>JANAVB010024997.1:19363420-19934938 GCA_029216955.1 Iris pallida
AACAATGCTTATTTTTTTATAGAAGATCAACAGTCGACTTGTTGGAAAGATTGGTATTGCAGAAAATAATATGCTTCCTCTAAGACTGCAGACTTCTAACTTGTCTTGTTTCAGTAGTGTTGACAGTGGAAGCTCATAGCTATGGCATGATATGTTTGGTTATTTTGAACTATGGAAGCTTGAAAAAGTTAGTGACAAAGGAGATGGTCAAAGAGCTGCCTCAATCTATTCTATCATTGATGTTGTAAAGAATGCCAAATCGAAAACTTCACAGATCTTCATTCCCGTTGCATTCTACTTGGAGGGCAAAGAAGCCACTTCAACTTATTCATTCAGATTTATGTGGGCCAATGTTAGTTACATCACATGGAGGTAATCAATATTTTATCTCCTTTATTAATGATTACTCAAGAAAAGTATGGACTTATTTTCTCAAAGAAAAATTTGATGATTTTCAAGCCGTCAAAGACAAAGATGAAGTTGAAAACTTTTCTAACCTTCATATACAAACTTTGAGAACTGATCGTGGTGGTGAATATCTTTCAAATGAATTTAATTTTTTTGTAGAGATCATGGAATAAAAAATAAACTAACAGCTCGATATACACTACAACAAATGATATTTGCGAAAGAAAGAATCATACTATTATGGACATGGTGAGGTGTATGCTTAATAGAAAGAAGCGGGAAAAAGAACAATAGGTCAAAGCTGTTTCTTGTGTTGTTCACTTGATAAATAGATCACTAACAAAGGGTTTAAGTAACATCACACCTCATGAAGCATGACATGGATTGAAGCCAAGTGTTCAACACTTAAAAATTTTGGGAGTATTGCAAATGCACACATTTTTGATGCTACAAAGTCCAAGCTCAATGACAAAGCAGAAAAGTATATATTTGTTGGCTATAGTAAAAGAAGTAAATCCTACAAGTTATATAATCCAACAACTGTCACGCCCTGAGTCGACAAACCGTTCGTCCCCGGTGTTACTTTGCCGATTCGATCGTCCTCGCCAAGGCGTGATACCGTACGAGTCTGGAATTGCACTCGTACAAGGCAAAAACGTTACGTTGCTTTTTATATTAATATGCCAAGTTAAAACTTCACAAATCACATCAGAATATAAGACGCAATATAGAAAGATAGAAATGCTTTTCATTCATAGCTTATAACGAAGTGCAAGTCGTAATTATTTTGGATGCTGTTGCGGCTACATTAATTGAAAACAGAAAGAAACACACTCGACAAGTTGCCTAAACTAACGATTGTCGTCCCATACATTCACCCTTTTATACATAAGCCGTCGATTGAATTGGCTTCAAAATACTTCAGTATAGGAAGAGCTTCAAAATGCCTCTCCGTACTTCAGCTTCAGTTTAGTTTGGAGTGCCCGTCGCACCTGAAAAAATTGGAGGAATGGGATTAGCACACTTGCTAAGTAGACGAGACGAACCCACTCGTCTATACCGACTCTGATTGTTAGGGTAGGCATGCTTTAGAGTTGTCTTTATGTTAGAACTAAATGAATTCAGTTCATATTCGATAGCCATCTTTGAGTAATAAAACATACAGTGAAACATAACAGTTTATCATATTTCTTATCACGGTCGTGCTCGTCCCTGCATGAAAGCAGAGATAATATTTACACCTGCATAAGACAATAGGTGAGCATGCTACTATCTTATATGCGGTCATTGATGTTACACATCACGTTGGACTATCTCAACGGCATTTCGGCCCGCTCTGTCTAGGTTGTAAGCCTGACTGACGGTCCCACAATACATCAGTGCCAAAGCACGATTATTCATTCCCCCAAGGTCGATTCGATACCGATGCCCCGGATACCGATTCGAGGAAAAATCAACTTGTGCACAAGCTGTCCATGACCATGCTAATGCATGAACAGTTTAACATATGCAACAGTTTTGTATAGCACGGACAGTATTGAACGACATTATCATTTCCTCCAACTCATGCAACGATTCATTTTTTCCAAAACCGTACTCCCGATTTAGCATCCCGTAGCCACCAAATTGTCTGAAACATCATAATCCACGATCGACGTTTCATATTATTTTGTAGCATGTAAAATAGTCTATCTTTTTACTAGAACCTTAAACTTTCTGGTTTATGTGATAGACTTGTAGTTTCAAAGTGAATTACTCTAAATCGATATGTTTTTTTTCCAAGTTCTTGAACTTAGTGGATTGGCATGCAATTAACTTGGCATCGTTTGATTTGAATGAATTCGATCGAGACAAGGAATTAGTTTGCGGGACATAGTAGAAAAGAAGGGGCCGAATCACCCACCGATTACTTTGCTTGTGCCAATCGTCGAAGCGCTTCGCAACGTCAAGTTTTAGTTATACGAGCTCCTGCAATGGCATCAACACTTTGTTAGAATTTCTTCTTTTCTCCTTGCTTCGAAATTTGTAATTGCATCCATGAAAACGATGCGAAAGCACTTCATCAAAACCCAGCGACAAAAGCTCCAAAAAAATCATACAGCGGTCCGGTCCCGTCGAAGGGACTCTTATAGAGAGCTCACTCGCCGAGACGCAGTCCGCTGCATCTAGGACTTATTCTAATAGAAGTCATTCCATTAGTTGGATCGATTCTCGTAACTTCCGTCCAAATCGATTTGAATCGATGTCGCAAGGCATTATCATTTACAAAGCTTAGCGATCGAGTCAGATGGCCATCTAAGTTCCCAACCAATCTGACTCGGCGTAAGCATATTATGAAGTTTCGTCGCCTATCGAAAGCGGGGCGCTGATACGCTTTGCACTACGACACGAATATAGCCACGTCTTTCTTCATGCCATTCTACCAGAAGTTTGTGCGTAGGTCCTTGTACATCTTGGTGCTTCCAGGATGTAACAAGTACTTCGCATAATGTGCCTCCGTCAGAATTTCTTTTCTGAGTTCGGTAGTTTCAGGAATGCAGAGCCTTCCCTTTAGTCGCATCGTTCCGTCTCCGTCTTCCGCAAAGTCAGTCGCCCTTCATATTGGAATCAACTTGCGCATCTTCTTCAGGAATGAGTTATCCTTCTGTGTAGTCTTTATCTTGCTAAGCAGGCTCGATCCTAACTTCGGCTGAGCTAGGTGCAGGTGTCGATACTCAATTTCGAGTTCGATACCCATCGCTTCAAGGTCTCGTCGTATCTCCTTATTTATGGCTAGTGTTTTCATAAATATTCTACTAAGCGCGTCGGCTACCACGTTTCGCTTGTCCGACGTATACTCGATCGTTAGCTCGTAATCTTTTATGAGTTCGAGCCAACGTCGCTGTCGTAGGTTGAGATCTCGTTGCGTAAACAAGTATTTCAGGCTTTTATGATCTGTATAGATTCTGTAAGCCACACCATAGAGATAGTATCGTCAGAGTTTTAACGCAAACACGATTGCCGCCAATTCTAGGTCGTGCGTCGGGTAATTTTTTTCGTGCTGCTTCAACTGCCGTAAAGCGTAGGAGATGACTTTATCTCTCTACATGAGTACGCCCCCGAGGCCAATTCCCGATGCATTACTGAATATCTGAAAGCCTTCTGGACCGTCTGGAAGTGCAAGGATTAGAGCTGAGATGAACCGTTGCTTCAACTCTTGAAAGCTGGATTCACAGTCGTTACTCCATTTAAATACTACTCCCTTCTGGGTGAGGCGTGTCAGAGGCAACGAAAGTTTTGAAAAGCTTCACACGAATCTTCGGTAGTAGCCCGCTAAGCCCAGGAAACTCCGAATGTTGCTAGCCGAGGTAGGTCGTTTATAATCTACCACCGCTTTAATCTTCTTTGGGTCCACCGTGACACCTTCAGCAGAGATCACATATCCAAGGAATGTCATGCTACTCATCCAGAACTCGCACTTACTCTGCTTGGCATATAGTTTGTTTTCACGCAGAGTCTCCAATACCGTCTTCAAATGTTTCGTATGTTCTTCTCGATTCTTTGAGTAGATAAGGATATCGTCGATGAATACGACTACAAATTTATCGATTTGAGGTCGAAAGACTCGATTCATCAGATCCATGAAAGCGGCTGGGACATTCGTCAAACTGAACGGCATGACTAGGAATTCTTAATAACCATATCGAGTGCGGAAGGCAGACTTCGATATATCATCGGACTTGATCTTTAATTGATGATAGTCTGAACGAAGATCGATTTTCGAAAATACTGACGCGCCTTGCAGTTGGTCAAACAAGTCGTCGATTCGTGGCAAAGGATACTTGTTCCGTACGGTCGCTTTGTTGAGTTCCCGATAGTCGATGTATAGCCGCATCGATCCATCCTTCTTCTTCACGAACAATACGGGAGCTCCCTACGAAGAGATGCTAGGGCAAATAAATTCGCGGTCTAGCAACTCTTGTAATTGTACTTTCAGCTCCTTCAGTTCTGCTGGAGCCATTCGGTAAGGCACCTTTGATATCGGCCGTGTATCCAGAAAGGTGTCGATGCTGAATTCTATCTCTCGATCCGGTGGCATCCCGGGTATCTCGTCAGAAAAAACGTCAGGAAAATCTGCCACGATATCAGTCTGCATTACGTTTATATTATCCTTTCACGTGTCTCGAATTGATGCCAAGTATTCCGCACAGCCGAAACGCAGCATGCGCCTCACCAATATTGTCGAAACCATCATTGTCGTCTTCGAGACCGTACCACACGAATATGAAAACTCTATCTCGCCAGGAAGACGAAACACCACTCCCTTTTCCGCGCACTCGATCGTTGCATGACAAGTGCCCAACCAATCCATGCCCAGGATTATGTCGTACTCTTTGATGTCTAGTACGACGGTATCCAAGGATAGATTTATTTCTCCGATGCAAATATGGCCATCCCTACAAATAATGTTTGCAGGCATATTGACTCCAGACGGAGTGCTAACGCTAATATTCATATCTAGTAATTATATGGTTATTTTATTTTCTTTCGCATAATCAGCAGATATAAACTATGCGTCGCACCCGAATCGAATAGTACTCGAGCATGTATATTTTTGTAGAGTAATATACCTGTTACAACAGTATCGGACGTAAATGCCTCATCCTGAGTTAAGGCATAAGCTCGGCCTTGAGCTCCGTGGCGTTGATTCTGCTGGTTGACGGGCACCGCATTTGTACCTTGCAGTATCGACGCTTTATGCGGATTCGGAACGTTCCTTGGTGGGTTGGGTTGATTCGGAACTTTTTGTGGGCAATATGTAACTATATGGCCTACCTCGCCACACTTGTAGCAAGATCTCGTAACGCAATCGACTATTCGGTGCCCACACCTACCGTACCTAGTGCTGTGTTGACTGCCATGGCCTCGGTCATCGAATCTGTTCAGACGTTTTGTTATTCCCGATCCTCCGGCATCATTAGGACGCTTGTTAAAGTGGTTACGGATGCCTCTCTGCGACATACGGCCAAAGATACGCTCACTATCGAGAGCGGCATTGTAGGATTCACGGTATGTTCGGCATCTTTGATTCATGACGTCCCTTCGTAGTTCGTCATTTAGGCCATGTTGGAAGCGTTCACACCATGCTTCTTTGTTGGGCAGGAAGGCACCGGCAAACTTCGTCAGCTTTGAGAAGCTCGAATCATAATCGTCGACAGACATATTTTCCTGTCGCAGTGTCATAAACTCGTCTTCTTTTTGTTGACGGACGGCACGAGGAACGTACTGTTCGAGGACAGCTTCCTTGAATATTTTCTAAGAAATAGTGGCGTCTGTATCGGCTTCGTAGATTTTCTGCTTCTTAGCTACCCACTAGTCGTACGCCCTCAGTTGCAGCTGTAACGCCGCACAAGTTATCCTATAGTACCCTTCAATGCTAAATAGATTAAACAGGTCCTCCATCTCCGCGAGCCATCCCACGATCACATCAGGCTCTGCTCGGCGTTGAATTTTGATGGGTTCATCTTGCGAAACTCCTTTACCTTGAACAAGAAAGAAAAATTTATCATTTGCGGTTGAGCTTCTTCTTCCTCATTTTCTTCTTGATTACCTTACTTCTCCTCGGGTACTTCGTCCATTGTCTTGGTATTGCCCGCCATTCTGCTCACTATCTGAGTCAGGACGTTCATCTGCTTTTGCTGCGCATCAAATTGGGCTTTGAATTGCATCTGAAGCTGTTGCTGCTACAGTCCCATCAATTGTAGCATCTTTTCCATAGTCGTCTCGCTAGGGCCAGTACTTTTTGTGCTCGACGTACTATCTACGGTTTGGGTTGTTGTGCCAGGATTATTTCTTTTCTTAGTCATTCCTACAAAACAGAGTAAACCCGTTAGTATTTTTTTCAAAAATATCTACGGACTTACCTGTATGGAACTTTTATTTCACGCAGCATATCGACAAGCATTCAATCGAGCCATCGTAACGGACATTCCAACAATGAAACATCTTTTGAAAATTCGAGGAAACATAACTGTGCTCTGATACCAATTTGTCACACCCCGAGTCGACAAACCGTTCGTCTCCGGTGTTACTTTGCCGATTCGATCGTCCTCGCTAAGGCGTGATATCGTACGAGTCTAGAATTGCACTCGTACAAGGCAAGAACGTTACGTTGCTTTTTATATTAATACGCCAAGTTGAAACTTCATAAATCACATCAGAATATAAGACGCAGTATAGGAAGATAGAAATGTTTTTCATTCATAGCTTGCAACGAAGTACAAGTCATAATTACATTGGATGACATTGCGGCTACATTGATTAAAAATAGAAAGAAACACACTCGACAAGTTGCCTAAACTAACGCTTGCCGTCCCATACATTCGCCCCTTTATACATAAGCCATCGATTGAATTAGCTTTAAAATACTTCAGCATAGGAAGAGCTTCAAAATGCCTCGATGCACTTCAGCTTCAGTTTAGTTTGGAGCGCCCGTCGCACCTGGAGAAATTGGGGGAATGGGATTAGCACAATTGCTAAGTGGACAAGACGAACCAACTCGTCTAAACCGACTCTGATTGTTAGGGTAGGCATGCTTTAGAGTTGTCTTTCTATTAGAACTAAATGAATTCAGTTCATATTCGATAGCCATCTTTGAGTAATAAAGCATACAGTGAAACATAACAGTTTATCATATTTTTTACCATGGTCGTGC
Organism: Iris pallida; assembly: GCA_029216955.1. Taxonomy (NCBI): domain Eukaryota; kingdom Viridiplantae; phylum Streptophyta; class Magnoliopsida; order Asparagales; family Iridaceae; genus Iris; species Iris pallida. Next base: position 19,370,523 of record JANAVB010024997.1, read on the forward strand.
TCGTCCCTGCATGAAAACAGAGATAATATTTACACCTGCATAAGATAATAGGTGAGCATGCTACTATCTTATATGCGGTCATTGATGTTACACATCACGTGGGACTATCTCAACGGCATTTTGGCCCGCTCAGTCTAGGTTGCAAGCCTGACTGACGGTCACGCAATGCATCAGTGCCGAAGCACGATTATTCATTCTCCCTAGGTCGATTCGATTCCGATGTCTCGGATACCTATTTGAGAAAAAATTAACTTGTGCACAAGCTGTCCATGACCATGCCAATGCGTGAACTGTTTAACATATGCAACAGTTTTGTATAGCGCGGACAGTATTGAACGGGATTATCATTTCTCCCAACTCATGCAACGATTCATTTTCTCCAAAGCTGTACTCCTGATTTAGCGTCCCGTAGGCACCAAATTGTCTGAGACATCATAACCCACGATCGACGTTTTATATTATTTTGCAGCACGCGAAATAGTCTATCTTTTTACTAGAACCTTAAACTTTCTGGTTTATGTGATAGACTTGTAGTTTCAGAGTGAATTACTCTAAATCGATACATTTTTTCCGAGTTCTTGAACTTAGTGGATTGACATGCAATTAACTTGGCATCGTTCGATTTGAATGAATTCGAGGCAAGGAATTAGTTTGCGGGACAGAGTAGAAAAGAAGGGGCCGAATCACCCAACGATTACTTTGCTCGTGCCGATCGTCGAAGCACTTCGCAACGTCAAGCTTTAGTTATGCGAGCTCCTGCAATGGCACCAACACTTTGTTAGACTTCATTCTTTTCCCCTTACTTCGAAATTTGTAATTGCATCCATAAAAACGACGCGAAAGCACTTCATCAAAATCCAATGGCAAAAGCTCCAAGAAAATCATACAGCGGTCCGATCCCGTCGAAGGGACTCTTATAGAGAGCTCACTCGCCGAACGCAGTCCGCTGCATCTAGGACTTATTCCAACAGAAGTCGTTCCATTAGTTGGATCGATTCTCGTAACTTCCGTCCAAATCGATTTGAATCGATGCCGCAAGACGTTATCGTTTACCAAGCTTAGCGATCGAGTCAGATGGCCATCTAAGTTCCCGGCCGATCTGACTCGGCGCAAGCATATTATGAAGTTCCGTCGCCTATCGAAAGTGCGGCGCTACAACAACAAAAAATATAACAATCAGTCGGGATGTTCGATTTGACGAAGCTTCAACCTATGAAGGTGATATAAGTGGAACTCATACTCTTATACAAGAATGTAAAGAAATTGGCTGTCAAACTGAAAGTGCATCTCCAACTTTCCAAAGATGTCTATCAAAGACCTCTTAAAAATGAGAATTATACATGAACTTATGAGTCAACCAAGGAAGTTGAATCAAATGAAATTGCCTATTTTGCTTTCCTTGCAGGTGAAAAATCCAATTTTATTTGAAGAAGCAAATAAAGAAGAAGCTTGGAGTTAAGCAATAATGGAGGAGATGAAGTATATTGAGAAGAATGATACATGAGAGCTCATAGATCTTCCATCATACAAGAAATACATTGGTGTGAAATGGGTGTACAAACTCAAGAAGAATTTTGATGGTTCTACCAAAGCACAAAGTAAGGCTTGTGGCAAAAGGTTACAAGCAAAAGTAAGGAGAAATTAATACTGAGTATTGTAGAACGGAAGAATTACTTGTAGATGTGTTTGCAAAACCTCTAGGAGGATAATTTTTCAGAAGAAATGTCAAAGCTTTATGAGTCAAAAACAAATTTGGTTTAAAGGAGGCATTGTTGGAAAAGTAAACTAAATTTGTGTCTTCCAAAGAGTCAAGTTCATCACATTCATGCATTTAAGAATACTAAGTCGTGTTCACTGTTCTTGATCTACCTTGGGTCCTATAAATAGCTATGTATGCAAATGTTTTGTGCAAGTGAAAGAAGTTGAATAGTCAGCCAATAAAATCAAATATCCTCTTTGTCCTACATGAACTATAATGAATAAACAATGAAATCATCTACATGACTTACTTTGTTGGTTATCTCATCTATGTATCTAGTGTGATGATCGTACGTGACAAACTTTAAGGAAACTTTATTTGGGGATTTTCATCCGAACATCTTTCGGAGCTAGCCACCCTAGTGAGCTACACTAAGGCCTCGTTTGGTTCACGGAAAAGAAAGGAAAGAAATCAATTCCTTGGTGCTTCTTTTCCTATGGAAAAATACAATTCTTCTCTATTTTTTTCGGTTTCTGGAAATGCTAAGAAAATTGGAAAGGGAAGCGAATACTTAAAGGTGAGAAAGTGAATTCTTTCTTGGATGAATGGAACCATTTTCTCTCCTACTTTCTTTCCATTGGAAATCACTTTTCTTTTTTTCTCAGTTCCTTTGGTACCCAAACATAGGAAAGTAATGACTTACCTTTCCCAACCTCATTATTCCACGAACCAAATCAGACCTAAAAAGCGCTTCATCTCCATTATGGAGCAATACATGCTCAATATTAAATTTTGTTCACTCTAACTTATGCCTAAATTACTTTGAGTCTTGAAGGAAGAGTTGGTTCTTTGGCTACGTGTATGAAATTCAACAACTGATGTAACTTATGCAAGACTTTGAACGTTTTATCCACACATCCAAGAAAAACTTTTTCAATAACTAGTGATTATTTCCCGACAAAACTAGGTACCCAAAAAACTAATAAAAAGTGTACTAAATTGCACTTAAACACCCTGAACTATAACACTTTTATACTTAAATATCGTATACTATTAACAGTTATTTACGTACTCTGAATTATTTTATTTTTGTAAGTTGCTACTCTTCGTTTGTCTTTCGTACCACTTAACGGTCATGAAAAAATTACCATATTACTTTTTCCCCTAAAAAAAATATATAGCAATACTTACCGTTTTTTAAATAAAAATATATTTAACTCTTTTGTCAGTCGAGCAAGGATGTCCAGTAGGACTTTGGGATGAACAGATAAGGGATGTAAAATATTTAAATTAAAAAATATACTAATACTTATTGTTTGTTAAATTAAACTAGAACTTTGGGATAAATAGATAGGGACATGTTTGTATTTTTCACATTTGCGATTCACAGTGTCAAAGTAGAAACTTGAAGAATGAATAAAATAATAGAATAAAAAACGAAGTTTAAGGTATTCAAGTGTTCATAAAAAAGTACCGGAAAATTCAGTACAAAAGTGGTGATATTTGAAGGTATTAGTGCAATTTAGGATAACAGTACGCTATGGAATTCTTCTTTGTTAAATAAAGCTGAGCCTAATAATGAATAAAATAATAGCATATAGGAGGTGGGTGAAAGTGTAATATTCAGTGGAAGAAAAGAAAAAAAAAAACACTCATATATGAGGATTTATTTGTGACAACGTGTAAAGATTTTAAATTTGTTATAAACGAGTAATGACTTGACCATGGTAAACCTAAGCACCATTATTACTAGTGGTAAATAAACAATTTATTCTTTCCAAGGTGGAACAAAACCGCACTTACTTAGTGGTTGTACTGTTATCCATTTTATGAATGATTCCGTTAGTTGCATATGTAGTTTCCAACTGTTTGATAAATATGATGTTAAACTTAAATGAAAAAAAGAAAATTGGTAGACGGTCGAAGGATTTATTTTTTTGAGGCTTCTTATATTGTAGAAATGTTACATCAAAATAAGATGTTAACTTGGTCATGCTAAGCAATAAATATATACAACCCAGCGATACATGGTAAGGAGAATTTCTAGATCAGTAAAAAATAAATTTTGTCATCAAGAAGTAGTTATATATTAACAAAGTTAGTTGAAAGAAATGTCATAACCATAAACCATATATATATGTGAGATACACATCTCTGAAATCAGTTCTAGTAGTTTTTTTTTTTTGTCCGAGCTCTCTTACCTAGTGGTATTAGAGCGGACATCCGGATTGTTGGTCCATTGATCATGGTCAAACCTGATTTTAATAATTGATCAAACTCTGTCTCGATATAATTACAAATCAACTCAGATGTTTACCTACGACGTTTTGGACACTGCTCAACAATGAATCTCTACTTTGTTCAAGACTGAAGCTGTTTGCCATTCAGAATGTACTTCCTGTTAAGCAATGTAATTTTTTATTTTATTGTGTCTAGGAATACATTGTACACCGAGTCGTACTGGCAAATAGGCTATCCTAAAACGTTTTTCAAAATCATCCTATTCTTTTACAAATGACCTACGTTTCTGAAAAATATTCTTGTTACAAAAAGCTTCTGAAGGATTTTTTCAAAAAGGCAAAATTTATTTTTCTCCAAAAATGAACTGGCAGAACCCCAGGAGAACTCGGCCCGAGTTCGGCCAGAGTTCGGCCAGAGTTCGGCCATTTGGAACGTTAGTGAACGTTGAATTTTGAACTTGGTCATCCTTCAGTTGCGGTTTGTTACAAACAGTTCTATCCGAATTCTGTCCGAATTCTGTCAGAGTTCTGTCTTTGGAAAAAGTATAAATAGAGAAGTATTTCGATCATTTCAAATCACCAATTCACTTTCAATCTCTTCTCTTTCTGAGCTTACATTCTTCCAAAGAGTTCTAAAAGCTTTTATTTTCAAATCCCAAGTCGGTTACAATCCTCTAATCGATTTGCCAGTGCGGTACGGTCTAGAAGTTTCAGAGCAATTGTAATCAGAGGCTTGATAGAAGATACAACTCTTCACAATTGAAGTTGGTCGAGTTCTTCGTATCAAAGCTCGCGTCTGTAGAAGTTGCAAGAATTTCGTATGAAAACTTGTGGGATTTTTTAATAGTGGATTCAACTGGAAGCTAGAGTTCTTCCGACTGGACTAGTCCTCACAAGAGGGAAACCAGTATAAATCTCGGTGTTTGCGTTTGCCTTCTGATCACTTTTAATTTATGTCATTTACTTTTGTGATTATTATTATATCTGTGATCTAACTGCTAACAAGTTTTTAATTAGCAATATTTCGCTGCCTACTCTATTCACCCCCCTCTAGAGTATTCTGCTTTACGATTTCGTTCCTACAATTTATATCAGAGCGGGCTCTCTATAAGCAAGCTCTCCATCTAGAGGTATACCAAAGCGAGTTATACAGGTAAAGCATGGTAAAGTTGCAGTTATATTCAATCTTTATATAGATCACAGCATTACACATGACAACTGTGAAATTCACAAGTGAAGGCCAAGCCACAAACAGACCTCCACTTTTTGACGGCACAAACTACACCTATTGGAAAACACGTATGAGTTTTTTTTGAAATCTCTTGATTTTGACTTATGGTCTGTAGTTATTGATGGCTATAAAAAGCCACCTCGTATTAATGTTGATGGTGTTTTAGTTGAAAAACCCCATGACAAATATACAGAGGAAGAAAAGAAAAAGACCAGTCTTGACGCACGTGCTATTAACGCTTTATTTTGTACTTTAGATAGAACTGAACTCAACAGGGTGTCTACTTGTACAACATCAAACGAAGTGTAGAAACTTCTCGAAGTAACCCACGAAGGAACAACACAAGTCAAGGAGTCAAAGATCAGCAGACTTACTCAGAAGTATGAGGCGTTCAAAATGAAGCCAAGTGAATCAGTCACTCAGATGTTTACAAGATTCTTAGATATTGTAAATCCTTTGTCCTCACTAGGCAAAGATTACAGTAACCATGAGAAGATTCGCAAACTTCTACGAGCCCTTACAAAGAACTGGATTCCAAAGGCTACAGCAATCATTGAAGGGAACGACCTCTCAACAATGTCTCTAGAAACACTCATGGGTAAGCTACTCACTCACGAGTTAGAACTTCAAGACCTTGAAGATGCTACACCAAAGGAGAAGACAGAGAAGACGATCGCTCTCAAGGCTCAACATAGAAGAACCATCGAAGATGATTCTGACGACAGCGACTCCGACTCTGAAGATCAAGCTCTTCTGGTAAGAAAGTTCAAGAAGTTCATGAGATTTAACAGGAGAACAAAAGACAGCAACAACAACAACAATAAGGAAGATCCTATTTGCTACGGATGCAAGAAGAAAGGGCACATGAAGAAAGACTGTCCAACAACATCATCATCAAAGAAAAACAGCAAATATGACAAAGGGTACCTGAAGAAATCGACATCAAGAAAGTACGCCAATACAAGCATATGACATGAAAGTGAAGCCAGCAACTCAGAAGATGAACCATCAGATGACGCTGCAAATGTGTGCTTGATGGCTTGTGATCAGGTAATCACTAATCCTCTTTTTGACCCTTATGATGATTTCACCTTTAAGCAACTAGGAGAGGCTTTCAGTGAACTGTTAGATGATTACAGGAAACTGCGTAGCAAATATGAAGCCTCTAAGAAGGTACTCAAAGAGTACAAAGGTGAAATAGGAAGACTTACTGACCTACTAGATCAGATTAGAGATAATGACTCTTCAAATGAGTCTGGTGAGCTTTCTTCTATCAAATTGTTGTTACACGAGACTGTTAAGCTATCCGAAGAAAAATACCAAACTATTGTCCTGTTAAAGGAAGACTTATCTAAGGAGAGAAAGAGTCTCCAGTGTGCACAGGTCAGATTAGAATCACTCACATCTGACTATACTAGATTATATGACACTTCCAAAAAGTTGGAAATTAGTTTAGGAAAACGGCCTGAAGTTGTTGCTTCCTATTCTAACACGTGTCAATTACCGAATCATCGGAACACGTCCAACACTGTCAGACCAAACCATACCAAGACTATGCCCAAGAAGACTAATAGGCATGCATTCTTCTATACTAGAAAACCAAAACCTACCAATCATGCACCTCACACTACTTTCAACACTCAACATGCTAAATATCATTATTGTGGCCTCATTGGTCATATATCTTCTGCATGTAGAATCAGAAAGTTAGTAGATTTAAATGTTTATGCATGGATACCGAAAACTAACCAGTCAGGACCCTACAAGAAATGGGTACCAAAAGTTTCATCTGCAAATTGATTTTTAGGTGGGACACCCTTCACATGCTAGGAGCAAATGGATCCTCGACAGCGGTTGCTCACGGCACATGACCGTTGACGCTTCATTTTATGCGATACTGTCGAAGAGGAATAAAGAAGGATACGTCTCCTTCGGTAATAATTTGAGAGGGTACATTATTGGTGTCGGTAATATTGGTAAGGCTTCCTATCCAGTGATTAAAGATGTTTGCCTTGTTACTGAGTTAAAACATAATCTGCTCAGCATAAGCCATTTAGCTGATCATGGTTATGACATTAACTTTGTAAAAGATAAATGTACTATTATTAATAGTTCAACTGGCAGCACTATATTTGAAGGTATTAGGGAAGACAATATATATGTGTTCTATTTGTTGGAAGATGCTAACAATACAGGTAGATGTTTGATGGCCAAAAGTATTGAGAGTCAACTATGGCATATGATACTCGGTCATGCAAATATGGATACAATTTCAAGATTATCTACGAAGAAGTTGGTACGCGGCTTACCGGATATTTCTTTCAAGAAGGATACGGTATGTAGTGAATGTGAAAAGAACAAAGCTACCAAATTCGCATTCAAATCCAAGAACGCTGTAAGTACCACTAGACCTTTACTATTGTTGCATATGGACTTAATTGGACCCAGCAGAATTGCTAGTCTAGGTGGTAAGTTATATGCATTTGTCATTATAGATGATTTTTCTAGATATACATAGATTTATTTTCTTGCACGCAAGAACGATGCATTATTAGAATTCGTCACCTTTTGCAAGAAAGTACAGAATGAAAAAGGGTTCATGATTACTCGCATTCGTAGTGATAATGGCGGCGAATTTGAGAATGCAGAATTCAAGCAATTTTGTGACACACACACAGTTATCTGCATGAATTCTCTTGCCCTAGGACTCCACAACAAAATAAAGTTGTGGAATGTAAGAACAGAACTATATCTGAAATGGCTAGAGTTATGTTAAACCAGTTTAGTCTACCTAAATATTTATGGGCTGAAGCTGTAAATACAGCATGCTATATTCTCAATAGGGTTCTAATTCGACCTATATCGAAGAAGACTCCCTATGAATTATGGTTTGATAGAACACCAAATGTTTTTTATTTTAAAATCTTTGGTTGTAAATGCTTTATTCTTAATACTAAAGATAATTTGAGTATATTTGATGAAAAGGCCGATGAAGGTATATTTTTAGGTTATGCAGCAAAGAGCAAATGATATAGAGTCTTCAACAAAAGAACCATGATCATTGAAGAATCTATCAACGTCAAGTTTGATGAGCTAAATCAACACTTAGACGATGATGACAATGAAGACATAATCGCACCAAGTACAGCTACTGCAAAACCTTCACACAAAGATGCAGAACCATCACATCAGGCATCAGATGAACCTCCAAGCAAAGAAGCCGGAACTAGCAATCTTGAGACTGCACCAAAAGAGATGAGATTTTTGGCTATTCATCCAAAGGACTTGGTAATTGGTGAGATTACCAAGGGTGTAAGTACTCGTTCCTCTAATAAAGATATAACTTCTTGTGTTGCTTTTGTCTCACAGTTTGAATCCAAAAATATTGATGAATCATGTAGTGATAATTTTTGGTTAGATGTTATGCAAGAGGAATTAAACCAATTCGAATGGAATCAAGTTTGAAAATTTGTTCCCAAGCCTATTGATCATCTGGTCATTGGCACCCGATGGGTATTCCGAAATAAACTGAACAAGAATGGTTTAGTGACTCGCAATAAGGCTCGACTCGTAGCTCAAGGATACAATCAAGAAGAAGGTATCGACTACGATGAGACTTATGCCTCAGTCGCGAGATTAGAATCCATTCGCATGTTATGTTCATTTGCATATTTTCATAATTTTAAATTATTTCAAATGGATGTCAAAAGTGCATTTTTAAATAGTTTTATAAAAGAAGAGGTTTATGTAGCTCAACCACCTGGTTTTACTGATTTCAAATTTCCTGAATATGTTTTCAAGTTGAAGAAAGCTTTGTACGGTTTGAAACAAGCCCCTCGTGCTTGGTACGTTCGTCTAAGCACTTTTCTACTTGATAACGGTTTTTTAAAGGAAAAGGTTGACACTACTTTGTTTATAAAATCTTTGAATAGTAATATTCTTTTGATTCAAGTTTATGTAGATGATATTATCTTTGGATCTACTGATGAACCTCTTTGTCAAGAATTTTCTAAGTGTATGCAGAATGAGTTTGAGATGAGCATGATAGGAGAGCTAAAATTCTTTCTCGGACTGCAAATCAAACAAACCGACAATAGGACGTTCATAAATCAAGCAAAGTACACAAAGGATCTATTAAAGAAATTCGACATGGAAGCAGCAAAACTACTTAGCACTCCAATGACGACTTCAACCAAGCTTGATATTGATGAACAAGACAAACCCGTCGACATACGTAAGTATCGAGGTATGATCGGTAGCTTACTGTATTTAACTGCTAGTCGACCAGACATAATGTTTAGTGTTTGCTTATGTGCACGTTTTCAAGCTAATCCTAAGGAATCACATTTGTGCGCAGTTAAGCGTATCTTCCGATAGCTTAAAGGCACTTCTTCTGTCGGCCTTTGGTATCCCAAAACCACGTCGTTTGACCTAACCGGTTATTCCGATGCTGATTTTGTCGGATGCAAAATAGATAGAAAAAGTACTAGCGGCACATGTCATTTCCTAGGAAAAGCTCTAGTCTCTTGGTTTAGTAAAAAGCAAAATTCTGTTGCATTATCAACAACCGAGGCCGAGTATATCGCCACAGGACATTGTTGTGCACAAATTTTGTGGATGAAACAAACCTTAGAAGACTATGGATTGCATTTTTCACACGTACCCATTTTCTATGACAACACTAGTTCTATTAATTTGACTAAGAATCCAGTATGTCATTCTCGTACTAAACATATCGAGATTCGACATCACTTTCTTAGAGATCATCAACAAAATAGAGATATAGACCTTGTATACATAGACACACAGAATCAATTAGCTGACATACTCTCAAAACCTTTAGCGGAAGATCGTTTCAATTATTTACGTCGAGAATTAGGCATTTTAGATGTCAATAATATTAATTAATTTTGTTTTATTAATTAATTTATTCGATACTCAAAAACTGTTTTCGAGACAAGCCCAAAAAGAGTCTGTCTGTCACCACGACTACGGTCGAAGCGAAGCGGTACTTAAGAGTTCCCCGGTGAACCTCCGTTAGCTGGGACAGTACTCCTACAGCTAATCTGAGACAGATACTGAGTAAAGAATATTAATTTATAAAATAATATTAATTATATTATTTTGAGATTTAAAATTACTAAACTTTGAATTAAGCATTTGAAACGTATTATTGAAAAAGATTGTGGCCTCATTTGAATTTTATATGAATATATATATATATATATATATATATATATATATATATATATATATATATATATATATATATATATATATATTTTATATATATATATATATAGCCAGGCAACCCTTGGCGAGTTCGGCCCGAGTTCGGTCCGAATTCGGCCAGAGTTCGGTCCAAATTCGGCCAGAGTTCGGCTGGGTATATATATGTACCAACACGAACCCAAGGCTTCTTTCTTCTTCATTCTTCCCACATCCTCATAACAGTAGCAGCGCGCCTCCGAAACCCTAGCTTCTTCCCCATCCTTGTTCTTCCAATCCGTGTGGAGTTTCTCGTCCAAACTTTGGATTCGTGCGGAGAACGTCATCCTCTACAACATATCCAATTCTTGGAAGGTATAATCCCTTCTCTCCACCACTTTTCAATACTTAGGGTTTCTAGAAAATTTTGGAAAAGAATGCCTAAGTTCAATCCCTTCAAGAGGAAGAAGACCAATGCCAGTGAAGAGGCATCGTCTTCAGATCCGCATACGGATTGCCTCTTTTCTCCGGTTCAATCGCACGATGGTGCGTCGGATGAGTTTTACTTTAAAACTTCCGATCAAGCTCTATTGTGGTACGCCGATTTTATCATGCATACTATTTGCACCGAATTGCCGATTAAATGGACTGTCTTTCCGGATCATCGCCCTTACTTTGAAGCATTAGGGTTACAGTATTTTGTCACCTTACACTTCTCCATTGCCACTAATGCCATTAGACTATTCTATTGTAATTTCGTGTTAGACACTTTTATCGCGAGGACACGTGTCAGAAGAATTGATATCGAATTCACTGATGAAACGTTAGCGGAAATCCTTGGTATCCCAAACGAAGGTGCCCCGCTCGATGACATCACTGATTTTGATTTTTTCGATGGCACGACACTCATTAGTTTCAAGAATGAGCTTTGTGCGTCCGCACGCGCTCGTCCTGGAAAGTTCAAGGCTAATAACTTGAACTTGTTTAACTAAAAATTACATCGCATCATCTATTCCACCTTACTTCCAAAATCTACTTCTAAAGATGATGTCACTGCACTTGAGCTTTCTGTTCTTTATCATATTCTTAAGGGAATTCCTTTTTCTGTCCCTAAGACTATCATCCAGATGATGGGAAGATGTCGCGGGAGAGACCGCAACCTATCTTATGCGATGCTCATTCCTCGCATCTTTCAGAGAATTGATATTGACCTATCTACTTGTGCTGTCGACCCCGAGCCCAAATTTTTTAAACTCTCTCGTCGCAGCATTGCCACTGTTCCTTCACCTACTGCACCTACTCCTATAGCTCCCACAGCACTTGTTCCTCCTCATTCTTATCCTATGACATTTGAGGGTATCCATCAGCACTTATCAGATCTGCAGTCTTTTTATGTTGAGACCTCTAGGGAACACGAGTTCCGTGATGTGACTCGGTTCCAGGCGATTGCCAACTCATTCGCCGATATGAGGTTTGTGCAGACGGGTCATTCTGCTAGCTCTCTACCTCGAGACCCTTCTGCTTCTGGCTACCGCATTGATGACGAGGCGGTCCACTCTCTGTTCCAGCAAGGGAACGCCTATGATTTGTTTTGTACTGCTCGTGTCCCTCCTCGAGACTATGTCGGTGAGTTTTACGCTGGTGCCACTCCTCACACTTCTGGCGCTGGTACTTCTAGAGCTGGTCCTTCTGGACATGCTGGAGCTGCAGCTGACGTTGATGATGAGGATGATGATGATTTTTGAGATGTTAGATATTGAGACTATTACTTTTGTCTTATGTTTAGTTGGAAATGCTCCGACATTCCAAGATTTTATCAGTACTCTTACTTTTTAGCTATTATCAGTACTTTTCTTTATTATGTGACTATTCATAGACATATTTTTTGTTTAAGCCTCAGTTTTGGCATCTTAGTCTATTTTTCAGCACTTTATTTGTTTCAGTATTATTCTCGCACTTTATTTAATACTGCATGTGACAAATACATGCCTGTGTTGTTCTATAGTCTATCTGTTTCTCTTACTATACCGTTTATACCATGCCTGTCGTGATTAGTTATTTCTGTTGTGTTTTTTCACTGTATGTTACTTATGCATTGATTGCGGGGAAGCTTTCTCTTTTGTAATTATTTTGCTAAGTGACAACGGGAGAGAAATAAGGATCTAACATTTTTTCGTTCATTTGAAATACAGGTTATGAACAATTTCTTTTGATTACTACTTTGAATTGATTCCAGCTTAGATGTTATATCAGCAAGGTTTGTCAATTATCAAAATGGGGGAGATTGTTGGCCCATTGGTCCTGATCAAACCTGATTTTAATAATTGATTAAACTCTGTCTCGATATAATTACAAATCAACTCAGATGTTTACCTACGACGTTTTGGACACTGCTCAACAATGGATCTCTACTTTGTTCAAGACTGAAGCTGTTTGCCATTCAGAATGTACTTCCTGTTAAGCAATGTAATTTTTATTTTATTGAGTCTAGGAATACATTGTACACCGAGTCGTACTGTCAAATAGGCTATTCTAAAACGTTTTTCAAAATCATTCTATTCTTTTACAAATGAGCTACGTTTCTGAAAAACATTTTTGTTACAAAAAGCTTCTGAAGAATTTTTTCAAAAAGCCAAAATTTATTTTTTTCCAAAAATGAACTGGCAGAACCCCAGGAGAACTCGGCCCGAGTTCGGCCAGAATTCGGCCATTTGGAACGTTAGTGAACGTTGGATTTTGAACTTGGTCATCCTTCAGTAGCGGTTTGTTACAAAGAGTTCTGTCCGAATTCTACCCGAATTCTGTCAGAGTTCTGTCTTTGGAAAAAGTATAAATAGAGAAATATTTCGACAATTTCAAATCACCAATTCACTTTCAATCTCTTCTCTTCCTGAGCTTACATTCTTCCAAAGAGTTTTAAAAGCTTTTATTTTTAAACCTCAAGCCAGTTACAATCCTCTAGTCGATTTGCCAGTGCGGTACGGTCTAGAAGTTTCAGAGCGATTGTAATCAGAGGCTTGATAGAAGATTCAACTCTTCACAATTGAAGTTGGTCGAGTTCTTCGTATCAAAGCTCGCGTCTGTAGAAGTTGCAAGGATTTCGTATGAAAATTTGCGGGATTTTTCAAAAGTGGATTCAACTGGAAGCTAGAGTTTTTCCGACTGGACTAGTCCTCACAAGAGGAAAACAAGTATAAATCTCGGTGTTTGCGTTTGCCTTCTGATCACTTTTAATTTATGTCATTTACTTTTGTGATTATTATTATATCTGTGATCTAACTGCTAACAAGTTTTTAATTAGCAATATTCCGCTGCCTACTCTATTCACCCTCCCTCTAGAGTATTCTGCTTTACAATTTTGTTCCTACGCGGATGACAAAATTTATTTGAGTTCAATGTTCGAGCCTCCCAATCGTGTGTGTGAGTGGGATTTCAAAAAAAAAAAAATTTAGTAGTTTTGTTTTTTTTAGTTCAATGTTGTTTTGAAAACACATGTACACCACCCACTTAATGCTGCAGGAATCCACATGAACTTGTCTAATTTGAAGTATAAATTGTGGGATTACTGCTCTTGTGGTCGAACCTACCTACCTAGCCATGAAGAATGACTCTCACCTTAACCACCTGAGCTAGCGGTGTTTAAAATTCTAGTAGTTGTTAGTAAACAATTGAGACATTTTAATAGAAGCTTAAGAGGGTTGGCTGGATGTGAATGCAACTTTACTAACATTTGATATATTATATTTACATTTATTTTTATTTTGTTTTACTGAAAATGATGTCACTTATACAATAAAAGATGCGATGATTATTCTAGTTCCAATAACGGAGTATTGCAACAGCTTAAATTTCTTTTATATATATGCAATCAATGTAATTTCATATCACATGTTGACATGCTCAGATATGTATGATGTGGTCACATTGCAAGATACCCACTCTAGTATCTCTTACTATATATATTTTGGCAAATGTTAAAGGCCACTCCCAAATTACTAAGGACAACCATGACCATTTCCAATTTTTACTAAGGGCAACCTAATATTAAGTGATTTACTAAGGGCCACCAAGAGGAGGAAGCTGACAGCCTCCCTCTCCCCGCCGCCGTCGACCCGAAGCCCCCGCGCAGCACCCTCTCCCCCGCGCAGCACCCTCTCCCCCGCCGACCAGGAACCTCAGCTGCCTGCTCTGCCGCCCGCCGCTCCTCCCGCCGGAGGACCGTCGGACGAAGGCGGAGGCCGAGCGGCGGATCGGGGCCGAGCTTGGTCCAGCGGTCCAGCCGGACCTGAAGGAGGGTTTTTACTTCAAACCTCGCTCCAGCAGTCCAGACAGAAAGAGATGGGAAGTGGCGGGAAGAAGAAGGGGAGCGGAGCGACGGCGGGCCCTTCGATCCCGGCGGTGGCGATGGAGATGGTCTCGAGCCTGAAGGAGATCGTGAGCTGCAGCGAGCAGGACATCTACGCCACGCTCAAGGACTGCGACATGGATTCCGATCGAGAAGCTCAAGGACTGCAGGCCAGCACTGCAGTCCTTTCTTCACTTGGGACTGCAGGTAAAAAAGAAAAAAGAAAAAAATATGTCAATTGAGGACTGCAGGCCAGCACTGCAGTCCTGTCTTCATTTTGGACTGCAGGCAAGTCCTGCAGTCCTCAATTGACAGAAGTGGGGTGGCCCTTAGTGTTTTCAAAATGACAAACTTGTAATTTTTTTTAAAGTTTTAAGTTGGTGGCCCTTAGTAAAAAGGGGGTGGCCTTTAACATTTGCCTATATTTTAGTCACTTAGGTCAAATCCATTCAAATATTTATATCTTAGAAATCAAATATATATATAAACAATGTATGTATTATTCATAAACCATCGCCAAGTCTAGCACTCCACCAATTATTTAGGATGAATGCCAATACTGACATAGATAATCAATCTTGTGTGAACTGCACCACATTCCAACTATGTGGCAATCATTTGAAATAAATACAAACTCTGAAATACCAATATTGTTAACCCAAACTAAAGGTTATCGTCTTCTTAAGTTACTATGCATACTTTGATGGTCATGGAAATTTTGTGGATGTTGCTGTTTGAGAAGCACATCTGGTTTCACAATGGAAAAAATTTGAACAAAAATTCCCAATCATCAACAGAATTGTCCATTTTTGTTTTACTTTACACAATATTGGTCACACCTGAAACCATTTTTTAAGATCGGTAGTTGGTTTTTTTTTTTGGGCTAATTAGATTTTAAATACCGGATTTTATACCAGTTTAGTGTTTAAGTTCTGACTTGTCCAAATAAAAAGTTTAGACCCTGAAGTTTTATTATTTATTTTATTTTTTCTATTATACTCTCCCTAGTCTATATACGAAGGTTTCATCTTTTAAGCATGGGAGGAAGAGTATCATGAAATAATAATAATAATAATAATAATAATAATAATTCATGTTCTAAACTTTCTAATCGGACAAGTCATGACTTAAACTCTAAGTTGGTATAAAATTCATGGTTAAACTCTAATTAGCCTTTCTTTTTTCGTTTACTATCACTAGTGGAGCACGGGTGAATTTATTCCAAAAGAAAAGCTATGATCGATGTCAAGTCATATCACTTGAAAGTTACCTCCATTTAACATTTCCATTCACTTAAGTGGTCTCTATTATTACATTTTGTTTAAATGATCATTAGATTCTTGGGGACCCGTCACCTAATGGAATTATATATTTACTAATCAATCTGTGAGAAATGTGTAAGCATCCCACTGAAGATTGTCTCCCTTACATTCTACCATTACTTATCTTGTCTCACTGAAGATTGTCTCACTATATAAATAGCTGACCCTTCCCTCTGCATCATTTACATAAGCCAACTTTTCAAATTCCTTTTACATAAGGTTAGTAATTTCTTTCCTATTTCATATATGAATTTGATTTCTATATATATATCAATATATAAATAGAATCTAATTATTTATGTTCTCATATCGTTAATTTGTCTTTGAAGCTAGCAGCGCAAGATCTCGAGAATGAAGTTGGTACTAGTTGTTATGGTGCTTCTTGTTCTTCATACACTAGCTTATGATTTAGCCATCGGCAAGGTGGATCACATAGATGGCCATGGGCAGAGTGGAGCATCAGAAAAGAACTATATTGGACGCACGCTTGGATACTCGGGAAGTACCGTCGACTCCCATCACAACATACCAAGGGACCAGTACAACAGTCATGCTGGTGGCTCCGCCCAGGAACCGCCGGAAGACGATGATGGTCAAGGAAATAGGGGTGGTAACAGTGTTCCCTAACTAGCTAGCTAAGCTATGTTAGTTCCGCTCTAGTGCTGTGGGAGTGCTTGTGCGTGAGTATCTGTAACAAGTATTGTGATATATAAACCTGGCATGACTGTACTGATACTGGTTCCTTGCTATGTTGGGGAAGCGGCACCATCCCCATGCATATATATTAGGGAATGAGTATATGTATTATCAGTCAATAAATTGTGGCTTCAAAGGAAATATATATATATATACATAGCTAGCATGGGTTAATAAAATGATTACAGTGGATCTTGTGGTTACCGAGGAGAGGTATAAGACAACAGTTGGGTGGCGGAAGATCAGTGGATCGAGTCACAGGAACGTATTAATTATTCTTTCCGTTTATTTGGTAGGAGTTGGAAACAGTGGACCCAACAGACATGCAATACAGCGATGTCTGTAATACAGCGTGCACGGGACTAAAAAACCAATGCAGCCTTGATACGATTGTGCTGGGATCTAGGACGCCACACGGCAGCTAGCAATTGGTCAAAGCACCACCTTAGGTGGCAAAACCAATGATAAAATACAAAAAAAACAACTCCAGTTTCCATTTAAGCAGTAGCTTGTTATATCTTTAACTCTTCAATGTATTACTACAATAGGAGACCCAAGTAAGTCTTAGGGTGGAGAGGACTAAAAATAATATATACTAGGGACCAAGAAACTATCCATTGTTGACGAACCATCTATCATAGACAATCTTCCAAATACATCTATTATTAATTATAACCTTGCCCGACAATCTTCCAATGGAGGCTAAGGGACCAGTTAACCATATACTATTAGCAGTAGTGTAGGCAATTTTTTTTTTATCTAGGAACGCGAGACTTACTATTAAAAAATAATAAATTATAATAAACACATTTATAATTAGAAAAAGTTTTATGTTAATACCAATTGTCTAAAGTATTATAATAATTAAATAACCTTTTTCTTTTGTCTGACAATAAATTTTTTTGAGACTTTATACTATATAAACATTGAATGATATCTTCATTGTCAACTTCATCTTTCGCCCTTACCTTATAAAGGGGATTGCGGCTACTATTTGTCACATTTCGTAGAACCGAAAAGTAACAATAGATGTAATGTCGTACAAGTCAAAACTGCACTTGTAAAAGCAAAACAAACACACTTTTAATAAAAATATTGTAACAAAAATTATCTGATAAATTGAAGTACTTAAAGATTTTTAATATAGCTGACTGAAACTTGCCAAACATGGCTTACATTGGAACTTGTCGAATAGGCTTATATATCATTAACACAAAGGAATTACAACGTTTCGCACATTATGCTCTTACAGAAGATCACATTTCTTGCGAGAAAAGCTCCATCTTGTCCAACAATTTTTCGATGCCTCAAAACTGTCCAACTATTCCCTGCACCCATGGAGGGGGGAGGGGGGGATCAGTACATTGTCATGTATTGGTGAGCGGTGCTAACCCGATTCACCTAAAATCAGTATAATAATTAATGCGAGAGTATCACTATTAATAATAATCTTGCTATCTTGCATTATGATCAATTAACAATTCATATCCGACAGGAAGATAAATATATATGTTATCGCCATTTGGTCATTCTCATCTATGGTCGTTTGTCCTTCCCTACTAATAAGTAATAACCTACTCTGTATGCATAAGGCATCATTTATGCTGCTTAGCTATATGAAGGTCGACACTGGCGGCCCGTCATCTTGGACTATATGGTTAGACGACTCCCCTTCAATGGCAGGTAGCTAGCCACCCAGAAGGTTTCCAAATAACATGGGCTAGTAAGTCAGCACTTAATTACCCTGGGTTCTCCTAGGTTGATACAATCTCAACGCCCCAACAATTGTTTGAGGCAAACCTTATGCACATGTTGTCTATGATCATGCATGCATATGCACCTTTATCTATAAGAAGAACATATCATGATGATACAAAAAACGTAAATAAATATCCCAGTTTCTTATTTGTCTTGCCATATTTCCCTGATCCATCACTCGTAATACTTACTGTCCAATTCATGAACTTTGCTGCCCAATCCAGGGACTTTACCACCCAATCCAGGGACGTACCATATGTTTATCATATTTTCTGGAGCTGTAGCTCGAAATACTCACTGTCCATTTTAGGGACTTTGCTTTTACCTACCCAATCCAGAGACTTATCATGAATGGCGAATCAACGGTCCCAACATTCATTATAATACAACATAACCAGCATTCTTTACAGCAGATTAAAAGCAATGTGCTAACTTATCTTTCATTATCTTTTGTGATTCTTGTTGGGTATCATTTCGCAACAACAAAACAAACCATGAACATAATCATTTTTATTAAGCGTGAAGATAGAGGAGTGAAGGACCAACACCACCCGCCTTTATCTAAATTGGCTTTACATCATGATCACATAGCTTTTTGAATGATCATCTTGCATAAATCCAAGTCCAACAGGACTTCTTCGAGCCAACCTGCCAACATAATGTACTATGTGAAGCCGGATATTATAGTAACTTCTATTGTTAAACCCTTTGAAAGATCATATATGTCACATGTATCTTGCTCATTGCATATTATTAGTTGTTCTTTATCTTCATAAATCGTCTTAGTAGCATCCAAGTCTATTACAACTTGAACTGATTTATCAGTTAACCTCCATGTTTTCTTTTGTACTTACTGATGGATCTACGTACTATATGTTTCACCAAATTATAGAGGTTAGCTGGCTCAAATAATTTAGGTGGATTGGTGGCATCTGGTGCTCTACATTTGGCATCTATCGGTAAAGAACATGACACAAACGAAGGAAGAGGCAATTCTTGCAAAGGATTTTGGACTCTACGAAGCACCCAGTAACTTCTTGGTTCGACTTTGAACTATTAGGGACCCTTTTTAAA
Source organism: Iris pallida (assembly GCA_029216955.1). Lineage (NCBI taxonomy): Eukaryota > Viridiplantae > Streptophyta > Magnoliopsida > Asparagales > Iridaceae > Iris > Iris pallida. The sequence goes on from JANAVB010024997.1 coordinate 19,390,096, forward strand.
TTTCTGCTTGAAATAGACTGAAATAAACAACAATACTTGTCCGGAGGGAGGTATTTTTAGACTCTTATAATTCTCAGGCCTAGTTTGGTTCGTACGGAGTGGAAGGAAAAGAAATAAATTTCTTGTCATTTACTTTCATTGGAAAATTGCTATTCCTATCTATTTTACTTTTCGGTGTTTGGAAAGTCCAAAAAATTTAGTAAGTAAAGTAAATTCTTAGTGTGGGAAAGTGAATCCTTGGACGGGTTGGAGACAATTTTTTCCGTATTTTTCCTCCATTTGGGAATCATTTTCCTTTCCTCTCCCTTTCCTTCATGCATCGAAACATAGGAAAGGAATGACTTTCCTTTCCCAAGGCTATGATTCCGTGAACCAAACGTGGCCTCAATGTCATTTGGTACTAGCTAGTCTTTCCAATTTACCATCGTTTGCTTTTTTTTTTTTACATCATTAGATAATTTACTTCCATAAGGGATCTTGTCGATGACCCCATTTCCATAGAAATATAAAGGCCTTCTTTTGATCTTGAAATGATTTTGGAGAAGTTCTATCGTTTTTTTGGATTTTCTCAGCACTAGATAAACTGTAAAAACTAGGACTTAGTCTATCATCAACTACTGATTCCTCGTTTGTTTCTGGACTGAAAGATGAGGTTCCAGTTTGAAAGTCCTTCGATCAATCAGTGATTCAGTTTTTTGTGGCTTATTTCTATCATTCTTTCTAGATAAAGAATAAGAGGCTTTGGACAAGAGAGGTATGTGTTTTCTCAGCACTAGATATACATATAGCCAATCACCTTTAGCTCAAGAAGGTGAGGTGGATGGCATCCTCCCTGTTAGATTTTAGGTTCTAACCAATGGAGAAGCAATTTAATTCTCAAGGAAATTAAATTGGTTGTGTTGTTGGCCAATGTGGAACAAGAGCACGCAGTAGAAGAGCAGGTCTTTGTCTAGAGGCGGGACATGATGCAGGACTTCGGGCCGGAGCAAGGGTGTAGCCGTGCGACAACGACTAGCTAGTTTGGGCCAATGCAACGGTGGAGCGAACCTTCAGGCTGAGAGCAAAGCCTATGGGTGAGAGCAGGCCTTTGGGCCTCGAGCAAGACTATGGCTGGGTTTGGACCTTGAAGTCGTATTGAATGTCATGCCCCGCTCCCGTAGGAGCGATCGTCCTCGCTAAGGCGTGATGCCGCACGAGCCTAGATTGCGCTCGTGCAAGGCGGGTTCCATAACGGCCGATTTCAGCGGCTGCGACGGGGTCGTCGCACAGAAGTCCCATGCAGAGACATTGAATCATAGCAGCGGGAATTAAGAACAAACACATGTCATACAAAAGAAGCTCTTTATTTATATTGAAACATAGATTACAATAGGGCGCAAGGCCAAGAATACAAGTCTCTCGAGCTCACTCAAGCTCACTCATCTCACATTACAAGTCACTCAGCTCTCTCTCATCTCTCAACACAAGTCTTGAGCTGGCGGAAGCTTCGGAAGGCGATGTCCATATATTATGTCCCGTATAAGTCTTCAATCCATGCGGCCGCACGCTTTGAATCGCCAAGAAACTCCGTGCCTCGACACATCCAAACGTGCTCCGCGCCACGAGCTTCTATCTGTGCCTGCACATATAAACTATGCGGGTGTCAGTACTCAACTGTACTGGTGGAATGAGCTCCTCGCCCACCCATACAAAACCAACACGTTTACTTTACTTTGTGCAGCATAGTCCCCTTTTTGTATTGACTTTCTACTCTTGCCTTAGGATCAGTTTTATGACCGACGCCTTGCCTATTCTGTGTCTCTAGACCATCTCGTGCTTGCAACGAAAATGTCGACTCAAACAACGTTAACCTATCAAGTCGTGCTTGTCTTTCGGCCAAAATCAGAGGCGCAACTATGCGATGAGGCTCCATTCCCGTACGACCGTGCTATAAATCCTTTGTGCCGTACCTCGCAACTATGTGCGACTCAACCATATCGTCGCCTCGCGGCCACCCTTTGTTACTTTAATCGCCAACTGACCCAATCACGATTTGTGGGTAAAGTGTCACTCGACTGACTTTGCCTTGCGGCGGTTTCCCGACTTAAACTCAAACAACTCAACCAACTTATGCAAACTTATATGTCGATAACTCAAGACTCGATGCCACATCTCGTGCCGAAGCACGTCGCCTATGTTGTATCCATTCTTAAGTCCAAACATTTGTATTCTAACTTGTACCCACATTCAACAACTCAACTCAATCCAAAGGCACTCACGCGGATTGCCGCTATGCCGACTCATCTATATGATTTGGTCACTGACTCCTAGAGCCATCGTGGACTCCTCTTAGCTTTTGTTAGACGGGCGCCCCTTTCAGCGCAAGGTAGCTAGCCCTGCTGCAAGTCCCCGCCTAACCCGTGCCAAAAGCACAGCTAAATTAATTATTTTCCAATGCCCGCATCGGTCCCGAGTCCCCGGATTACCGTACGGGAAAACTCTCACCTTGTCGACAAGTTGTCCATGACCATGCAAGACTCGACTCAAACTGACGTCTCACACAGTCATGCTACCTCTAGTGTCACCATTTCTTTCAGGGCCAAGTTCAATATTTCTTTCTTATGAGACTGCCTCGACGACATGTAGCCGCGAGCATACTTCTTTCTTATGAGATCGCCTCGCCGACATGTAGCCACGAGGCTTCGCCGACATGTAGCCGTGAGCATACCTCTTTCTTGCCCTATTATTTTACTCAACTCAAGAACAATTATTCACAACACTTTCCAAACTCAATGAATCAACCGTGGCCCGTGCCTTAAAACTCTAGGACCGTGCCATCGTGTCTCAAACCGACTTCCGATTTATGCGACGCTATCGCCCAAGTCATACTTCATGTGACGGGCCTTGGGATCGTGGGACTATTTAACTTGGCAACCGCAGAAAGAGCGGGACAGCACTAGAAATGACTTTGGTCGATCGGCGTAACTTTGCCTAACTTAATCGAGCCTATAACTTGACCCAAGGGACGAGCAAAGGCTATGCCAAGCCTTGTATTATGAAAATGTGTATGCTTTGTCGAGCATTTACGCGGGCAACGCCTATGACTTAGGCCAACTCAAGTGTCGGGACAATTTGACGGGACCGTGCATGCTTTAACAAGCATTCACGCAGGCGACGCCTATGACTTAGGCTATTTCATAACTTTGTGTCGAAGACCAACTTTCCTTCTCCCAAGCCACGGGACGAAGGACCGAGTGTCATTTTCAAAGCACGCCGTGCACCAGCTCTAAGCCGACCGTGGGACGTTTTTCCATGTTCTAATTCGATTCGGTCCATCGGGATTATTCCCTTAGCTATGTGGATTCGTAGCTTTTATTATTAAGCCTACTTGTGCAAGTTGAAAACACACAATTTATTATGTGAAGGCAAAGATGAGGCAAGTTCACCGAAACTACCCCACCTGAGCGAGCGGTCGCCTCGATCGAACGATGTCTCCGAGTAGCCGTTGCAAGGCTAAGTCCGAACGCCGTCGGCGTTTTGATTCCTCCGATTGAATGAGCGGGACGGGGCACTACATCATACACCACTCAGAAAAAGTTTCGTCCTCGAAACTAACTGAGTACTTACTTATCGACTTATCACTTGTTTCAACATTCCAGGACCCTCGCACATACTACTCCTATGTATTCACTCAAATTTGAGCCACGCTCGTGCTACCCTCAATCATTTCTTCAAAACTTACGATCATAAAATCCCCGACACTTCCCTATTCCTCAAATCTCACTTGAATTCAACGTATCACTTAGTATGGATCGTGCACATATCTTAGGCGTCCCCAAAATACATGCATTTCAACCAAGCCTCGTGATTGCGAATCCCGCCATCACCACTCGAGTCGGATCGTGCACATATTCGGGCGCCCATAATATACGGGCATGTCAACCGAGACTCGCGAGTGGTGCCTCCGTAACTCCTATCGCTTCGCGCTCGGACGTCTGCCTAACCGCTAGGCTATATCTTTTGGCCAAGGTTATTCGTCAGCATTGGAATCATAGTTCCCAAACAGCAATATCAACACTGACCCCATCCTAAGGTCAAACCAAGTTGATAGTACGGGTTTTCTACCCAAGCTCGCATAACTCTAATTTCTAAACATCGAGCATCGATTCCCTATGCACATCCCAACATTCTGCCTATCAATCCTTCCAAGTTAAGCACGCTAAGACACGATTCATCTATAAACCATAATTCACATTTCATATTTTCTAAGTCATTCATCCCAATTCACGTATTCGATCATGAGGTCATCTGACTTAACAATATGTTGCGCCCCGATCTCACGCGAGTCAGATTATCCACGGTGGGCACGAATCACCATGCACGCTCCCGCGAGATAATCATTCTCATTGGGACGTAACTCTTATTTTGTGTCTAAACTAATTCATTCTCGATGCGCGGATTAGACTAACTCCATCCTCAAGTTTATTCAATCATCAATCGCAAGTACTACAAATCCTCGAATTCACCTTTGCGTCAAGCCAACATGTCGAGACAATCAACGTTGCCGCGTCCTGATTTTCCGAGTTCGATCATTCCCGCGACATGAATCACTATGTCAACGCTCACGCGGAACGATTGTCCCAAATCCGACGCAACGCATGTGCGAGGCTAGAGTTGCACTCGCGCAAGACAAGATCGTCGACGTTATGGTTATCCGCGTAACCATCAAAACACAATCATTTTCATCCAACATTCATTTCGATCAAAATCCTAAGCATAGCATCCAACCGAACAATAACACTTGTACGATCGTCATTTGCCGAGTCAGAGTACCCCCGAGTTATCGCATATCATCTTTGATACGCCTCAATACCATCGACGATATACGTAACTTGACGATCTTCGTTTGCAACGAATTCTGAGTCGTACGAATGATGCTATCGTCCGACTGGATAATCTCCTCGATATTCAATTCAAGTTTGATCATTATCCCTCAAATCATTCACAACATCAATTTTCTTAATCAATCGATCGACATCCCTGAGGCTATCGCATACACCACTCAGGGATGAAGTCATTCAAAAAATTCTTAACTTATCATTCGAATCAAAATCTACTTCTTCAAATCCCATTCGAACCATTCCTCGAATTCCAAGCACGCTCATCTATATCGCATCGACGTTATCGCCGCTCGATAGTACCCCTATCGATAGTCATCCCACATTTACTCAATCAAGTTCAACTCATTCTAACTCGAACATTTCAATTCCCGCACTCGACTTTTCTAAGGTCGACACAACTTTGGTGTATATGCCCAGCCCGACTTAGCCAACCGTGCTTACGCAAACCATCTTTTTATTTTGTTATCAAAAACTATTCTCCTACGTTTTGCAAAATAGATAGACTTATTGTATGGACATCCCGTAGAACATTTGAGAGAGAGCACACCAATCATATCAACTTTGCGGAAGTAACGATTCAGAGTTTGCGGAAACAACGGAGTTAAAGAATTCAATCGATAGTCCAAGGACGTAAAGCCGTGCTCTGATACCATTATGTCACGCCCCGCTCCCATAGGAGCGATCGTCCTCGCTAAGGCGTGATGCCGTACGAGCCTAGATTGCGTTCGTGCAAGGCGGGTTTCATAACGGCCGATTTTAGCGGCTGCGACGGGGTCGTCGCACAGAAGTCCCATGCAGAGACATTGAATCATAGCAGCAGAAATTAAGAACAAACACAAGTCATACAAAAGAAGCTCTTTATTGATATTGAAACATAGATTACAATAGGGCGCAAGGCCAAGATTACAAGTCTCTCGAGCTCACTCAAGCTCACTCATCTCACATTACAAGTCACTCAGCTCTCTCTCATCTCTCAACACAAGTCTTGAGCCGGCGGAAGCTTCGGAAGGCGATGTCCATACATTATGTCCCGTATAAGTCTTCAATCCATGTGGCCGCACGCTTCGAATCGCCAAGGAACTCCGTGCCTCGACGCATCCAAGCGAGCTCCGCACCACGAGCTTCTATCTGTGCCTGTACATGTAAACTATGTGGGTGTCAGTACTAAACTGTACTGGTGGAATGAGCTCCTCGCCCACCCATACAAAACCAACACGTTTACTTTACTTTGTGCAGCATAGTCCCCTTTTTGTATTGTCTTTATACTTTTGTCTTAGGATCAGTTTTATGACCAATGCCTTGCCTATTTTGTGTCTCTAGACCATCTCGTACTTGCAACGACAATGTCGACTCAAACAACGTTAACCTTTTTAATGTAGTGCTCCGTCCGGCTCAGTCAATCGGAGGAATCAAAACGCCGACGACGTTCGGACTTAGCCTTGCAACGGCTACTCGGAGACGTCGTTCGGTCGAGGCGACCGCTCGCTCAGGTGGGGTAGTTTCGGTGAACTTGCCTCATCTTTGCCTTCACATAATAAATCATGTATTTTCAACTTGCACAAGTAGGCTTAATAATAAAAGCTACGAATCCACATAGCTAAGGGAATATTCCCGATGGACCGAATCGAGTTAGAACATGAAAAAACGTTCCATGGTCGGCTTAGAGCTGGTGCACGACGTGCTTTGCAAATGACACTCGGTCCTTCGTCCCGTGGCTTGGGAGAAGGAAAGTTGGTCTTCGACACAAAGTTATGAAATAGCCTAAGTCATAGGCGTCGCCTGCGTGAATGCTTGTTAAAGCATGCATGGTCCCGTCAAATTGTCCTGACACTTGAGTTGGCCTAAGTCATAGGCGTTGCCCGTGTAAATGCTCGACAAAGCATGCACGATTCCATAATACAATGCTTGGCATAGCCTTTGCTCGTCCCTTGAGTCAAGTTATAGGCTCGATTAAGTTAGGCAAAGTTACGCCGATCGACCTAAGTCATTTCTAGTGTTGTCCCGTTCTTTCTGCGGTTGCCAAGTTAAATAGTCCCACGATCCCAAGGCCCGTCACATGAAGTATGACTTGGGCGATAGCGTCGCGTAAATCGGAAGTCGGTTTGAGACACGATGGCACGGTCCTAGAGTTTTAAGGCACGGGTCACCGTTGATTCATTGAGTTTGGAAAGTGTTGTGAATAGTTGTTCTTGAGTTGAGTAAAATGATAGGACAAGAAAGAAGTATGCTCGCGGCTACATGTCGGCGAGGCGGTCTCATAAGAAAGAAGTATGCTCGCGGCTACATGTCGGCGATGCGTTCTCATAAGAAAGAAATATTGAACTTGGCCCTGAAAGAAATGGTGACACTAGAGGTAGCATGACTGTGTGAGACGTCAGTTTGAGTCGAGTCTTACATGGTCATGGACAACTTGTCGACAAGGTGAGAGTTTCTCCGCACGGTAACCCGGGGCCTCGGGACCAATGTGGGCATTGGGAAACAATTAATTTAGCTGTGCTTTTGGCACGGGTTAGGCGGGGACTTGCAGCGGGCCTAGCTACCTTGCGCTGAAAGGGGCGCCCGTCTAACAAAAGCTAAGAGGAGTCCACGATGGCTCTAGGAGTCAGTGACTAAATCATATAGATGAGTCGGCATAGCGGCAATCCGCGTGAGTGCCCTTGGATTGAGTTGAGTTGTTGAATGTGGGTACAAGTTAGAATACAAATGTTTGGACTTAAAGAATGGATACAACATAGGCGACGTGATTCGGCACGAGATGTGGCGTCAAGTCTTGAGTTATCGGCATATAAGTTTGCATAAGTTGGTTGAGTTGTTTGAGTTTAAGTCGGGAAACCGCCGCAAGGCAAAGTCAGTCGAGTGACAATTAACCCACAAGTCTTGATTGGGTCAGTTGGCGATTAAAGTAACAAAGGGTAGCCGCGAGGCAGCGATATGGTTGAGTCGCACATAGTTGCGAGGCACGGCATAAAGGATTTATAGCACGGTCGTACGGGAATGGAGCCTCATCGCGTAGTTACGTCTCTGATTTTGGCCGAAAGGCAAGCACGACTTGATAGGTTAACGTTGTTTGAGTCGACATTGTCGTTGCAAGCACGAGATGGTCTAGAGACACAGAATAGGCAAGACGTCGGTCATAAAATTGATCCTACGGCAAGAGTAGAAAGACAATACAAAAGGGGGACTATGCTGCACAAAGTAAAATAAACGTGTTGGTTTTGTATGGGTGGGCGAGGAGCTCATTCCACCAGTACAGTTGAGTACTGACACCCACATAGTTTAAATTTACAGGAACAGATAAAAGCTCATGGCGCAGAGCTCGCTTGGATGCGTCGAGGCACGGAGTTCCTTGGCGATTCGAAGCGTGCGACCGCATGGATTGAAGACTTATACGGGACATAATGTATGGACATCGCCTTCCGAAGCTTCCGCCGGCTCAAGACTTGTGTTGAGAGATAAGAGAGAGCTGAGTGACTTGTAATGTGAGATGAGTGAGCTTGAGTGAGCTCGAGAGACTTGTAATCTTGGCCTTGCGCCCTATTGTAATTTATGTTTCAATATCAATAAAGAGCTTCTTTTGTATGACTTGTGTTTGTTCTTAATTTTTGCTGCTATGATTCAATGTCTCTGCATGGGACTTCTGTGCGATGACCCCGTCGCAGTCGCTGAAATCGGCCGTAATGGAACCCGTCTTGCACGAGCGCAATCTAGGCTCGTGCGGCATCACGCCTTAGCGAGGACGATCGCTCCTACGGGAGCGGAGCGTGACATTGAAAGCCTATGGGCCGAGTTGTAAGCCTTCATGCATAAGTAGGACCAGTCCATGCTCAACAATATTAACTAATTATGGTATGCCCCTTGTTATAGGTGTTAGTCCAATAATAATATCATGTTTTTTAATATGGCTAATCATTTAAGTTCAACTAGTGATGTCACAAATATTCATGTAATCACTATCATGTTGCTACTTAAACTTAGTATTGTCCTATAAACTTAGCATTGTCCTAAATGGTCAATATCATATTGTTATGCTTGTATCATACTGCATCATATTGTTTTGTTCGTCTAACATGTACTTGCAGACAAGAAGTAAGCATGATCAAACCAGGACATATGCAACAAAGAATTATTGATGGGCCAAAGATGGCATAATACAAGAAGATTTCTTTGAACCGCCTAACGACCTATCCGAGGCCTCCTATCGGGGGTTCAGATTTTTTAGGCCAAAGACGGCATAATACAACAAAGAATTATTCATATTTCTAGATCGGTTTATCTTTGGACGATTGCCGTAAAGAAAAAATGAGTCTGCTCAAATGTCAGGAGAAAGACGTCATCAAATGGGCTATTAGGTTTCATATTTATTCTGTATTTTTTCTTTGTTGAGTCTAGGAAAAATGTGAGAATGATCGGATCGGTACTGACTTAAGTTTTTCTCAGTCCACAAATAAAAATAAGCCTACCTACTTATCCAAAAGTCCACAATTCCAAAAAGCTCAAAACCTATGCAAATTTGGTCCATTCCTTAATGTTCTGACCAAGCAGAACTCTGACAGAACTTTGACCGAGTTCGATCCGAGTTCGGTCAGAGTTCGGCCCGAGTTCGATCTGGGTTATTTGAAATACAGTTCCCACAAAATTTGCATCCAACGTTCGTATGCAAAATTCTAGGATCCGAACTCTGTCCGAATTCGGTCCTCAAAAATACTATAAATAGAGTTGTAATTACCATTCATTTCAATAATCCAATTTCATCTCTTCTCTTCTCTATCTAAAGTGTTCTGAGCTTTTTACTTTCATATCTAAGCCTTTACGACTCTTAACCAAGCCAGTACAGTTTCTGTTTAATCTAGAGTTTGGTGTTGAAGAATTGTATCGGAGGCTATATTCAGAAAACGTTTTAGTTTTTCAATTGCCTTCTGGAGTCGGTCGTGCGCTCGTCACCAAGCACGGTGTTGTAAAGTCGATCGCGCACTTGTCGCCAAGCACGGTGCTGTAAGAGTTGCAAGCGCTCAATTAGCTTGTGCCATAGTGGATTAACATCGAGCAAGAGCACTCGAGACTGGACTAGTCCTCTCAGAGGAAAACCAGTATACATCGCTGTGTCACAGAGTTTGAATTCTTGACTCTTACTTTACCATATTTTATTTACCGTCTTTTATCTGCCATAGTTTATAATCTATTTTTTTAATTGGTAGTTATTTCTGTTGCACATGCACTCACGCTATTCACCCCCCTCTAGAGGTGCTCAACGGTCCTACAATAGGAAATCCTTTATTGATTAACTTTCAATGTAGACTAATCTTTGGCAACAAAAAACAATCCATAATTGATTGATTGTAAAGATCTCAATGGAGGTTAGAGCATCGATAATGGGAGATATTTCAAGTGCTACACTTTGACTTTAGTTAAATTTTGTAGCACTTGAAGATTATAGTGATCACTTGTCCATACTTGAAAATTGCTAGAAAGCTAAAAAATACCCCAGATTTAGAGCGTGTCCTAGCTCCACTATATAAATTTTTGGGCCCACAAATTAACCGTTCTTACCAAACAAGGAAGAAAATATAAAGAAAAAAAAGAGGGTGAAAAAAATCTTACCAAAACATGGAAGGAAAATAAAAAGAAAAAAGAGACAGGATGTTAATTTGGAGTATTTGTTTGGAGTGTACCATTGTGGGCCGATATCAAGAAGACACTCTAAAAGTAATAATTTTATAATTTTTAATAATTTAAAGTATGACTTTGGAGTGTATCCACTGTCGATGCTCTTGATCCTCCCTCTAAATATTCATAGTTGTATGACTTTTTACATCATTCATTAATAAAATAAAATTTTGATTTTATATCATTCATTAATAAAATAAATATTATTGATTTTATATTGTCCATTAATAAAATCAATATTGTTGATATTGTTGGGAACGAAGCGCGAAAACCGTTCCCCCAAACCAGAAAGTCCTGTGAGAGAACTGAGCAAAAGCACACAAACCGAAAATGCCAAACACAATCGCAGATACATAGATTTTTTACGTGAAAAATTCTTACGGAAAAAAACCACGGAACGATCGGAGTTCAACCCTGAAGGACCTCCACTAATGGAATAAAGAGAATATACCCTCTACAAGCTCCTCCCGATCCAACATGGATCACCATGACTCACTTGAAAGAAGAAAATTTTGATTGCGGACTCCGAAGAACAAGAGATACCGAAAAATTATTCGAAGCAATCTTTCCTCCACAATAGTCCTTAATCCTCTCTCTCTCTCAAATATTGTAAAACACTCTTGTTTGAGATGATTTTCAACTAGCATGTATCACCCTTTTATAAGCCCATGGTAATCTATACATGGAAGGCCAATATATATGAAAACTTCTAATATGCATCAATCATATATTTAATGGAAATTCAATCATAATTGGCTTGCCATAATTGGAAGCCTAACTATATGGAAAGCTACTATATGAAGGATCCAATCATAAATATATGATCAAAGTAAATATGGAATCCAATCATATATTTCCTTACCATATATGTTCCAAAATAGGATCCACGCACTCCCCGAGCTTCTCCGACACACGGATGGCGCTCGTCGCACTCTGGGATATCCTCCACATAGGTTGGAAACTCCACCCACTCCAAGATATAAATTATTGATTTTATATCATCCATTATTAAAATCAATATTGTTTATTGTTTTATGGTATCCGAGCATATGATTTTTCAAACCCAATGCCATTCAAAGTCTCATTTAGATAATCAGTATTGTTGATTATCACATTTTTCTTATCGTTTGCTCCATCGTGCTCTCTTTCAGATAATCAGCATTGTTGATTATCTCATGTCCCTTGTTGTCTACTCCATTGCGCTGTCCGAGCTCCTTGCGACCACTGAAACCAGATGCGGAATGATCGCCCCAAACGATCTACTACACGATTTTGTTTGTTTCTTGGTGATTCGTTGATATTATGGTGAAGCAAGAAACAAACAGTTGTGTGTTCTTCTACTGAGACAAAGTACATATTTATAACTGACACCACTAAAAAGATCATTCATGTACGGAGATTGCTCTTTCGTTAGGGTATTGCTCCTACAGAACCTATGCCACTTGAATATGATAACATGGGTGCTATACAGATTTCAAACAAACCGGTTTTTCATGAATGGACAAAGCACATTTAGATTTATTTTCATTTCGACCATGAGCATTTTTTGACAGGCACTATTTCTCTAGCACATGTGATCTCCGTTTATCCGTTTATCAGTTGGCATTTTTTTTTACAAAGTCACACCTCACACTGCGGTTTCAGTTTCTATTGGATAAGCTCGTGTTGTTTGACCCATCATGATTTTGAAGGGGAGAGGTGTTAAGATATAATTAAATTTAGGATTAGATTAAAGTTTATCGTTACGTATCTTCTATACGGATACAGATTCCTTCTCCTATACTAATATGAATACGTTCTCTATCTATATATATTCATAGTTGTATAACTTTTTACATCATTGGTATGTGTTCGCCCTTGGTCTACGCGGATCAGGGGCCCAGCTAACGCGTGAAACACTCCGCCTGGGGAGTATGGTCGCAAGATCGTAACTCAAAGGAAATAAAATAATATCGTTGATTTTATATCATTCATTATTTAAATCAATATTGTTGATTTTATGTCACCCCATTAATAAAATCTATATTTTTGATTTTATATCATCTATTAATAAAATCAATTTTGTTTATTTGTTTATGTATCATTTGCCATGTATGTCTAGACTCTTTATAATAGAGGAAGGGTAGCACTAGATTGACTGAGTTTAAACTGCATAATCGAAAGGTAGGTCTATCTACATGCCAACTGGTCTACCTTCTAGGATTTGAGAATTTGGTACCTGCGTCAAGGATTGATGTGAAGTTGGCAAATGGTAACAATTTTTTTTTTTTTTTCAATTTCTTATGGAGCTCAATGATCCATAACTCCTCCATTCTTATGGTAGAAGGCTTGAATGATGCTAATGCAACAGAGTATGTTTAAAGATCGGGATAGTTCATGAATTGGACGGTGCATCCAACTGGTTATCTCATTTGAGACTTTTCTCAATTTTTATAGGGACAATAAGCCATAAAATGTTTTTACTTGTTAAGAACTGTGATTATTATGAAGATGCGTATATAATAAGCATGAACTTCGGAACAAACTCAAACATTGTATCCAGAAATTAATTGTGTTCACCAAATCAAAGTTAAATCAGATGCCACGCAGTCATGTTGGACGATTCAATTTCAAGTTATGGTTTAATTGATAACTTTCAGTAAATACTCGTACGGACGCATTTTGGGCAGACAAGGACTAGCTAAATTTTTGGCATGTTTTGGAACATAAAGATCAACCAAATCAGTCTTTAGGCATTCAAGTTGAATCTAAAATTGGAATATTGGCCTAAATAAGATTTTTTTAGTAAAGCTTTTAGAATCTTTTATTAGGGTTAGGTTTATTGTATCTTCTTAATTTACTTAGAACTGCTAATGAAATATTTTGATCAATAAGTTTTTATATAGAAAAATTATTTTTGGATTAATAGTCCTTGAGCATCAAGTCGTTATTTGGTGAACTCAGATGCTATCTGCTATATATGGTTGATGACTCAACTATTAGAAGATTATTATTTTTAGGATATCCTCACGTTTTTTTGGATGTGTAGGAACATCATATTTTTTGGCAAATTCTATAGACACTCGGAATTTTATTCCAGGACAACCCTTTAGGACAGCCCAATTTGTGTAATTTTTACTCATGACAGCTCTAATTTTACTTTGGGTTGCCTAACCCCCATTTAAGACTGCCAACGAACTTGACAGTCCCAATATAAAGTAGGACCGTCCACAAAGTTGACAACCCTACTTTATGTTATGACTGCCAACGTTATTGACAGTCCAAATCCAAACTACAAAAAATTTTACTTGAGGACAGCCCACATATTTAGATTTGGACTACCAACAAAATAGGCACTCCTAACATAAAGTAGGATTGCAATAATGTTGGCAGTCCAAATCTAAATATGTGAGCTGCCCTCAAGTAAAAACTTTGGAGTAACAAACTTATAAATAAATTGAAAAGAATTGGGCTGCCCCAATAGAATTTGTGTATTTTTTTTTTTTCTGTAATGAAACCTTCGGCTGCATGTGTAGATGATGATGTCGAGCTCAAGGAAGAAAAAGTTCTTGATTAATTCTAACGGTTGGTTGCATCACTGCATGTATTTGCACATCAGGTTGATAGTCTTTAATGGAGCTTGGATGGTGATGACCTTTTAATAGTATGGGACATATCATGAACAACTTCTGGCCGACAAATCTACTTGCTGAATTACCATCCCACCAACAGCCTTCAGAAATAGTAAGTTTGTGGAGTGGTAGATTTTTCCATTTCCAGAAGTCTGAAAAAAAAAGTAGATATTCATCATATAGTATCTCTCAGAAAACCACATCTTAGCAAATATTTCCTTCACATATGGACATCTACTTTTGGCTATTTATAAGGGCACATCAAAAGTTGATCAGGACTAACCAAAAGCAAACTTTGTTTTATTTACAAGTTTGCCACTGAAAAAATTACTCAGGACTAGCCAACATGTGAGTTATAAGTCAAATTATTATTTTTTTTGCTCTCCTCTCTTTTCTCACAAGAAGAAGAAGAACAAGAAGAAGAAGAAAAAGAAGAAGAACAAGAACAAGAACATCAATTTTTCCAAACCTAATTTATTTTAATTTTTTGCTCTCTTCTAATTTCTCAGATCTCTTTCTCCAAACCCTAGTTTATTTTTCTTCTTCTTGTTTGGGCATTATGGATGAAACCCTAGTTGTAGAAGAAATTGGGTTATCAAATCTATCAAATCTATTATTCTATTAACCAATTTTTCTTAGTTGTAGAAGAAAACTATGGAAGAAACACTAGTTATAGAAAAATTGGATTCATATCAGGACTGTCACAATTTCTGACAGTCGTAGAAGTATTAAAGACTGCCAGAAATTGTGACAGTCTTGAATTAGACTCGATGTACAACAGGACTGCCACAATTGCTGGCAGTCCTAGAAGTACTGAGGACTGTCAAAAATTGTGGCAGTCTTGAAAGGGACATGCTCTACAGCAGGACTGCCAGAAATTGAGGCAGTCCTGAAAGGGACTTACTGTACAGCAAGTCCCTTTCATGACTGCCACAATTTCTGGCAGTCCTAAAGTCGAAATTTTCGAATGAAAAAAACATGTTAGGGTTTATTTCAATCTTGATATTTGAGTGAAATATGCATTTTAGGATTTATTTTCATGCATTCTTTGTGAGGAAAGAAATATTTAAGCTTTATTTTCATGCATTTTAGGTAATTTTTTGGGTGCCATCGAAATTGGGAATGAGAAGGAAACTAGGATTTTGATGGAGATGGTGATGATGGAAATGGTGGAGAAGAAGAAGATGATGAGAAGAAAACTAGGATTTTGATGGAGATGTGAGAATGGAAATGGTGGAGAAGAAGAAGATGGATAGAAGAAGAAGAAGAAGAAGAAGAAAGCTAGGGTTTTGGAAGAGAGTGAAATTTAGAAATGAGAGTAAAATTTGGACTTGTGGGGGGGGGGGGGGGGGGGGGGGGGGAGACTTGTTGGGGGGGTGGGGGGGGGGGGGGAGGGGAGGGGGGTGGTTTGGACAGCCCCATGAGTAGAAAATTTGGATAGCCTCAGTAAATTCTCCTCAAACATTGGCTAGCCCCAATCCTGGCTAACCCTGATCAACTTTTGATGTGCCCTTATAAATAGCCCTACTTTTTGTGTGCATAGTCCTAGTTAAGAGCATCCTTATTAAGGCTCATCCTTAGGCCTAATTTCTACATTCAGAATTTTGAAGCTTATTTTATAGAATAATAAGTTTCATTCCTAATCCTAATTTCTACAATTTCGGTCCCATCATACCCATAGCTGTTAAAGGTTGATCTTCCCAATTTGTAGATTCTAGATATTAGGAACTCATTTTGTAGAATAGTAAGTCCCAATTTGGTGTCCAAATTTCTAAATTCTAGATTTTACATTTTTTTTCAAATCAATTTTTGACCATACAATCTTTAGGATCGGAGTTCACTTTATTATTTTTACTATTCTCATACATATCCAACCAATTCTACATTTACCTTTTTTTTTTTCCTTGAAATTTTGGATCCCAAGTTGCATTGGAGAGTCTCAGCTACTAATAATGCCTAGTTGGAAGTACTATACAATTTCAGTACCATAATATGGTGTACCAAAAATAGCAAGGTATGGCAAAAAACATTATAGAATATTGATGTACTTTGCCACCCATTCCAGTTATGGAAGCTTTATGTCAAAATCTCCCCAAAGTGCTCCGTCCATATTGTAAAGCAAAGCTTCTTAGTGATGATCCAACTTTCTATCAAAGACCCCATGGCGAGATGTTGGATTCCAATTTGGTAGAGGGACTTCCATACCAGGAATATTTTTTATCGGAACTTTCAGGACTCATAAAAGAATCCTTTTGCTGCTAACTGGCAAGTACCTATTTGTTTAGGCCTAGTGAACTTGTAAATATTGCCATAATTATGCTTTGGTGGAATGCCAACAAAAGTCTTCCATTCCAAGCCCACTTCTATAATTTGTCAACGGAATGTTTCTATAGCTAGCAGTAGGAAGGATCTAGCCTCCTTAATTGGATCTGCAATTGTCTATATCCATCTCGTATGTTTGTTTGAAAATTCTAAAATGAAGTCGTTAGCTATATTATTGATACTTCTGTCGCTTGTCAGTATAGTTTACAGTGACCGCAGGTATAGGTTACAAACTAGATAACGGCCATCACACCCAGACAGTCATTTGGCGATTGGGGAAGTGGCAACGGAGAAGGAGGCAGTGGTGACACCATAGCCGGCAATTTACGTTAACTATTCTTATGTTTTATACTTATTACATAAATTACCCGTACTTTGAAACAGACCACCCTTATAGTTTATATTTCCTATAGAAACTTATAACACTAACCACCCCTATGTTTTATGAAAATTATAAAAGCAGAGGGGTGGCAGTGTAATTATTTTCGAAATATGGATAGTTCCTGTAATACTCATGAAACCAGGGGCGGATGCAAGCCTGGGTTGGAGTGGGCTCCAGCCCACCCCATTTTTAAAAAAAATTTTTTCTCCATATATATATATATTAAAAAAATAAAAATAAAAATATATATATATATATATATATATATATATATATATATATATATATATATATATATATATGGGTTTTCTATATATATATTATATGGGTTAGTCTACTTCTAGCCCATCCAAATATATAGTAGTCAACCCCAGCTATAGTTTCTGCATAGGGGGGTCAATGTATTTATTTTTGACACCAAACATACAGTAGCAAAGAGTGCTCCCACATCTTAAATTTATAGGATAAGTATAATTGTATGCATAGTATCCTGAATAAGAGGTTGGTTAATATATGTATGCCAACATTTTTACTTGGATCTTTGAATGTGCTTCACAATATGCTTTTCCTGTAAGTTAAAAGCGGGTTGTCTCTACATTGTATCTCTGCTTAACTCTCTTAATTCTTTTTGTTAATCCCCCTCTTTCTTGATTTTAGCTATACTTACAAAATAGGATAATGTGTTCTCGCGTGAAAAAAACTGAACAACCCTTGGCTGGATTGACTACGTGGCATAATTCCCATAAAATCTACTTAACATATCGTATAATTATTTCAGAGATCAACACATAAGTAGAAAAATATAGATGATATGTGAAAGACAAACAAAGAAGATAGTGAAGAGGGTTATGCCCTAGTTAAATTTATTAAAGTGTATATTTGTACTTCTATATATTAGTCATTCATCTTCGTGCTTCATTCTAGATCTAGGTCAATCCTTCCCTCGTTGATTTGACTTAATGCTCAACCACTCAACACTTTGATATTTCTTAATGGAATTATTTGATTCATATTCTAAAAAGGTCAGCGCGCGCCTAGACGAAGAAATAATCCATCTAGTTGCTCATTACTTGGGACCTTGATGAAAACCTCACTCAAGATTAGTGGAATAACATCAAGGAGATGGAGGTGTCTGCTAAGAGGAAGCTAGCCTGAGAGGAAAAGTCGGCAAGTTCAGCGCTGATATTTCTGGCAGTGTAAGGCGAAATAGTCACGAAGATGGGGATGGAATGGAGGCAGATAACATGGAGGTGAGCTGATTGGTAATTCTATAAGGATTGTTTAAGAAGGGAAAAAAAATTAGACTAAAAATCCTAGCTTTGATGCCATGTTAAGTCACTACATTTTGAAATATTGGATTAATCCATTGAGTACATAAGAACTAGTCTTAATAAGTATAGATAGATATGATCACAACAAAATAACTATCAGCACCAGAAATTTTATTTTTAGCTGTGAGCATCTAGCTAGAGAATGACGAAGTTAAATCCAACAAGACATGTATTGTTGGAAGGAAAATGTAGTAGTTCAAGACTTTGTAGTAGTGTATGAGAACAACAGTTGTGGTTCTCAATTTAGATTGAAAATGGGAGAGCCACTGGGAATTACTAAGAGGATTGTATACCAAGATTAATTATTTAGTTAATTATTTCCACTTTCAGGTTTACTTGCTACTTGATCTCAAAGATAAGGACAAATCCATGTGTCACATCCATATTATAAGTTCCTTGTTTCTGTAGTCGAACTCATATCTTGTGGACCTGTCGTAGTTTCAACGACAAATTATATAACAACTACAATAAAATCAAAATGATCGCCGCACAATACTTGTTGCAACTATTGTTGCATTGCAGTTGGAATGGCAATGCAAATTCATCTATTAGGTTGTATCTAGCATATCTGATTGATCACTCAAGGTGGTTTGTAATGGGTTACATATAAAGAGAAGGGGAGTTTTAGTTCACATCGGATAGAAAGTAGAAGCACAAGGTGTAGATAATTAATGAGATCTGACATGTCTTAAATAAAAAATTTCTTTTAAGGCATATGGACTTAGTCAAATATCATACATCATTGATCAACTTCGGTTCAGGTCACATCGCAATCCCATCAAGTGGTATCATAACCCAAGGTTATGAGGGGCTTGTTTCAACGCTCTAGTTGGTTCAAGACAAATTGTGCTGAAGGATCACAATACGTGTAATCAAATGTAAGTTGACTCTCCTAAGGTAGAGCATCTCCATAAGGTGGTCCAAACCAGGACCTAAGGTTCCTAAGGTGGAGCATCTCCATAATGTGGTGCGAGCATAGGACTGAAGGTTGGAGGGACTGTACGGACTCACTTTAAAGGTGATTCTAGCCTACGGGCCCGAGGTGGAGCAAGTCGTATGCTACTTGGCACTTGGTAATGGTGCCCTCAAATTTGGTGAACATGTTGGTTTACATTTGTGTTCGAATAGCGAGTGCGAACTAAGGCGAAGATTGTTGGATTCTATCTCACATCCGATTGAGTGCTCAAGGTGGTTCATAATGAGTGACAAATATAAAGGGAGTTGTCATAAGGTTTAGGTCACATCAGATAGAAAGGGGAACATGAGGTGTATATAATTGAGATTTGTCCATGCCTTACATGAGATTTTTTTTTTAAGGCATATAGACTCAGTCCAATATCATATAAACTCCAATTCGGATCACATTGTGTTCCCATCCCCATATTTTGCTGACCAATTAGTACCTTAATGAAATTGGGCATTCGAATGTATAAGACTATCTCCAATCCATGCATCCTCAAAATTTTCACAATTTGAGGACTCAAAAAAAGTATTCTTTGTATTATTCAATCCTCAAAATTTTACAACTCCATCCAATCTATCCTCAAATAATAAACAATTACTATTTATTACTACATAAATTTATTTCTTAACAATTATTTTAATATAATCATATTCACTATATTATTTTAGGTTATTTTGTTGATCAAATGAATCTAATAAGCAAAAAATAATACTTATAGCACATATACTCAAATTAGACTTTATTGGAAGATCTCGGGAAGAACTTTTTTAATGATATAATTATTATATCAATTATATTTATAAATTAAATAATATATAGTAAGTTAATTTAAAAGTTTAGCGTTTATTATATATATAGGATATGTTAGGAATTAGTTACAATTTGAAGGACAAATTACGCATAAATAGTGGATTATCAAATTTGATAATTTTCTCTCTTCTCCCTCAAATTTGAGGACCGAATCACACTTCCATTCAAAATTTGAGAAACGTTTCTCAAATTGAGGTGAGTTGGAGATGAATTGGAGATGGCCTAAGGACTAACAGAGTTATTAGAAAGTTCAGGTTGCGTACCTAAGCTAAAATGCACATTTTGGTCGGTGTCCACATTCTTAGAAATGTAATGCATGTGCAAACATAACATTCTTGAGCATCTTGCACTTTGAATTTGTGAGATAAGTTTTTGTATATCCTACTCTCTGTTTTTCTATTGAAATAAGAGCAGTTATTAATAACATCCAAGTTTCGGACTACTAGCACCAAAACCCTTCCTATTTAATTATTGTCATGTCTGAGACGTACCAACGCCCAGTCGTTTGGTCCCTTGATAGTGTGTGTTGCCACTATATCATCCTTTAGTGGCCTTTTTTCATTCCTACTCCTTTTTGTTAGTCCCGGTGTATGTTCAAAAGATAGAGAGATCCTGTGTGGGAGTAGAGATTCACACAAGACTACAAAGTTTGCTCTCTATTTGATCCAACACCAATGAAGCACTATATGAACAAGTTAAGACTGACTTCTATGAAAATAAAAAATACAACAATAAGCTGAAAAACTGTTCTTCTCTTTATGTTCCCAGACACTACAATGAGATAGCACAATCAAAACACGTAGTAAAAATATTACTCCATGTTATCATTCCATAAATGGTTATGATCGTAGTAAAAATACAATAAATTCTTTTTAATATTCCTGGCTGTTGCCTATGTCTCATGAGTACCTATATAAGCCTTTAAGGGTGCAGAATGTCACGGACTTACCATTTTTGCCTAGAAAAATCTTGTGTGTCAAGACGCCCCATATATACGAGATCTGGTATTTTCATTGAACAAATTAGCTCTTCGTCTTTAGGTTTATTAAGTTTAGTGCATATATCTGGAATTATATTTTTTCCTTATTTATATTTAGGTTTATGGTGGTGTAAACACATAAAGAGAAGCGCCTAGGTCCTCGTTGAGAATCAGAAGCTGATTTTTTTATGTCACCAGTGCCTAGGTCACCCGTCTTTGGGCTATTTGAAACATCTTTTTCTATTTTTATTTGAAGCTTGTAATGAAGAGTTCAAGACCACTGATTGTGAGACTTGTATTTTGGCTAAAAGCCATCGTGCTATGTTTTCCTTAAGTGAGAGTAGAAGTTCTATGCCTTTTACTTTGATTCATTTAGATCTATGTGGTCCTTCTCAAAATTCAACTTGTCATGGCATGCGTTGGTTCATTACATTCATTGATAACTGCACCCGGGTTACGTGAAGCTATTTACTAAGGCACAAGTGATGTGAATGGTATACTTCAGCAATGTTTCACAATGATTAAAAATTAATTTTCTATGGTCATCAAAGTCCTATAGTCTGATAATGGAGGTGAATATCTTACAAATGACCTTGCTTTATCTTTTTGTTCTCATGGCATCGTTCATCAGACATCGTGCCCATATACACCACAAATAATGGTTTTGCTGAACGACGAAATCAACAACTTTTAGAAGTCACTCGAGCACTCCTGTTTGATAAAAATTTCTCCAAACATTCATGTGGTGAAGCCTTACTGTCTGCCATATATGTCATTAACCGAGTGCCTTTTAGCTCCCGGGACTTCAAGACTCTACTTCAAGTATTTTTTAACAAAAATACCCAATCTACTATATCACCCCTCTCACCAAGAGTGTTTGGTTGTGTGGCCTATGTCCATATTCCCTATCATCAACGGGAAAAAACTATCACCTCGAGCGTTTCGATGTGTGTTTGTGGGTTATGCTTCTCATCAGAAAGGATTTCGGTGCTATCATCCACCTTCACGGAAAATGTACATTACCATGGATGTTAATTTCAATGAAGACTTGCCATATTACTCCATGGATGGCTCTCCTCTTCGTGGAGATGAATGATCATGAAGAGAATAACCTTCTCCTAAGTACTACTATGAATGCTAGTGCAAATCCCTCTCTACCTCCACCGACGGTCCAATCTAGTCCCGAGGCTCCATATGAGGTATTTTCTGAACATGAACCTTATACTTTCGAGTCTGCTCATACTACTCCACTTGCTCAACTATATTACTTAAACCCGAAACCCAGATACCACCAACTCAAATCAAGCTTGTACATACATCATTACCTGAACCAGAACTTGCTCCTACACCTGAACCCGAAACCAAGCTATCACCTACTCAAATAGATCTTGAACATACATCATTACCTGAACTAGAACCTGCTCCTACACAACTAACTCTAAAGTTTAACCCATAACTAATCCTATACAGTCCACATCAGAACCTGAACATGAGTAATCCGACATAGTACAACCTGCCAAATATAATCTATCAGCTCGGGTAAATAGAGGCAAACCCAACCACAATACTCTGCCGACATTAATACCTAATCCAAGTATCTCATTAGCAATCATGTGTCAACCCATCAAGTTTATAAGTCATATGAATTGTTTCTATGTCAAATGTTTACTGTATCCATTCCAAGGTAGATACAGGAAGCATTAGCAAACACTAAATGGACCGAGGCTATGAATGAAGAGTGAGAGCACTGGAAAAAAAAATCGAACTTGGGATGTGGTTCAATTGACGAAAGGAAAGCAAACTATTGGGTGCAGATGTATTTGGACTATTAAATAAAAGCTGACGGGTCGGTGGAGAGATATAAGGCCAGACTTGTTGTGAAAGGGTATACACAAAAATATGGGGTGGATTACAATGAAACTTTTGCTCTCATGGGAAAAATAAGGATTGATCGGGTACTGCTATCCGTAGTTGTTAATCAAAGTTGGCCATTAGTGCAATATGATGTGAAGAATGATTTTCTCCACGACGAAATACAAGAAGAAGTATATATTGATCCACCGCCTGGCTTTGTCCAGAAGGCTGAAATGGTATGCAAACTAAAAATAGCTTTCTATGGGTTAAAACAATCTCCACGAGCTTGGTTTGGGAGATTTGCATCGACAATGAAGAAGTTTGTCTATCGACAAAGTAACTCAGATCATACATTATTTCTAAAGCACAGAAAAGACAAGGTAACTGCTCTTATTATTTATGTGATGATATGATTGTGACAGGAAGTGATGATGTTGAGTTGATAAATTAAAGACGTATTTATCGAGAGAGTTTGAGATGAAGGAGCTCAGAGAGTTGAAGTATTTTCTTGGCATAGAAGTAATTCAATCCGACCAAGATATTTTCTTGTCACAAAGAAAATACGCACTAGATTTTCTTGGTGACACAGGAATGCTGGATTGCAAAACCAGCCGAGACACCAATGGAACAAAATCATAAGTTACATGAAGATCCAAGCATACCTTCCACCAATCAAGAAAGGTATCAACGTCTAGTATGAAGGTTGATCTACTTATCTCATACTAGACCTGATATAGCCTAAGTTGTTAGTGTTGTTAGCCAATTTATGCATGTTCCTACTAAGAGACATATGACTGCTGTGAATCGGATCCTACATTACTTGAAGAATACCTCGGGAAAGGTTATTATGTTTGCCAAGAAAAACCACTTAGACATTGAGTGGCATACTGATGCCGACTATGCAGTGGACAATACCTAGGAGATCTACCTCAAGATATTTTACTTTCATTAGTAGTAATGTTGTTACATGAAGAAGCAAGAAATAAAAGGTACTTGTATCATGATCGAGTGCTGAAACTGAGTATATTAGGAATGGCTCAAGGCGTATATGAATTACTATGGCTGAAATATGTAATGACTGACTTGGGGTTAAAGCCTAAGTGTGCTATGTCATTATATGTGACAACAAAGCTGCAATTGACATAGCCCACAATTCGGTGCCAACATGATCGTACCAAACATGTGGAAGTAGATAGACATTTTATTAAAGAGAAGTTAGATGCTCAGATTGTTGAAATACCATTTGTCAAATCAGCTGAACAACTAGCAGATGTTCTGACCAAGGCATTTTCGAGTCACAACTTCTCCAACTCACTTATCAAGTTGGGTATGAAAGATATGTACTGCCCCACTTGAGGGGGAGTGATGGCGTGAGCTGCAGAATAACCAACATGATTTTTGGATAGAGATAATTGTGTTTGTCAATAGATAATTATAGAAAGTTGTTGTAAAAAATAAAAATAATAAAAATAAATAAAAAATAGAAAGTTGTAAATATCTAGAAGATAGGAGATTTGATTAGTGATATTATCTTAATCAGTTAAATGTGATATGGCTAGAATATGGCTGCGATAGGATAAGCACACATGGTCGGGCCAAGTTGTTCTCATATCTGAGCAAGTCATCGCTGTGGTGCTGACGAATACAGGAGGGCTGCACCTCCTCCTGAGTGTCGTGTACGGTCACAATGGCCGATTATAGATGAGGCATCTATGGCGGGATATTCGCAGCTTGAGTAGCTATGCCGAAGCTAATGGCAACCTCCCTATGCTGGCTATTGGCGACTTCAATGCCGTCCTGCTTCCTCTCGAGAAAGTCGGGGGGAGGAAAGTCGCGGACAAGACTATGGAGGAGTTCTGGGAGTGCATTCTTATTTCGGGCTTACGTGGACTAGAATGATCTGGACATGGGTGGACCTAGAATAACAAGTCTACCACCAAGCGAGTTGCATGCCAACTCGACAGAGCCTTGGGGAACAACTGCTGGTTCGACATATTTCCTCACGTGGTCTCCGAAGGACTCGTCGCAGGGACCAGTGATCACACGCCCTGCGGATCAAGATGGTAGAGGACATACCCCGGAGGAACACGCCGTTCCGCTACAATAATGCGTGGTTCATGATGGCTGGGTATGAGGCCATCGTTAAGGCCGCCTTGGCGACGCTAGCCCTCGGGAACGAGCAATTCATCTTGGTCAGCCGACTTAAAGCTGCTAAGACGGCCTTGCGGGGATGGAGCCAGCGATAGGTGAAGACTGATCTTGAGATCAAAGAGGATCAGCTGCGTGCAATCCAACATCAACTCCAGGCCGACATACTTAACATTGAATTGGCCGCGTGTGAGCGTGAGCTCAGCCGAGAGGTGGTCATGTTACGTACCATCGAAGAGGTTCAACTGGCTCAGCGGGCTAAATGCAACTGGTTGCGGGACGGCGACAAATGTACCAAATTATTCTTCGACGTTGTCAAGGCGCGCCAAGCCAGGAATAACATCAATCGGTTGATTGGAGCTAACGGTGAGGATATTTCGTCTATGCATAGCATCGCCGAGGAAGCTGTAAGTTTCTATACTTCTTCGTATAATCAGAGCGACTATACTACTTCCTTTCCTAACATTATATGCAAGAAATTGGTCATGAGGGCGAGAAACAGGATGTTACCGTCACCGGCATCGGAGGAGGAGGTCTCGGCTATAATAAATGCAGCTGATCCTAATAAGGCGCCCGGGCCCGATGGCTTTAATAGCAAATTTTTCAAGTTGCATTGGCAGGTTCTCAGAGCCCCTATTACAGCAATGATAAATAATTTGCTCAAGCATGGCAGGTTACTCCGAGGGATGAGTCACACTTTCCTCACCCTCATTCCTAAGAAGGAGGGAGCCACTTCTCTTGACGACTACCGTCCAATAGCTTGTTGTAATTACTTGTACAAGATCATCACTCATTTTATGTGTAAACATATGGAGGCTGTTATGTCGGAGCTGATCTCTAATAACCAGGTGGTCTTCATTAATGGAAGGTCAATTGCAGAACACAGTCTATTGGGTCACGAACTGGTTTGGGAGTTCAATAGGCCGGGTTCGGATAGAGCTTGTATCAAATTAGACCTGAGAAAGGCTTACGACACCCGTCAATAGAGCTTTTCTATGTCACATAATGACGGCTATGGGATTTGATCAGGCTTGGATTGACTGTGTTCCCGAGTGCATCACGACGGCCAAGTTCTCAGTGCTGGTCCGAGGTCAACCGTATGGGTTCATTACCAGTTCCCGGGGTCTTCGACATGGATGTCCTCTTTCCCCCTTATCTTTTTCTTTTATTATGGAATATTTTACGTGCTTAATGGACTTGGCCAGCTGCCAGGAACGGTTGATCCCTTTGTTCCATTAGTTTCTGCCTTATGTGACGCATCTCACATATGCTGACGATATGTTAGTATTCATGAGACCGACCAGGTCAGGGCTTGCAGCGCTAGCCGATATCTTGGAGGAGTTTGGGAGGATGACGGGTTTGCGGCTGAATAAAAACAAGAGTACCATATATTTCAGTAGAAGGTGCTCACAGAAGGAAGAGAAGGCGGCCATTTTTGGAATTTCCATGGGAGATTTACCAATTCGGTACCTTGGAGTCCCGCTGTCCGTCAATTATGATAGAGCAGAGGAGTGCCACAGTATAGTTGATTTTGTGATGAAGCGATTGGAGGGTTGGCAAGCTAAAAATCTGTCTTTCGGAGGCAGACTTGAGTTGGTTCGCACGGTTATTCAGTCTCTTGCAAATTTCTGGTTACAGTCTACTCTGCTCCCGCTCTCTACGATTGACAAGATGGAGAGGATGTGTGCTGACTTCGTTTGGAGACATGGTATACATACCATTTCATGGCAGGACCTATGCAGGCCGAAGCACGAGGGAGGAGTCGGACTCCGCTCCTTACGTACCATGCTCAAAGTTGCAGGTTGGAAGCTTGCTTGGTGTTTCCTTCAACATGACTCTATGTGGGAGGCTTGGTTACGTAGTCGTTATCTTAAAGCTGAGAATTTTTGAACTTATCAGATTACTAACAATGAATCAATCCCTTTCAAACATATCCTGAAGATCAGAGCAGAGATTAGTACTAAATTAGTACGAGTCATTAAGGACGGAAGGAGTACAGATTTATGGCTCGACCCCTGGCTTTTGTACGAGAGTCTTCTGAAGCGGGTCAGGAATCACGCTGAAACGGAAGCCTATAGGAAGACGACGGTCGCTTGCTTGCTCGAAGGTTCTACATGGGCGACCAGGGGTCACCGCCACGAGACTACATTGCGGCCTCTTATTCCTCATGTCCCTGTCGATCCTACATTACGGGCTGATACGTGGGGCTGGAAGGAGTCGCCCACGGGTGTATTCTGTACCCGAACTGCCTCCTCTCAGGCGCGGGACACAGCCGACAAATGGGAGTTTGCAGATGCTGTTTGGTGTAAGCAAGCCGCTCGCAAGTTTCAACCGTGCATATACAAGCTAATGCGGGGTCGGCTTCTCACTAAGGATAGGTTTGACAGGTTTAATATCCTTCACCTGAATAATAGCTGGGTTTTATGATGGCAGCACGACGAGACTGCCAGCCACGTTTTCTTTGAGGGCACGGTTGCCAGAGAAATTCTGCGGACGCAAGAGCTGAAGTTAGGAGTTAACCTTCCAAGAGATGTGGGGTACGAGGACGTGGTTGGATTCATCTTGATCGGCAAGCACAGGGGGTTGGAGTGGTACACTAAAGCTAGAATTAGACTGGCAGCAGCTGTCTGGCACGTATGGAGAGAGCAAAACGCTCGAGTATGTGAATGTAAATACAACTCGATTAGAGGGTTGGTTTTTAACATCGAATATGATTTATCATCTTTTCCAATATATATATATATTTTTTTTTTCCAATATATATATATATATATATATATATATATATATATATATATATATATATATATATATATATATATATAGGCGCACAAAGGTGACTGTGTTGGGAACATTATCAGAGAAGGGCGGTGGCACTTAGCCGAGCATAGGTGGGCACGCTCAGTGGCAGACGATATCACAAGGCAGCGGATAGACACCAGTTTGAATAGAGATGTTTGGGTATGGGCAGAGACCCTGAACAATAAATTCAACCATGGGGCAGTATATAATAAGCTTCGAACTCATCATGATAAAGTGGACTATGCGGATATAGTGTGGAGGAAAGGTATTCCTCGCAAGATGCAAATGTGTATGTACAAACTTGTCTTAATAAGATTGCTAACGAGGGATAGAATACAAATACTCGGAATCCAAATCACAGAACTTAGTTGTGCTCTTTGCGATCAAGACTCTGAGACGATAGATCACTTATTTTTTCAATGCCCGATGACTAGAAGAATATGGCAGGCGCAAACTACCAAGCTGGGATTACAAGGAGCAGTGGATATAGACTTCAATGACATTCTGCAATTGATACGAGCTAACAACTCGAGGGGCATGCTATGGACGAAGGAGGCGACAGCCAGATTGGCGTCGGCAGTCTGGCATATCTGGCGAGAGCGAAACAACCAAATATTTGAAGAACAACGCGCAACCATCACTGGCATCATTCATAATATTGAATATGATTTAGAAGGAATGGGAATGGGAATGTGATTGTAATTCATAGATAAGATTGATAGCTTGCTTAGAGTAAAATATATATATATATATATATATATATATATATATATATATATATATATATATATATATATATATATATATATATATATATATATATATATATATATATATATTTTATTTTTTTATTTTATTATATATATATATATATATATATATATATATATATATAATAAAATAAAAAAAATAATATATATATATATATATATATATATATATATATATATATATATATATATATATATATATATATATATATATATATTTTGGAACCTGGTAAATATATTATAGCAAGAAATATATATATATATATATATATATATATAGAGAGAGAGAGAGAGAGGAGAGAGAGAGAGACACACACACACACACTGAGATCAATAAAGAAAGCTGTGAAAAACTTTTCCTCAGCATACTTATATTCCTTTACTTTTGTCGGAGTATACTTATCTTTATGTATACTGTTGAATCTTGTATCTGTTCCATACATAAAAACATACAATTAACAAGCAATATATTTGGATGGATCAATTATTCACAAACAAAACACTTTCATGTAGATAACGATATGTATCTCACGTTATTATAAGGTATATAAATTTACAGTAGTCTCATACTCTCAATATAAACTATGTCCTACGTACGTTCCTTAAGGTTCATGTCGATTATTTGATTAACTGCGACATCCGAACCTCCTATGTATTTATATATTTACATTCCTTAATTATAGCTGGCGAACCGCAGCATTACTAATCATTACCATTCGCTCCTCCGGGTTCCTGGTTGCCTGGATTATTCACCCAACTGTCATACTGTGACCTGGGTATCTCATGGTGGCTGCTGACGGAGTTTCCAGTGTACCCAGACACAGCTTCCTCCAAGGATCTTGCCTTGGTAATTTGGGCTTTCATTCCAATATTTGTCGGCAGCTCCCTCGACATTGCTGAGCATGACGAGCTAACTAACATAGCCGCAAAAAGAAGTGTCATCGCAATCTTCATCGATCCTTTTGTCTAATGTACCTGCAATAAAATCATGAATAGGAATGAGCTAGAACTAAAAGTTACAAGTAAGTCTTATATGGAGTAAACCTACCTGAATTAAGTTTCTCGGTGTGGATTGTTCTGAAAAGAGAGGGGGAAGAGCAATACTATTTATAGAGGGAAATACGTACGTGATGGGAATGTTTTGGATTGTTCTCGGTGTGGATTCTCCACCAGGACGCGACAATGTGGAGTGCGGTGCATAAAAGATTTGAGGGAATGATGGGGTTGAGGAAAATTATTTCATCCGCACTCTTGTAGCGGTTTAACTGTGGCTTAATTTGCAAGCAGATGTGAAAGAGCATTAACTAGAGGAACCTTTAACCGAATCTTCTCTAGACTAGGTTTCTATCCGGAATTAGCATGTCTGTGTACCTCTCATTACCGATAGGGTTCTCAACATCTTTTTATTAATTGTGAAAAAATTAAGGGATATTTACTAAAGCCTAATGTCCGACATTAGTGTTTGGTTCTTAACATCACTGTTCACTTGACTACGTGAATAGTGATTTTAAAACAAAAATACTAACGTCGACATTTTGGAGACCCAACCCTTATATCAACTATTTTGTGAGACCCAATTATTAAATAACCCAAAATTTTATCAGAAAATTTCATATAGGGTGAAAAAATTTATCTAATTTGCATAGAAGAGGACAATTTGTAGTTATTTACAAAAAACAGGATTTGACGCCAGTGCAACTTGCCGGAAAAAAAATGAGGCTCCAGTGCAACTGGCGCCACCTTCATAAATCATGGTTTTTTTTTGTTTCTTCGGTTTTTTGTTTGGTTTGTTTTAATTTGGTTTGATTTATCTTTTAGTTTGATTTTGCTTAATCTTTTAGTTTAGTTTAATCTATTTGTTATTTTGTTATTATCTATTTGTGGATAATAACAAAATATATTAGTTAATATTTTTTGTATATAATAATTTTATATTAACTAATAAATTAATATACTAATAAGTATAGATAATAACAAAATAATAAAATATATTAGCTAATATATATTTATTATATACAAAAAATATTACTAATATATTTTGTTATTATCCATAGTATAGATAATAACAAAATAACAAATAGATTAAACTAAACTAAAAGATTAAGCAAAATCAAACTAAAGATAAATCAAACCAAATTAAAAAAACCAAAAAAAACCGAAGAAGAAACAAAAAAAAAAAGTCATGATTGAGAATGAGAATGTGGCGCCAGCTGTACTGGAGCCTCATTTTTGTTTATATTTTTTTCCCTGGCGCCAATTGCACTGGCGCCTCATTTTTTTAATATTTTTTTGTCTGGCGCTAGTTGCACTGGCGCCAGATCCTGTTTTTTGGAAATATCATAAAATTGTCCTCTTGTGTACAAATTAGATAAACTTCTTCACCCTCTATGAAATTTTCTGAAATTTTATTCACTGTATTATACGACAGAAGAGTTATACTGAACCTTTAGAAATGCCTGTTTAGATTAGAGGTTCTATGTACACAAGGGTTTTCAGATGCTTCTTGGGGTTTTGAAGAGGCGCGCACACACACACATTGGTTTCGAATGATTGGCATTGTTTTTGGGATTAGGTGCCATGCCCACAAAATCCATAACTAATTAGTTTTTTCTACCACCTAAAGGGGGATTTGATGGCTCTCTTGTCATTGATGGAAGTAATCATCGCTATTGTTGTAAGATAAGAGCACCTGGCTTTGTCCATTCACAAGGATTAGATTCTATGTCCAAACATCACATGCCAGCATATGTGGCCAATATGGTAGGTACTCAAGATATTGTGTCTGAAGAGATAAATAGGGCTATGTCTTGCTCTTGATCAAGACCCTAGCTTCATTGCAAGGATCTGATATCTCAAGATCATCACTCTTATCCCCCTCCCTACATCAAAGGCCTTAAACTATCTGATTGTCCATTCTTTGCTATAAAACTCTAGTCTTAAAGCCTGACGCTGCAACATAATTCCATGACTACCTGTATGATTATATATTTATATTATTGGAACACATTTTCCTAAGGGTCTGTTCGGCAATTGTAGGGGTAGCGGTTATGAGGTGTTTTTAGAGTAGCGGTTATGAGGGGTCCGATTTTGGGTGGTTTTTTACACGAATAAAATTAAATAGGGAAGAGTATTAGTAGTTATAATTATTTATTTTTTGTGAGGATATAAATGGAATAAAATAATAAAATCTTTCATAATCCGCCGATCTGGGGTGTTTATAAAGCCACCCAAAATTATATTACACCGGATTTGCGGGGTTTTGGAGCCGACCAAAACCAGTGCCTCAAAAAAAATAACAAACAGGATTTTTTATAAACGGACGGTTCAAAAACACCTCAGAACCCGGTGAGAAATGGATTAATTAATTGTTGTAATCAGTTTAAATGTGCATAAGACATTATTTGAAGGTGGGTTGCTCCTATATATGGAGCATGCTCATGATTAAGATGTTTCTCCTTTTGAGCCACTGAGATATTTGAGCTCTAGTATGATAATTTAATTTTAGTCATATCCATAATAGTGAGATATTAGTGTCCTTTGTCCAATATAACCCTCTTCTGGGATAACTTGCACTTACGTAGTTGAAATGTGCACTCATTTTGAACATTGTTAGAACAGTAATTTTCTATCTACTTCGTTATATATCATGAACTTCTTTAGAACTTAATATCCTAGTGGTGCTACCAGAATTGCAGGAAATGATACAAATGTTGATACTGTTGGAAATAAGGTGAAATTCCGATCAAGAGAACCAGAATTCTTGCCACCCAGAATTCCGGTGTATCATAACCTATGTGGGTTCTTCAGAATTAGGTCAGGCAAAACTATTTGGGACGATTGTTCTAAGATTTATGATGCTTTATGGTGTTTCTACATGTACTATTCCATATAAATAATATGATTCCCCAATTGATTGAATGACTCCCTAAATAAGGAGACATTCCTCTATAACATCAGGGTTAGCTCCCATCTCTTCTTCTCCATCTCTCGTAACTTTGAACTATTTTGCAAAAATGTAAACTGTCTTCTTCCCTTCTTCACCACTAAACCTATCCCCAAACTCTGTCTTCACTGCTCTAACGATAGAGACATGGAGATAGGGGCAACACTGTTGGAACTTTTGCTTTAGTTCCACTTTGTAAGTATTTCAAATACACCATAGACAAAAGGAAAGAGACTTTGTTTAGTCCCACATCGCTTAAAACCCACACTTGTGAGTGGGTATATATATGTTTACACCTTCTACATGGTTGTGATGAGTGGGTAGTAAGAGGGGTGCTCGCGCGCCCGGGGGGCATTGGGCTAGAATGCACCCGGTTTGGAGGGAAGCTCCAGAAAACCTTAATGCGCATGTGCGGGCACGTCGCACACGCAGGGAGGGGGGGGGGTGCAAATCCGGGCCGTTTAGCCTCGCGCGTAGGCGGGAAAAGGCACGGTTCTTCTCAACTTGACTTCTGGGAAAACCCTTTCACTGGGTAACGTACTGCATGTTCCTGACATTCGCTGCAACAAGGTAGTGCTTTCTAAAAATGAGACATTCATAGGAAAAGGGTATTGTAACCAGGGTTTATTTCTTTTGAATGTACTCAAAACTGTTATTAATGAATCTTCTGCTTATATGGTTGACTCTTTTGATTTGTGGCACAGTAGACTAGGACATGTTTCTGCACCTTATATTACGGAAATGAGAAAAACTGGTTTATTGCCTAACATCACTAAACCAACGAATGATAAGTGCGAAGTATGTGCTGAAGTTAAAGCCATCAAAAAGGGTTGTTTACCTGGTGTTTCTAGAGATAATACTGATTTGCTTTCCTTAGTTCACACCGATCTTGCTAAATTTAGAAGCTTAATGTCTAGAGGAGGAAAATATTATTATATACCTTTATAGATGATTACTCTAGATACACGAAAGTATATCTCCTCAGAAACAAGCATGAAGCAGGTGAGATGTTTCTGAAATATAAATCTGAAGTTGAGAATCAACTAGATAGGAAAATTAAAAGGCTTAGGTCAGATAGGGGAGGTGAATATGAGTCTAATCCCTTTGCTGACCATTGTGAACAACTTGGCATAATTCATGAGACTACCCCTCCATATTCACCTGAATCGAATGGGGTAGCTGAAAGAAAGAATAGAACCTTGAAAGAGATGATGAATGCTATGCTGGTTAGTTCAGGTGCACCCCTGAACTTGTGGGGGGAAGCCATCCTATCTGCTTGTTTTGTTCAGAACAGAATACCTTATAAAGCAACTGGCAAGACACCCTATGAGTTATGGAAAGGCTATACGCCCAATCTAAAATATCTCAAAATGTGGGGGTGCCTCGCCAAAGTTCTGTTAGTAGGACCTAAAAAGACAAAATGAGGTTCTAGAACTGTTGATTGTGCGTTCATTGGTTATGCTAATAACAGTGCTGCTTATAGATTTTTGGTGGTTAAGAGTGACTCTGACCAGGTTGCTGTCAATACTACTCTGGAAACCAAAAATGTTGATTTCTTCGAAACTATTTTTTCTTGGAAGACTAGTCTCGAAAGAACTGTTAACCATACCGAACGTATCTCTGAGACTCCTGAAAATTCAGAATTTGAATTGAGAAGGAGTAAAAGAGCGAGGATATCCACCAATTTTGGTGATGATTTTCACATGTTTCTTGTGGATGATGATCTGATAACCTATGATAATGCTATGCATTCTAGAGACGCACCTTTCTGGATAGAAGCAATCAACAGTGAGTTAACCTCAATTATGTCTAATCATACTTGGGAAGTTGTTGATTTACCTCCTGGTGCTAGAGCTATAGGTTGCAAATGGATCTTTAAGAAGAAACTAAGAGCAGATGGCTCTATTGAGAAATACAAGGCTAGGTTGGTTGCGAAGGGATTCTCCCAGAAGAAAGACAGACTATTTTGATACTTTCGTCCCTATGACACGAATCTCTTCTATTAGGATTTTAATTGCATTGGCAGCAGTTCATAAGTTAATTATCCATCAAATGGATGTGAAAACTGCTTTCTTAAATGGTGATTTAGAGGAGGAGATTTATATGTCACAGCCAGAAGGTACTATTGTACCGGGTAGTGAGAAGAAAGTATGCAAACTAGTTAAGTCTTTATATGGGTTGAAACATGCACCTAAACAATGTCATGAGAAATTTGATTCTGTGATGGTGTCTAATGGATACCTGATCAATGATACAGAAAAATACGTATACTATAAGTCTTTTAATAACTCTTATATTATGCTTTGTCTCTATGTAGATGATATGCATATTTTGGGACCTAACCTTGATATTATAAATGAGACCAAAAGATTTTTAGCTTCAAATTTTGATATGAAAGACCTTGGTGAAGCTGATGTAATCTTAGGTATTAAAGTTGTAAAGACAAAAGATGGTCTTACATTGTGTCAAGAACACTATATCGAGAAGTTTTTGAAAAGATTTGGATATTATGATTGTAAGAGGGTGTCGACGCCATATGATGCTAATATCCATCTTAAGAAAAATAAAGGACATAGTGTCTCTCAAAAAGAATATGCCCAAATTATTGGTAGCTTAATGTACTTGATGAACTGTACGAGGCCTGACATAGCTTATGTTGTTGGCAAACTGAGCAGATATACTCAGAGTCCTAGTAAGGAACACTGGGTTGCCATTGAGAGATTAGCCAAGTACTTAAAAGGTACCATTAATCATGGGATATCTTTCAAAGGGTCCCCACCTGTGTTAGAGGGTTATTGTGATGCTAACTGGATCTCAGATTCAGATGAGATCAAATCCACTAGTGGTTATGTGTTTACCAATTTTCTCTTCCTTCTCATCTATAACAATCTTCACCCTTCTATGATCCATCTAGAAACTTCTTCGATCACCATCCTCCTCTTGTTCTATCTAGATATTTTCATCCTATTTTTTATTTTTATTTTTCTCTGGAACCCTCTCATGTCATGGCAAACATTGAAATTTTATATGCAAATATTTATTCTTCCATCTTTCTTCCATACTTCCTACTATTCTACATATTTCCATTGCTATCATTCTTTCCCTACAAATAGTGATGACCTCATCCATTGGAAACCAAGTACCAAGAAAGCAATGCAAGGAGCTAAAGTGAGTACATGAGAGCCTTGTGCGAGTTTGTATTGATGTGCATGTTTGCTAGTAATTTCCTTTGTGGATGTTATCTTTCAAATCATCTTGTATACAAGTTTTGTATTAATAAAATTATAATATTGAGTGTTCCAAGTGTGTTGGTTCTCCTATGATATCCAATAATTTGGTATCAGAGTAGATATAATTGGGGACCAAAGCACAACACAAGGAGGTTCTGCAGGCGCATAATTCGTTGTGGAGTTGGTTGGTCTGGTCCAGGCTTACTTGGTAAAGCAGGAGATCTTATACCAAGTCACCATGACATATTTTGTTGCTTCGTGTTGATCTATATTGAGGAGCTTGAAAATAACAACTACAACAATTTGAGCACTCGTACAGACTTCTATCTTGATGGACAAAATTTATTGGGAGTGATTGGTTGTAGTAAAACAACACCACCAAGTGACGATGGCGTGTTGCGGAAATGGAAAATCTATTAAGGTCGACAAGGCAATGTACGAATTATCGGTAAGTGTGTAGGACGAGCTTTTGCAACACATCAAGGGCATCAAAGGAAGCATGAGAGACCCTAATAGGTTTGTTAACGAGGACAAATGATGCCAAGCTCTACCGACTTGAGAATGAGCTCTTGTCCATCTCGTAGCAGAACATGATGGTAAGTCAATTCCTTCCTAAAGTGAAAAAACCTCTGTCAGGAAATTTAAATGTTAGATCCCGAGAATTCCAACACGGAGTCGCGGATGAGATGGATTATTAGTTACGGTTTAAGATCGGAATATAATGGCCTTGTCACAGCTATCTGTTGTTTGACCAAGCAACCGACATTGACAGAGTTGGAGAGTGATAAACAAATGAAGAGACTTTACATAAGCAAATATTAGAAATCTCAATAAAGGATGAGGAGAAAGCACTCTTCAGTAATAAAAGAAGATGCCAAGGAAGACTAGGAGGATAAGGATCACCCAAAGGAAAATGGAAACGAAGACAGAGACAAAAATGGATGAAGCTCTAAATCATGAGTAGCTCAACAAAATCAAGGCTAGCTAGAGAAATCAATAAGTCTAGTTGCACAATGTCTTTCATATTCCAAGTATGAAGAAGAATTTAGTATCAGTATCTCCACTAACAAGCTTAGGTAAATCTATGGTGTTTGAACCTGAAAACGTTAAGGTACATCAGAGCTTAAAGCTTGTCGAAATATCAATCATGGAAGGACGAAGACTTGAAGCTATCTATGTAATGTCATCTGAGTCAGTATGCATATAAGACTCAAAAGATGAGATGTAGTTTTATAGCATGCCATTCTTTGGCATGTGAGAGTAAGTTGAAGATGATGATGCAACGGTAAATTCTTAAGGGACTACCACAATTAGAGGTTCTTGGAGACATTGATGTTGGAATTATTCAATAATATGGACCACACATGTAAAATTAATTGTGTTGGGCTATCTAAATAATTAAGCCAAATTAAAGTGGTCTATTTGGAAAATTGGCTTAAGGGTATAATTGTCATGGAATTAATGTGTAGATACCGGAGATAAATCTAATTTGATGAGGGGTCAAATTAGAAATATCAAAACATATAAATATATGTATTCATTAGGGTTATGGTCCCCAACTTATACGGCCACAAAAGAAAAGTTTTCTATTTTTCTCTTCTGCATCCCCATCAACAGAAAGAGAGGGACAAATGATTCGGATTCTTCTTTGTCATTAAGGATCGTAGCAAGTTGGAAGATCAAACCCCATAAAAGGACGACCGCTTCAAGATCCATCAAGCGTAGCATTGGATTCAGGTACGCTTCCGCAATTTTTTATTATGTTCTTCATCTCATGAATCAACAGGCATAAATCTCTAACAAGTGGTATCAGAGCCTTATATTTGATTTATGAGGTCGAAGTTTTAGATCAATTTTTTGTTGTTTGTAACCCTAGATCGTTCAATATAATTTAATTTATTATTTAGATTGTTCGATCAAAGTTTACATATACTATTAGAAAATCGGTATTAAATTGTTTGACTTTGATTTTTTTTTTTAGAATTATGTTAAGTTCTGTCGATATTGAAAGTTTATCTGTCTATATACAAATGGCCATTGATAAAGAATTACTGCTTTGTTGCATCACTTCATTGAATTTGTTTCCTTCAACTGTCAATGATTTTTTTTTGGGTTCATGCCCTTTGTGGAATGATTCAATTTAATATAAATTTAATGTATATTGGTTTATGGCGTGAAGTTATATGCATAGACGTTTGAGAAGGGAGTATTAAGAGAATAATATTTAATTATTCCATAGTGGGACATTTCCATTCATTTTCTTAAGCATGGAATATAGTTGATCAAACTATAGTTGATATAGTTGAGGATCCGTGGACAAAAGGCATATTCTGAAGGCATATAGTTGATATAGTTGAGGATCCGTGGACAAAAGGCATATTCTGAAGCAGGAACAATAGTTGTTAAATCTATCAGCTCGATAAGAACATATATATTATCCATAGCGTAATCCGGTTTAGCTTTGTTCACCTAATACAATTTGGTTTTTCTTCTTGTAAAATAAACAAAGGTTGTGGTAATATATACATGTATTTTTTTGGATTCAGATGCATTTAGTTAGGAGCAATTTGCTTAAATTTTTATAACATGTAAAGAGATTATGTTTATAATTATTTATTTGTCCCGGGTGGATGGACAATATAGCTAAACCTAAGAATCTATGTGTATGGCACCAATAGCAATACCATTTTGAAGCAACTATGTTTTCAGCCTTTCTGTTAGATAGGCTAGCAACTTTAGAGAAAAAGAGGTGCTGATAATGTTCAGTTTAGACAAAATATGTTCAGTTTGGATATATATTTCGGAGTTATTATTTTCAGTTAATGTCTATGTTTTTTTTTCTTTCTTCGGATGCATTATTACATGAATTTTGTCATGTTGATAATATCCAGTTTTGTCAAATTAAAATTCGTGCTTATGCATTTGATTACTCTATTTGAGTAATAAATTTATAAATATGCATGTACATAAGGTTTTGGACATAATTCGGTTTTGTAAAATTTAGTCAACATTCAAATTTTTTGGTGCCTTTTGTGACTAGCAATAGTTGTCCAATATTCTAAGTAGGCTCATTGAAACAAGATGTCGCCAAAGTGACCTCTCTTGTGTAGATAGCCTATGAGGGATGTCGGATGTTTGTGTGTCTATATTCATGCGGGTATTAGTCGGCCCAAAGGAAGGTTATTACTTGACCGAATTGCACACATACCTGTAGTAATAAATGTGTGACAATTGTAAGGTTTACATGTGAATAATAATCCGATCCAAAGATAGGCTTATTATTTGATATGACTTATTGTCAACGTTTGATCATTACACCAAGAGTACCACTTGTAGTTAATATCACTGTCCAAAGACTTGATATTAATGATGTACTAGGTATCTTGAGATGGGGTTCACCATTATTTGAATTTGTTTGACTATATTTTACTCTTTGGTTATTAATTAGAGCATGTCTATTATTTTTGTTGCTTTGTTCTCTTTATAGTTAATGTTGCTATAATATCTGCCAATAAGAATTTAATTTTTATGTTTAATGGGATAAACTTTAAGGACAAAAAGAAAAAGAATACAATAGCTGCTAAGGGTCCATCTCAAATGAAACAACAATATAAAACTAAGGGTTGTTTCTTTTGTGACAAGTCGGGACACACAAAGAAGAAATGTACAAAGTATCACGTATGGCGTATAAAGAAAAGTACACTTCTAAATTTGGTCTGTTCAGAGGTTAATTTAGATTTAGTACCTAAAACCATGTGATGGTTAGATTCTGGTGCTACTACCCACATTAGTGTTATAGACAAGGTTGTCTGAGCTACCGAAGCTAATTGATGGTGAAAGATACATCTATGTGGGTAACGACAAATTAGTAGAAGTGAAAGCAATAGGACATTTTAGGTTATTTTTAGAAACCGGTTATTACTTGGATTTGATAGACACTTTATTGTACCGTCTTTTAGACGAAATTCAGTTTCAGTTTCCTTAATGGACAAATCTGGTTATCATTTTTCATTTGAAAATAATAAGTTTAGTCTATCTTTAAATCCAAATATTATTGGTAACGGTTCCTTTAAGATTTATGATCGCCTATATTCAGTTGAAACTATTACAGCTTAAATGAAACCTTGCAAGTGGAGTCATGTGGTACAAAACACAAAATTAACAGTAATAAAAACTTAGTCTCATTATGACATAAGCTATTAGGTCACATCTCTAGAAATAGAGTTGAACGACTTGTGTCTGATGAGATTTTGATTCCATTGACTTTATATACTTCAACGTCTATATTGAATGTGTAAAGGAAAGACAGACCAAAGATAAATTGTAAACAACTACTTTATTCACTATGTTGACAAATCGATGGGTTAATAATTATATGATCTCACACAAAAAAAAAATTTAAGACGATAAATATACTTTTGAGGATGTTGAGTTTAGGGGAGAAATAAAGGCAGGATCCACTACAAAAAAGTTGGCTTTTGGGACAACACTTTTAAGAACTCTAGTTTTAAACGTCCTAAAAAATTATTATTTGGGACTGCTATATTTTTTGTAACAAAAAATGAATTTATTGGTGACAGATTGAAAAATGGATCTCTTATTTGGGACTATTAATAATTTTCGTTCCAAATAAATTTTGAGACCGTCTCAAATAATCTCCGCGGGAATGGCAATTATTTGGCGGCCCAAACCAAATTTTTTAGAAATTTTGATTCCTGAGCTCTATACCTCTCCTCTCCGCCTTAGTGGATTCCGAACAGGTACCTAACAATCCATCACCAAATCTAGGTTTTTCCCCTTATCCCACCCATCTCCGCTCTTTTCATCCAGATCTAGGGTTTTATTCCTCCATCGATGGAGGAAACACCGCTAATGGTTCCTTCGTCCCGTACGCTTTTACTACACCAAAAGAGGGATTTACTAACACAAGTTTTTTTTTCAATTGCTAACGGATTAATAACCGTTAGTAACACACAAAAACTGTTAGTATAATTATAGAAAATAAATTTGATATAATAACACATCTTTTTAATAATGTAACACTTAAATACTGTTAGTTAGATACTAATTTATGAACTAAAAAAAACCCAATTTTCATGCGAGACAAAACGTGTTTTATGTGGGGGGAATTTTTGTTCCCCCCAAAATTTTTCAAGAGTTCCCCCCAAAAGTTATCCAGTATGCTCATGGAGTATAAGAAAACCAAAATCTGCAGCAGTGCTATAAAGGGGGGAAACACTTTTTTTAGCGGTGCTCTGAAGGAGAAAAACAAAATCTCCTCCTCCTTTCTTCAATAATTCTCTGAAGATCTCCTCATCTTTCTCCTCCTTCTCTCCTAACAACATAATTTTAGGGCAAATAGTTTTTTTTTGCTTTACATGTCTGGATACAATTTTGTCTAGTAAGATTTTGTTACCGTCACTGACCTGCATCAGCAATTTCGTAGCCCACATCAGTATTCCTCAGCAACATCAGTAAGATTTCTATTTTTGTTAATTTTTTGTTTGATGAAAAATAGGTTAAACTCTATAAGTTCTTTATTGTTTGAAGAAAAAATCAATTTTCTTGTTTAGGAACTTTCAAATTAATTATGAAAGACGTTCATAGAGACTTCTCATAGGTGGAAAATTTTACTTTTGATGTGTCAGGGAGTGATATTTTGTTTGTTTGGGAGTGCTTTCCTCCTTCCAATTGTCTATGATATTATGGTTTCCAGTTTAATTCATATGACAGCTTAGTTGTGTGAAAGGGAAGGCCCCAGCTAGCAGGGTTGATATAATGATGTGAAAAGTTTAGGGAGCAACTTCCACACATCCACAGATGATCAAGAAAGGTATTGTGTTGATTCCCCTTTCGTGGTTTTCTGATAGTGAAGTAGAGAGAACCATTGGTTCCTGATATTTCAAGCAACGCCGAAAAGCCTATCTAGACACATGCTAATACCGTAGGGCTTCCTAGAAGCATTGACACTGCAAAAATAATAATAATCGAACCCACGTTTTTGTTGTGTCAAGCATCAAAATGACACTTTCTATGCTAGGGCAGGATAAACCTTATGTGTGTGTCTATCGTCGTGTTTGTATCGTGTCGAGAAATATTCATGTCCGTGTAACATAAGCATACATGAAGGTAACTAAGTTGCCCCTTTGTCCATTGGCCCTGTTAGACCAACGAAGAAAGATCCTGGCAGAGGTTACCATATGCAAATGTTGGGCTTCTATGTGCTTCCACTATAAAAAAATTGAGCACTACCTATCTCATAATTAATGAGAACAATTTTGACCAATATTTGTGTGCATGTAGTACTGCAAACAACTCATGGCAAGACGGTGCAGATACGAATTTTGAAATAAATTCACCTGTTACCTCTATATTGATTCCACCTATAGTTGAATTGTAAAATAGTGCACCTTATTCTGGAATTAATTGCTTAGTTTGGTGTACAGATCTTGTTCAAAACACTTGCTCCTATAAAAGAGGTTCTATGAGGTATCAACAATAATCTATGATTTGTTTCATTATAATCTTCATCTTGTTCATCTCTCGACTTTATGTTCTTGGCAATGTTTCATATATTTCATTGTTTGCAGTATAGTTATTACTATTACCGATGCCATTAATTTTTCTTTTCTTTTCAAACTTTGCTCAGAAAATTTGAAGGGGAGTAGAATTCTCCTTTCCCTCTTCCCATTTGTAAGCACATTGAACAACAAGGAGTGTTCAAATAAAAAAAGGAAATAAACTGTCAACTCTGTGTATAATGGATAAAGTCCATTTTTTCACAATAAGAAAAAACATAATATAAAGCCTCTTCTTTCTGTTTGGATCTCATGAGTGAATTTGAATTGTCAGATGTGCCACTTGTTTATTTTCTTCCCTTTGGTCTTTATGGATGGGTGAGGCATCTTTTCTCTGCTTTAGAAACAACATTTTAGTTCTGATTCATCATGAACTAGAGAGGAATTTAAAGTCTGGTGTCATCAATGAAATTAAAATTCACATATCGTAAATGTTGGTGGCGCCCCTTCTGATATGCTGCAATCAGTTGCACTATGAAATAGAGAGGTAGTAAGATGTTGCTCGCCCTTAGCATAAAGACCTACACGAGTTGAATCCATAAGATCAAACTGATAGAAAAAACAAGAACTCTCTATGACAAACTTCTGTAAATTAAATCTAGATTCTTGTGATAATGAACTTATAGTAGCCAGCGTGTATGGTTAGTGGCGAGCATGTATTGTGTATGAATGGATGCAGGTTTCCAAGAGTTACTATGTATATATTTGAAATAAAACAAAATCCTATTAGTGAAAGATGATCAATACTATTTACGAAATGATTGGGGGCATTTTCTTGCTTTTTAGTCTTATAGATGTACTACATGTTCTGATGATACTTGGACCAAGGCATGTTGATATTATTAACATGTATTTCTGAGCAGCTTGTAGGGGAAAAGGTTTTGTTAATACTTACATTTTTTATATTCATAATTTTGTCTTATATGTTTTAAATGTCCTTATTTGGTTTTCCTTCCTGACTTTGTTTTCAGGGTACATGCTAGGCATACATGGATGGAGGATGGTGGGAAAACCTAGTGCAGGCCCTATTTCCAGTCTGTTAGTTACAATAGTCCTAGAGGTAACATAGGGACAATGCCATGGTTTTTTTGCTAGTGAACTCTTCCCCACTTTACTTTTTATTGTATGTTATGTCTTTTCATGTTAAATTGTCCTATAATATATCACAGTCGGTTTGGTAGTGACGTCTTTTTATTCGTTACTGTGTAAATTATGTGATACCCAAACTGGATCCATTAATATATCACACTTCAATATTTTTTCACTATCATTGGTCCTGCAAACTATGATTTGGATATTCAACTAGCCCAGGAAGTAGTCGATGGTCTTATAACTTATCAAACTATCACTGACACCAATTTGACCTGTCAATCTGAGCCATTGATGATGGTATATGTATGTACATATTATATAG
The DNA here is from genome assembly GCA_029216955.1 of Iris pallida. Classification (NCBI taxonomy): domain Eukaryota; kingdom Viridiplantae; phylum Streptophyta; class Magnoliopsida; order Asparagales; family Iridaceae; genus Iris; species Iris pallida. Next base: position 19,433,778 of record JANAVB010024997.1, read on the forward strand.
TACTATGGTACCTATTTTGGTCTTTTATAGTTGCGTACTGACATTAACTGGTATCAATTACAGAAATAAAAATATACATTTGGCAGTCCCTAGCAAAGCCAGATCAACCTCTGGTTTTTGAGGGGTTTGTTAACCTTACAAATGCAAGTACAAGCTATCTGAGAAATTTCTAAGGATCGCTTAAACGTGTACACATTGCTGCAAAATCCAAAAAAACATATTTGGGTCGATCATCTTTGAAATGGTAGAGAAGCAAATTTACAAGGACTTGATGGCTAGCTGAACATAGAAACTTCTGTAGAAACAAAATTCAGCAAAAAATTGTTGGTCTATCCATTATGAACTATTATGATCATGTTGTATTGGCTTTGTGGTTTGCTGGTTTTCTCCTTTCCTCCTTTTATTTACCATGATTTAAGGTATCTCAGAAGCAATTATAAAAGCAGTATACTGCATCACTAGGTGCATCTTATTTTTGTTAACCATGATACTAAAAACTAGAGGAGAAATTTATAAGGTTAATGAAGAAACATCTAAAATCTGAGTGGCCATGGCAAAATTCCTGAAAATAAAATCTGAGTGGCACCATCTTTCCATGTAGCCAGTTGAAACCTTCAGCCCTCTCCGTAAACAATTTCTTCTGCCTTGTGTAAATTTACTTGTTTGGATGATTGCTTTTATATTTTGTATTAATTATTTGTGGTACACTCATACTTGAACATCACCTAGTCATTATTTTGAACTTCATTAGCAGCTTAATTTTGATTTCTTTGCCAATATGACCTGGGAAAGTGCTATGCATTTCATATAGCTCTTGTTCACACAATCTAGTTTACAAGGATTTTATAGTTGAATTGTGCCCCTAAATTTTTTTGATGGTTGTGTTGGAATTTCTGGAGAAATTTGAGGTTAAAACCTTTAATAATGTATCATCTGAAGAACTTTTTCTTGGTAAAGAATGAAAACGATAGGGAAGAAAATGGATCCATGAAGTATTGGATTTGACTTAGCTTTTATGATATGATTCATTTTTTGTAATATATTGTCATGAGCTTTTTCGGGTGGCCAGTTTGCCAATGGTTGAAAGTTGTATGTCTGGATACAATAGTTGAATGTTTGCGTATGGCCAGGTAAGTGTTATTATGTGCAGTTTATATATTTTCCAACATCTTAATTTTAGTGACAATGGTAGGTAATACTAGTGCAAACATCATCCAATTAGTTTGTAATGAGCCATGATCCGAGTGCATAAAGAAAATTGCTTAATATAACATTTGTCGTTGGTATCATAGTAACACTCAATGATTTTTTTAACATTATATACGTAATGATTATGTCAAAGTGTATAAGGTTGATTTTAGATACAATATTGAACTTTTCGGTCAGAAAAAGCAGTAAAGTTTAGATTCGAAGTAGATTACAAGAATTTTGGACTAATTTGGTTTATGATTTTATCAATGACACATAAATAGTTTGGTGTAGAGATTTAATTAACTTTTGTAGAACATTATAACAAGTAGAAAAGTATGCATATGTTTGAAGTTTGACTTATCATGTCATACTTTAATCTTTATCTTCTACTTGAATCATTAAAGCCAAAAATTTCTAGTATACCTATGAATAAGACTACAATACTCAAACTTTGAAATAAGAGATGTCAATACTCAAGCATTTGTAGGGGAAGCTCATTTTTTGTTTCCTATTCATGCATGCTAGTATCGGTCGTGGAATAAGTAGTATGTATGTCAGTAAATCTCAGGGCATTGTGATATGTGCACTAGTCAAAGAAAGATGTGGCAATGGTGCTCTAATAGACCAAATACTTTTAGCATATTCTGCTTTAACTCCTCGAACATTAATAAATCACTTTAATGAACTCCTCGAACATTAGCAAATCTATATGATGAATGCACCTATGTGTAAGTTATACCTATATTGATAAATTTCCATAAAAAGCTATAAAGCAGTAGCAACTATAAATTAGTAGTAATCATATGTATCTTAAAATGGTATGTTGTACAAGTTTGATGTTTTATGATCTAGAAATCACATCAACCATTGGGTTATATAATGTTAAAATATAAAAACATCATTACTCATATTATTCATGGACTCAAACATAAAATATTATATCCAATTGAAAGCATTTTTGAGTTTTATCAAGGATTTATCATTTCAATTGTGCAACTATATATTTTGTTGAAGGAAGTTTAGGCGGGGAATATTTTTTTTCTTTTGTGGGCTTGTTACCAGCTGAATGAAACAATATATAACTAAGAATTGGTCAACCCATGTGGGATCTTGTGTCAGGCTTTATTTCCAGAGTTTTCTATTATATATTTTTGTTTTTGTTCTTTTTTGTTCTTGTTTGTTTTTATATTAGAAACATGCAAGGGTGACAAAATGCTTGTGTTTCCTTCTATTCCGGATAGACCAGTCAACCTTCACCTTTGATTTTTATTTATGTTGCTTTCAACCCCATCCTTGTTCACCATTCAGATCCCTCTCCCGACATGCCTCTCTATTTTCTTCATATTTCATCTTCTAATTCCATTAGGTATTGATATATAACATAAATGAGTCCAGCTAATTTATGAATGGTATATGCAATATACCATATGTTTCTTTCTGAAGTTACTCCACCATGTTCGATATCAGACTATTAAAAGCCTTCGTAAGAGGCAATTGTGATTATTAACTCTGATACTAACTACCTAGGTCTAATTGCTGATACACATGGTAGATAGAGATATTGTTATTTTCTTGATTCTTGGTAGAAATGGTAGATTGAGTTTATGTAGAGCAAGTTGATGCTAGTGCCCCATTTATCTTTGCAAGATCATTGGAGAAATTTTGGTTATTGTTGCTTAACCTTCTAATTGATTAATTAAACCATATTTCTGGCTTATTCATGTACCAAGGGTCCCAATTACTTATAACTAACCATATTTCTGGCTTATTCATGTGTTTCCAGGTAGGCAATGCTGCTGGCAGCCATGGATGTGTGGATCGGTTTGTCAATGGATGTGGTAAATCAAATATATATGTTTTGGACTTGTGTAAAAAGTCGTAGATTTTATTTTGTAAATTAAGTGAATGCTTACTGATGTAAAACTTGATGGGAACACTCTAAGTGATGTAAGACTTGGATTTCATTTTGTGAACAATGGGATATTACCTTTAAATATGTTTTATAGAAATCGTTTTGTTAATGTTCTGGCTATGCTTTGTTAATGTTGCGGCTACCATATGCATTTCCGATTAAATAAAATAGTTCTGTATGAATTTTTGTTGTATATAAAATTCAATTATATATTTTATATATAAACAGCAATTTAGTAATTCCATAATAATTTAAACAATTGTTAAGTTTTTTCACACGATTACAGTACTTTCTAAAATTTCGTCCCTTATTTATTAGGACGAAATATATCTGTTACAAAAACTTGTTTTTTGGGACAAATTAATAAACCGTCACACAAAAACATAAATTTGAAAACTTTTGAGACGTTTTGCCTAACCGTCCTTTAACAGTAATTAGGACGGCAATATACGTCCCTAAAGTTTTTGCCACGCCACCCTAATGGGACCGTCCATTCCCGTCCCAAAGGCCGTCCCAAATATTTGTTGGGACGGTAATTACAGTTTTTAAGACGGTTTTTTGTTGTCCCAAAAGGAATCAATTAGGATTCCTACTATCACTTTTGACGATGTACAGGATTCTATACCTGTCATGATCAAGAAGTGAATTCGGAACCTCAATAAGACAATGTCGAATTACCTCTATAAGTCGTTGTTGATATACCTTAACAACAACAACGTAGCGGCACCCCATTCAAGATAAGGTAATTATTCCTATGGAACAAACTCAACAACCTCAAGAACCGATAATATTAGGATGGTCCACAAGAGAAAGAAAAAAAATATAATTTCGGATAATATTTGTCATATTTCTCTAGGAACGTGAGGAAGACTGTGGATACTGGAAGATGATCTAATCAACTTCCGTCAGGCCATGGAAAGTTCCAGTTCTCAAAGTGGATTGGTACAATAAATAAGGAGTATAAGCATGCAAGACAATAAAATTTAAGAACTTGTCCCATTATCAAAAGGTATGAAGTTCATTGGTTGCAAATGGGCATTTAGAACCAAGAAGGATTCGAAGGGTCATATGGAGAGGTATAAAGTATGTCTTGTAGATAGTGACTTTACTCAATGGTTTGGGATTGATTTTAAAGAGTTTTTTCTCTTCGGCATCTTTGAAAAACTCCTTTAAAACAATCATAGCACATGTTGCACATTTTGATATTGAATTACATTAAATGGATGTCAAAACGACATTTATCAATGGTAACATTGATGAAACAGTTTATATGGTGCAACCAGAAAACTTTGTGTTGAAAGACCCAAAGAATATGGTTTACAAATTGACAAAATCTATTTATGAACTCAAGCAAACTTCTCGTCAAAGGTACTTCAAGTGATTATCTCGTTTGGTTTTGAGATGAACACTGTTGAAGATTGTCTGTATCACAAGTTCAGTGGGAGTAGGAAAATTTTTTGGTTTTGTATATTGATTAAAGTTTCGATGCAAACCAGGTGACACCTCTCATTAAAGGAGACAAATTAGGTCTCAATCAAGTACCCTAAGGTTAGCCTTAAAATTAAGAAAATACAATAGATTTTTCCTTCATGATCAGTTGTAGGGAGTCTAATGTATGCTAAAGTATGTACGCATCAGGATATTGCGTACATATTAGGATGTTAGGCAGATATTTAAGCAAATATGGATGGATCATTAGGTAGCAGCCAAACTACTTAAGTAATTAATAGAGAATAAGAAATTATATGCTATTTGTAGGAGACCGGATAATTCTAGAGATCATAAGGTATTTCGACTTCGATTTTATTGGATGCCAACACAGCAGGAGATCCACATCAGGTTATGCTGACTAATGGAGATATATTTTGGATGAGTGTCAAACATGCACTCATAATTTCTTCCACCATGGCAGCAAGGTTTATAACATGCTGTGGGGCATCTATTCAGAAAATATGGTTACAAAATTTTGTCACAAGGCTGCGCCTATAGTGCGGTGTTGAAAGATCACTTAAATTATGGTGTGACAATAAATCAGCAGTACTGTATTCCAATAACATCAGAAACTTGTATAAGTCAAGGATATATATTGACATAAAGTTTCTAGTTGTGAAGGAAAGAATTCAGAATGGTTAAAGTGTCCATATAGCACATTATGACAAACTCTATTTAAGCGGATCCGCTCACAAAAGTATTATCACCCAGGGTCTTTCATGAGCATACTGCTCATATGTGTATTCTCAATTAAGTATATGGCAATATAGTGGGAGTTTGTATTTTATGTATTTGGGTGCTATTTGGTTTTGGACACATTTATGTATTAAAGTATTTTGGATATTTATCTGGCCAAATATATGGAAAATTCAGTTCATTATGTTTTCATTATGTTAAAGTATTTGATCTCACTAAAGTTAAAAAGGACTAGTCAGAAATAGACATGTATTGACCACATTGCGTGTAATTTCTATGCTACGCATTCATGATTGATCTATGTCGTTTAGCTATATTGGTATATGTGACCATTGATGGTTTAGTTACGCTATATGTGACGAACGTCGCTTTGATCCTATGTTGATATGGTTAATGGACGAGATTATCCGGATATACCCTAAGGATTAACATAGCAATTTATGAGCTCACTAAGGTTAACACAATTATAAGGTTACATATGTGACCCAGTGGGAGATTATTGGAATTATTCAATAATATGGGCCATACATGTAAAATTAATTGTGATGGGCTATCTAAATAATTAAGCCAAATAAAAGTGGTCTATTTGAAAAATTGGCTTAATGGTATAATTGTCATGGAATTAATGTGTAGGTACCGGGGATAAATCTAATTTGATGAGGGACCAAATTAGAAATAGCAAAACATATAAATATATGTATTCATTAGGGTTATGGTCCCCAACTTATACGACCACAAAAGAGAGGTTTTCTCTTTTTCTCTTCTGTATCGCCATCAACAGAAAGTGAGGGACAAAGGATTCAGATTCTTCTTTGTCATTAAGGGTCGTAGCAAGTTGGAAGATTAAACCCCATAAAAGGACGACCGCTTCAAGATCCATCAAGCGTAGCGATGGATTCAGATACGCTTCCACAATTTTTTATTATGTTCTTTATCTCATGAATCATCATGCATTAATCTCAAACAATTGATGCTCGAATGGTAAGGTGCATCAGTTTTCATATAACGAGTTAAATTACAAAGCAAAAGAGCCACTAAAGTTGATTAACTGTGATGGGATATCTAAATAATTAAGCAAAATAAAAGTGGTCTATTTGAAAAATTGGCTTAAGGGTATAATTGTTATGGAATTAATGTGTAGGTACCGGGGATAAATCTACTTTGATGAGGGACCAAATTAGAAATATCAAAATATATAAATATATGTATTCATTAGGGTTATGGTCCCCAACTTATACGACTACAAAAGAGAGGTTTTCTCTTTTTCTCTTCTGCATCGCCATCAACAGAAAGAGAGGGACAAAGAATTTAGATTCTTCTTTGTCATTAAGGGTCGTAGCAAGTTGGAAGATTAAACCCCATAAAAGGACGACCGCTTCAAGATCCATCAAGCGTAGCAATGTATTCAGGTACACTTTTACAATTTTTTATTATGTTCTTTATCTCATGAATCAACATGCATTAATCTCAAACATTTGATGCTCAAATGGTAAGGTGCATCAGTTTTCATATAATAATGAGTTAAATTACAAAGCAAAAGAGCCACTAAAGTTGATTAACTTATATGTATTTGGATCAATCAGACAACCATCAATTAAGCGACCAAAGAAGGAGTGTGAGTGCCTTGTGTGAGTTGTACTGTTAGTGTTCTTGTGTGAGTGTTTGCTAGAAGTTCCCTTTGTGAGTATTATCTTGAGAGCTTTTATCATCTTATGTACAAGTTTTGTACTAATAAAATTGTATTGTTGAGTGTTCCAAGTACTTGTTCACCTCCGATATCCGACACTATTATATTCCTTATAAATGCAACCAACAAAAAGTAGTTTTGGTGGTAAAGTTGTGACTTTATGACTATTTGGTTGTATCTTGCATCCAATTGAGCATTGAAGATTCACAAGTTTTGTGACGACCAACACAAAAGGGTGTTGTATAGAAAGTGTTAAGAACAAAACGCAAAAACCGTTCCCCCAATCCAAAGACACTTTGAAGGAACTGAAGAAACGCAAAAACCGTTCTCCCAATCACACATGGGCCAACGCGCAAAAATAACAATTCTTGATGTTGAAAATCCTTGCAGAAAAAATCATGGGATTATTGGAGTCTAACCCTAAAAAGCCTCTACTAATCAAATAAGAAGATATAGACTTCCTACAACTTTTCTTATCGATCTAAATGGATCACCACAACTACTTGGACGACGAAAATAGATTACAGGCTCTCAAAGAATAATAGACAACGAGAAGAACTACCCTAACCCATCTCCCCTTTAAAATAGTCACCAATCTCCCTTTCTCTCTCCAAATGTTGCAAAGCCTTAATAGGGTTATGGATTAGGATCAGGAGAAACCTGTATATATCCCCCTCAATTCCACAATAGATCTAGATAGTCCAAACGATCCAACAATACAAATAAAAGACCCAATTTAGGGTTCAGCCTGGCAAACCGCTATATTGACCGAATTTTGTCAGTCTGGACATAATAGTTCAGTTTGAATATGACTATCTTAGTCTGACAAAATTCAGATCAAATTCGAAACAATTTTGGACCGAATTCTGTCTAGCCTTGGCAGACTTCTCAAATTATTGTAGTTTTGAACTCCGCTTTTGACCCCTACTTCAACTCCACGAGCTTCTCCGACACATGGACGGTGATCGTCGCACTCCGAGGTATTCTCCATATAGGTTGTAAATTACATCCAACTCCAACACATCTTCCTATTTCCAACTAGGTCGAGGAGCTCTTCATACCGACGATCCTCCTGTTGTACTCAAACTTTCCTCTTCGTAGAACCTTCGTGAGCATATATGCTCCATTGCCTAATGTGAAACTTCTCAAGAGTTGCGTCCTTCGCCTCAAGTACATCTCATATCCAGTGATACCGAGTTACAATATGCTCGAACCGACTATGAAATATCGGATTCTTTGCAAGATGGATTGCACTATGGCTAGCGTACTACTCTTGCTTAAGCCCAACTTCCTACAGAAACATCTTCATCCATAATAGCTCATTACAAGTCTTCATAGCCGTAGTAAACAATGCCTTTGTAGTAGATAAAGTAACAAACTTCTACAATCACGACTGTCACAAAACTACTCCACCAGTAACCATCATCACGTAACCTAAAGACGAACTCCTAGTGCCTAAATCTCTAGCCATATCAGTGTTAGTATAACCAACCAACATCGTGCTGACACCATCAAACGAAAGTTTTCAATCAGCAGTGTCCTGATAGTATTATAGAATCCACTTGACCGAACTCATATGCACCCGTCCTAGAATGGAAAGATACCTGTTAACTATGCCAAATGCATAAGCAATATCTAGCCTCATATACACCATAGCATACATGAGATTCTCCACTGCTGTAGCATATGGAACCCACTCCATATCTTCTTTTTCATCATCAGTAGATGGACACTACTTTGTAGTAAGTATAAAGTGAGCAGCAAGAGGTTAGCTCGGTTTTTTGACCCGTCCATCTCGAGATGCTAATGTATCTGATGAAAGTACTTTTTTTGGACAAGTAAAGCAACTTGGACTCTCCCTCTTGGCTGATCTCCATCACAAGAATAGTCTTCGTTGAGCCCAAATCCTTCATAGAGAAGGTTGCACCTAGTTGGCACTTCAACTCTGCTATCTTGGCAGAATTTTAATCCACTAATAGCATATCATCCACATAGAGCAATAAAATGATAAAATCATTCTCGGCAAAATACTTCATAAATATATAATGATCTGAAGTCGTCCGAGCATAGCTATACTCTACTATAAATGACTCAAACTTTTTGTACCAATACCTCGGAGCCTGTTTTAGACCATACAAGCTCTTCTTCAACAGGTAGACTAAATATGACTTTCCCTACTCACAAAGTTCCTTTGGCTGCTCCATGTATAGTTTTTTTTTTCTAAATCACCATGGAGGCATGCTATCTTTACGTCATCTGCTCAACCTCTAAGTCGAGATTGTCTGCTAATGCTAGCAGCACATGAATAGATGATAACGACAAATAAAAAGATTTATCAAAATCCATGCCCTTTTGCTGACTGTAGCCTTCAACTACTAGCCTCGCTTTGTATCGAGGGTGAGTAGCATCTTCTGTATGCTTTATTCTGAACACTCACTAATTCTTCAAAGATTTCTTACCCTTTGACAACTGTACCAGCTTAGAAGTGAGTTTGTATATACGAAACTCATCTTTTCGTACATGGCTTGCATCCACTCTTGTCTATATTCATCTTCCCTCGTCTTTGTGAAGCTTTCAGACTCTCTTTTATTAGTCAGTACTCATCTGGTAAGTACCTCGTAGATGACTGATGCTCTCTCATGCTACTCCTTAATTGAACCTCTGGTGTTGGCTGCATGCCGATAGCCTTATTCCTTTCAGGAATTGTCTCCTCGGCATGCTCATCCTCTTGAGGGTCACCCTAACTACCATTAGCAGCCTGATGATCATGTTTAGAAGCATGTCTATGTATTGGCTCCCCTAAAATTCGATTATCTATATTATCCTCTGAAAATAGCTCGAAGCGTGATGACTCTAACTAAGGCAATTTCTTAGCCTCAAAAGATATATAAGAATCCTGAATATTGGTTATGATCTTATCATCGACGAATACCATGTCCGTGCTTCTATATAGCTTTCTTTCCTGTGGATCTAAAGTCAATAGCCAAACTCATCCCAACCATAGCCGACAAAGATGCATTGCCTTGTCTTTGGCTTAAGTTTGGATCTCTCGTCCTTCGGTACTGTCACGACCCGCTTCCGAATAATCGGACACGAGTCGGACACGCCCAGCCTTCGTCGATGGATACGACGAAGTAAGCTGTACAATACTAAGGAAAACTCCAAGTCATAATGTAATGTAAACATCCACAACATCTACAAATGTTCCAAAAAATATCACAACAATCTACCAAGTCATGATACAATGATATCCGGAGACATATCCGACAAAATAAAATACAATAATGAAATCAAAATACAAAGTACAATATCCAGAAAAACAAATAAAATAAATTCTGCGATATCCAATGATATCACCGTGCTCCATGTGGCCTCAAGCTCACCTGCAACGTATCCTGTCAGAAAAAGAGCAAAGCACAACCCGACAAGAACAATATACAATATAATCTGAAATACAGAATACAAGGTGAAACCAAAATACGAGAACTGAAAATAAAACTATGGTACCAGAAGTGGAGTGCAAATTTGAAGACAATGGACACGACGATCAATATGCAAAGACAATGAACACGACAATCAATGAACAAGACAATGAATACGACAATCAATGCAAGTGTGACCTTTTAAAATATTAACCCAATGTGTGACCGACTTAAGGACCACAATCCATAATCAATCAATTCATAATTCACAATTCTACAAGGTTCGGCTTAATCGTACGTGAGGGGTATGATTAGGCTATCCACAATACCTAGGTTGGGTGTGGTCACACACTAGTTAATATTTCCTCGGATCTCCTAATAACCATGACTCACAATGCACTGACGAACAAGGACGATGCAATCGTGTGTATCACGTGTCCGATATGAGAACATGTCACATGAATGTAAGACAGAAACAAAGTAAAGCTCGAGTCAGTGTACTTGCCTTGCTTTGGAAGTACGAAAGTAGTACTGCATGAATGAATGTCAACTGTTATATTTTGGTACAAGTTGTTAGGGTTGAAATTAATGATATTATTTAACTAATTTATTGCTAACTAAAACCAAATACTAGTTTACCAATATTTTGGAAACATAAATATATAACTTGATCAAAATAGGTATTAGTGAAATATTTTTAACTATATTTTGTAAGAAAATCATTTATGTTTAGAAAACACTTTTACTAGAAAATCTATTTATTCGCAGTATTTAGGTAAAAGAGAATTAGCTATAAAAACATTTTAATATAATTAGCAATAGGAAAATCATTTTATAGTTAACTAGATATGTATATATAATCAATTTTAAAAGAGTACTTAATAATTTCTAACCCTAATAGCATTGCTGCTAACACTAGCAAGCCCAAAACCTTAATATTGTTTACTAAGGAAAATACTAATAATACATAAACAAAATTTAATGCAAATCCTAGCCCAACTCAATTACTTCTCTGGTCTGGCCCAACTGGCCCAGCTCACTGCTACTGATGTTATTAACCTTTATTATTTCTACTGCTCACAAATATCTAAAGAATCAGTCGGCCATGCCTATGCAACCCAACCCAACCCAGAAATTATTGGCCTCTACATTGCTGACCCGGCCTATAAATCATATCAAAACTGTAACACAAGCCTTTATTCTTCTCTCTCCTCCCATTCTTTACTTCTTCCAGTCGCAACCTTCTTCTTCCCAACACCTTATAACCCGAACCCTAACCCTAAATACAACCAGCCTCTCCTTCACTCCTTCACAACAGAAACTCCAACCTAGACTCCATCTTCCTCAAGCCCTAGCTCCTCTCCTTCCTCATGCCTGAACCAAAACCTAACCCTAGTAATCGTCTTCTTTCCCAAATCATCTCAAAAAAAAACCAAGATCTAAGCACGAGACAAGGATGAGCGAGTAGATCGAGCGAATTTACCTCGGTGTTGAATCCGGAGACTTGACGAGTGGCGGTGGTGAGCGGCGTCATCGATGAACTCAGCGGTGTGCTCCACGAGATGGCCGCACGGACTCCGAAGGACCCGCTCGATTGTGGAAGAGACAGCTCGTAACTCGAAGAGTCAACTCCGACTCCGATGGACGGCTCGGCTAGGCGGATCCAGCGAAGGGATGGTCGAGGAGGGGGCGGAGCCCTAGATCCGGTTGTTGGAGCGACAGAGCCGTTGAAGATCGGCCCGACGGTCGTCAGCAAGCGGATCTGACCTTCTTCGCTGATCCCGAGACTCCTCAGCGACGTCGACGGCTCCGACGATAAGGTGGCGGCGATGGTCTCGCAGCTCAAGACAGCTACACGAAGCTCGAAGGGTAGCGCTGGAACCGAAGAGACACTCGTGAGAACCGAGGGCACGATATACGAGAGGTGCACGAACTTCAAGGCGACGAGAGGTGTGGCAGATCCTCGGGACTCTGTGAGGCCCGATCTGGAGAGATCCGTGTCCGATCTGGACACGGCAGCACGTCGTAGACTTCGGCGAGACAGTGTTGATCGTGGCTCCCGGACGCGGTGGTTCCGTCATCCCAGTTGGCGGGGAGGCGATGGACCCAATGGCGGTGGTAGTGAGAACTCCGGTGACGGATCCCAGCGAGATCGCGGCGGCGCTCAACTGGGGTCGGCCAAGAACAGTAGGAAAGAAAGAACAGTGGTGTCAGTGTGATGGGACTGTGCTATTAGAACTTTGGAATTCGTGTAACTATTTATAATAAAATATTAGGTGTTCTCCAAGAATAGTACAGTGGCAGTGTGGTAATAAGGAGTAGATCTGGGGGCATAGAACTAGTCAAATAACATAATTGAAACTGATTTGTTAGACAATAAATAATTAAATAATAGAAATTAGTTAGTCTCCTAATTGATTAATAGCTAATCAACTAACCAATCCATCTGTTATTTAATCTACCATAATTTGTTAAACTCTGCCAACTAAAGGTTTGTATGAGCAAGAAACAGATCCTTATCTTAATTAACAATTTTATTATGAAATATCATAGATAATAATAACAATTAAAAAAATATTAAATTATAAACATATTAAAAAAACAGAAATGCAACATAAAAACCTAATTTATAAAAATCATTTGATAAGGAATAATCATCATTACCAAAACTTCTATTCCTTCTCATGAAAGGAATTCCATAACTAATCTTTATCCAAAGTAAATAATTATTAAACTAATACCTAATAAAAAGAAAATCAAGATTTTGAAGATGCATTTGACTAACCAATTTAATATAACATATTTACTTAAAGTAAAGAAAATTTCCAATAATACACGAAAATAGGTATAGGGAGTTACAAATCTATCCCCCTAACAAAAATTTCGTCCTCGAAATTTCAAATGGCATGGTAAGCACGATTAATAATAACTAAATACAAAAACTTAAAAATAATTACATTTAGTGTAAACATAGAATTCGAATTAATACAACTAGGAAAATCATGATTTTCTAGAAATGATCGAAGTTAAAAATCTAGGCATGATAAATCCTAACATGAGAAAAATCACAATTTTAGGCATAGTAAAAATAGCACCAAATTGACAGTCATAGAATTATGACCTATATCCAAAAATCATTTAGGCATAAATAACATGGCTAGTGACTAAAATACAAATCGTTTAAACATGATTTATTAAATATTTGATCAAAAAACTTTTTAGGCTTGATGTAATTACAACTATTAAAGTCATAAGCGCTAAAGTACGATAACTAGAGAGATGTTACGACTAAGAACAAGTAAATGATTTTAAAATTTTGGACTTGACTGGAAATCAAATTTAGTAAAAATTAGATTCTAGTATGATCAAAATTATTTAAATCATTTTGGACAAAACCATTCAGGGATCAAAATCATATAAGCATGTTCATTATCATGGCCATAATAAGTTTTAGGAAAATCAAGAGAAATTTTTATAGGAAATCTAGGGTAACAAAATGAATTCTAAAAATTTGATCAGCTGCTTACGACATTCAAATAAAGCCAAAAATTAAAACAAATCAAGGTAATTTCTAGTAAATCGCCAATGGCGATACAAGATTAAGCATGGTATATAACATGGGTGTAGTCTCAATAGTATCCGGAAATCATATATATCTGAAATTACATTGCCTATAGTTCATGCCCCGCCAGTGTAGTATACATCTGGCTGCAATGAACCTTTGGCTCAATGATTTAAATAATATTAATTTACCGAATATTTCTATCAACTTTATCCATATTATCGAAATAACTCAAGAGATCAAAAAATTATGATTTTAGGATAGCTTCAATAGTAATCGAGAACCTATAAATACCTGAAATTATTTTAACTTACGGCCCATGCCTCGCCAGTCCGTAACTGGCTGCAGTGAGCTTGCGGTCTCCATAATCCCGATAAATGACTACAGTGCGCATCTGCCACGTCATAGTAGGTCGTTGAATACTCTTTCAACTTTGTCCATAGGAATTCAAAGGAGTTTATGAAAATTCAAATAAGTTCTAAATGTCATAATCATGATGGAAAATGATGCAAGTATCTGCCATTTAGAAATAATGAGTTTTATATAAAACAACAGTAAGACAAAGTGACTATAAAACAAATCTTAATAGGAAATAAAATCTCGAATTGAAAACAAAGTCTTGAATAACAATAAGGAAATTTTAGAAAAATCCTATGTGTTAAGAGAAAATCTAAAGACAAATAAAATATTAGTAATCAAATAATTATACCAGCGAAATGTATATATAAAATAACCTCAGAAGTTTCAAGTGCAAGAAAATTGATAACCTCAGTGTTGCGTGTCTAAACCACCCTGCAAAACAGAAAATTGATTAGGTAGGCCTAACTATAGGATAATAAGCAATCTTAGTAAAACTATACCCATGACTATTTCTCACGAATCCTATATTGTGCTGAGTTTTTCTTAGTTTCGCTGGTTCTCTAATAGCACTTTATAACCTAAGTGCCATTAGGACGGACCTGCATGGGCCACCACTAAAAATATGTCACGACCCGCTCCCGAATAATCGGACACGAGTCGGACACGCCCAGCCTTCGTCGATGGACACGATGAAGTAAGCTGTACAATACTAAAGAAAACTCCAAGTCACAATATAATGTAAACATCCACAACATCTATAAACGTTCCAGAAAATATCACCACAATCCACCAAGTCATTATACAATGATATACGGAGACAGATCTGGTAAAATAAAATACAATAATGAAATTAAAATGCAAAGTAAAATATCCAAAAAAACAAATGAAATAAATCCTGCAATATCTAATGATATCACCATGCTCTATGTGGCCTCAAGCTCACCTGCAACGTATCATGTCAGAAAAGGAGCAAAGTACAACCCCGACAAGAATAATATACAATATAATCTGAAATACATGATACAAGGTGAAACCAGAATACGAGAACTAAAAATAAAACTATGGTACTAGTAGTGGAGTACAAATCTGAAGACAATGGACACGACGATCAATATGCAAAGATAATAAATACGACAATTAATAAACAAGACAATGAATACGACAATCAATGCAAGTGTGACCTTTTAAACTATTAACCTAATGTGTGACCGGCTTAAGGACCACAATCCACAATCAATCAATTCATAATTCACAATTCTACAAGGTCTGACTTAATCGTACGTGAGGTGTACGATTAGGCTATCCACAATACCTAGGTTGGGTGTGGTCACTAGTTAATATTTTCCCCAATCCCACAATAATAATGACTCACAATGCAATGAAGAACAAGGACGATGCAATCGTTTGTATCACGTGTCCGATATGAGAATGTGGCACATGAATGTAAGACAGAAACAAAGTAAAGCTCGAGTCGGTGTACTTGTCTTGTTTTGGAAGCACGGGAGTAGTAGTGCATGAATGAATGTCACCTGTTATATTTTGGTACAAGTTGTTAGGGTTGAAATTAATGATATTATTTAACTAATTTATTGCTAACTAAAACCAAATACTAGTTTACCAATATCTTGGAAACATAAATATATAACTTGATCAAAATAGGTATTAGTGAAATATTTTTAACTAAATTTTGTAAGAAAATCATTTATATTTAGAAAACACTTTTACTAGAAAATCTATTTATTCGCAGTATTTGGTAAAAAAGATTTAGCTATAAAAATATTTTAATATAATTAGCAATAGGAAAATCATTTTATAGTTAACTAGATATGTATATATAATCAATTTTAAAAGAGTACTTAATAATTTCTAACCCTAATAGCATTGTTGTCAACACTAGCAAGCCCAAAACCTTAATACTGTTTACTAAGGAAAATACTAATAGTACATAAACAAAATTTAATGCAAATCCTAGCCCAACTCTATTACTTCTTTGGTCTGGCCCAACTGGCCCAGCTCACTGCTACTGATGCTATTAACCTTTATTATTTCTACTGCTCACAAATTTCTAAAGAATCAGTCGGCCTTGCCTATGCAACCCCAACCCAGTCCAGAAATTATTGGCCTCTACATTGCTGACCCGGCCCATAAATCATATCAAAACTCTAACACAAGCCCTTATTCTTCTCTCTCCTCCCATTCTTCACTTCTTCCAGCCGCAACCTTCTTCTTCCCAGCACCTTACAACCCGAACCCTAACCCTAAATACAACTAGCCTCTCCTTCACTCCTTCTCAACAGAAACTCCAACCTAGACTCCATCTTCCTCAAGCCCTAGCTCCTCTCCTTCCTCACGCCTGAACCAAAACCTAACCCTAGGAATCGTCTTCTTCCCTAAATCATCTCAGAAAAACCTAGATCTAAACACGAGACAAGGAAGGGCGAGTAGATCGAGCGAATTTACCTCGACGGTAGATCCGAAGGCTCGACAAGCGGCGGTAGTGAGCGGCATCGTCGATGAACTCAGCGACGTGCTCTACGAGATGGTCGTGCGAAATCCAAAGGACCAACTCGGTTGTGGAAGAGGCAGCTCGTGACTCGAAGAGTTAGCTTCAGCTCCGATGGACGGCTCGGCTAGGCGGATCCAGCGAAGGGATTGTCGAGGAAGGGGCGGAGCCCTAGATCCGGTTATTGGAGCGACAGAGCCGGTAAAGATCAGCCCGGTAGTCGTCAGCAAGAAGATCTGACCTTCTACGCTAATCCCGAGACTCCTCAGCGACGTCGGCGACTCCGACGATAAGGTGGCGGCGATGGTCTCGCAGCTTAAGACAGCTGCACGAAGCTCGAAGGGCAGCGCTGGAACCGAGGAGACACTCGTGAGAACCGAGGGCACGGTCTACGAGAGGTACACGAACTTCGAGGCGGCGAGAGGTGTGGCAGATCCTCGGGACTCTGTGAGGCTCGATCTGGAGAGATCCGTATCGATGTGGACACAGTGGCACGTCGTCGACTTCGGCGAGATAGTGTTGATCGTGGCTCCCCGGCGCGGTGGTCCCGTATTCCCATTTGGCAGGGAGGTGATGGACCCAATGGCGGTGGTGTTGAGAACTCCGGTGACGGATCCCGGCGAGATCGCGGCGGCGCTCGGCCGGGGTCGGCCAAGAACAGTGGGAAAGAAAGAATAGTGGTGTCAGTGTGATGGGACTGTGCTGTCAGAACTTTGGAATTCGTGTAACTATTTATAATAAAATATTGGGTGTTCTCCAAGAATAGTACAGTGATAGTGTGGAAATAAGGAGTAGATCTGGGGGCATAGAACTAGTCAAATAACAGAATTGAAACTGATTACTTAGACAATAACTGATTAAATAACAGAAATTAGTTAGTCTCCTAATTGATTAATAGCTAATCAACTAACCAATCCATCTGTTATTTAATCTACCATAATTTGTTAAACTCTGCCAACTAAAGGTTTGTATCAGCAAGAAACAGATCCTTATCTTAATTAACAATTTTATTATAAAATATCATAGATAATAATAACAATTAAAATAATATTAAATTATAAACATATTAAAAAAATAGAAAGTGCAACATAAAAATCTAATTTTTAAAAATCATAAACAGAAAGTGCAACATAAAAACCTAATTTATAAAAATCATTTGATAAGGAATAATCATCATTACCAAAACATCTATTCCTTCTCATGAAAGGAATTCCATAACTAATCTTTATCCAAAGTAAATAATTACTATACTAATACCTAATCAAAAGAAAATCAAGATTTTGAAGATGCATTTGACTAACCAATTTAATATAACATATCTACTTAAAGTAAAGAAAATTTCCAATAATACACGAAAATAGGTATAGGGAGTTACAGGTACATGCAAGAAATATTTACAACCAAATAGTCGAAGGTGACTGTATGATGGATCCTTGTCGTACGTACCATATTCTATCAAGCATATCACCTTACAAAAGAATACGAGGAGACAAATTTGTAACATGATAAGCAACAATATTGAGAGCCTCACCCTACTAGCTGTCAGGTAAGTTTGCTTCTAACAACAAATGTCGTACCTTCTCCATCAATTTTTTATTTATATGCTCTGATACATGATTGAACTGAGGTATCTTTGGCAGAGTCTTCTGACCGCGTTCACCACATGTGTCCTATGTGTGCTCTCGTTCATATAATAAAGACCAAATTTCTTATTTCCTTTGGGAATTATCATCGAATCTCTGGAAAGCTTCCATTGACATCGAAGAGATTGAAGAATCTCTCATCATCCAACTTTTCAATTGACCCCAGGTTGAAACAAATATCAGAAAATAACGAACATCTTTGAGAACAAGAGTTGCATCTGTCTTCATTCTCAAATGCATATCTCCAATAGCAACAACTTTTGATACATCTTTCTTATCCATCTACAACACTCTAGTGTTCTATTGTGTAAGTAGCAAACGTGTCATGTTGTGAGGTACATGCGCTGAAGCCCCTGAGTCCACCAACCAGCCAAGAATTGTCATTGCAGATGAGATTAATAAATATCTCATCATCCATAATAATTGCTTCACCTCCATGTGATGAGACATTGTTGAGAATCAATAAGGGACTTTTAGTCCCATATCGAAATTTGTAGTATGTAGAGGAGCTAGACTCCCTATAAGTAGTGAAGTAGTCCATCAATAAAATTACACCAACTATTATTTTCTACATGGTATCAGAGCCATAACTCTCTCTCTCTCTCTCTCCACAAAAAAAAAATTATAACTCTCTCTCTCTCCCCCCCCGGAGCAGCAGCCCCCCCCAACCCCCCCCCCCCTCCAGACCCTCCCCCCCGGAGATGCCCCCCCGCCCCCGCCCGACCCCCCTACCTCCCTCTCCCACTCTCGACATGGAAACCCTAACCCTAGCCCTAGCAGCCCCATCAAAACCCTAACCCTAACCCTAGCCGCCAAAAAAAAATTAGTACCTTCTTTTTAGAAGATCTACTGCAGTTGCCTTCGAGAATCAGTACCTTCTTTTTAGAAGCTCTACTGTTGTTGCCTTCGAGACTCAGTATCTTCTCTTTAGAAGACCTACTGCTACGCATACGAAATCTCTTTAGATTTTCGTCTTGCTTCTGTTACGAAATCTCTTTAGATTTTCGTACACTCAGAATCCTTCTAGGATTTCTGTTGCGGCGTGCTGCATACTTCGCCATGCAAGGAGGCACAACTAAGTTTGGGCTGTCCGAACACGTCATGATGACGCGGTTCTAGTTGGTCGCATACACTCCAACATATCAGTGAGGAAGCTAGTTTGTTGTTTCCCTCCTGATCTCTATCTCACCTGTCCGAATATACAGTTGACGAAGACGCTACCTGAGATCAGGATTCACAGCAGATTGCTGACTAAGACGAAGACGAAGCAAACGACGACGACTCAGGAAACACCAAACCTCACTGATTACAGTTGCAGAGACCATAGATTCCATCTATGGAAAGTTAACAGCAGAAGAGATGAAGGCCCTGGTCGAGGATCTCCTGACCAAGAGATTACCAGAGGTAACCTCACGCGTGACCCATACTGATGTGGATCCGTCACCGTATAAAATGGGGAAGTTGGACAAACTGGAGACGAAGCTGGAAGGCACGACCAGCTACTTAAAATGGTCGCGGCAGGCGATGCGGACGCTGAAGGGACGTGGCTTGGTTGGCTATGTAGATGGCCACACCAAGGCCCCGGTCGATCACTCCTCGAAGGAGTTTGCTGTATGGAAGATTGTCAACAATGTCGTGGCTGGTTGGTTGACATCCTCTTTAACCGATCAAGTGTCGGATAATGTTGAAGCAATGGAGGGAGCTGCTGATATCTAGAGAACATTGAAAGATATGTACTCCGGTTCAGGTGACCCAATACGAGTCTTCCAACTGCAGGATGAACTCGATCGGGTAGTCCAAGACGATCGTACCATATCTGAGTACGCCGCCTTATTGAAGAAGTACTGGTCTGATCTTGATCATTATGATCCTTTTGGAATGAAGGATGCTCAGGTTGAACCGGCCTTCGCAAAATATTTCCAAAAATTTCTGGATTATATCTCGCGGCAACAGATGATGAAGTTTTTGAAGGGACTCAACCCTGCATTTGAGCAACAGAGGAATGTACTTCTTGCGCAACCGAAGCTGCCGACCTTAGAGGATGCCATAGCTGCCATGGCACAAGAAGAAGCACGGTTGAAGCTGATGCCCACCAGGGGCATCTCCCAGGGGGTGCAAGTCGGAGTTGCCACATCTGCTCTTGCTGCTTTCAACCAGCCTCCTTCTGCGGGAGGCGTTTGCCATAACTGTGGTGACACAGGGCATTACATCCGCTTTTGCCCAAAACCAGCACGGAGTTCCTCGCGTGGTCGGGGCCGTGGTCGGGGTGGACGACGAGGTGGTCGATGCAGCTATACTGGTGGAAGAGGCACTTACTCTGGAGGCAACACGGCGAATCTGGCAGATGAAGGCCGAAAAAATCAGCTGGCGGACATAACTCCATTTGAGAGAGAAGTTCTTGAGAAACTGCGGGGCTCAAAGATTGGTTCTGGTGACCGACAAGTCAATTCTGAGGTGCCGCCCACCTCAGGAGATTACTGTACTTACTTTTCCCAAACCAGTGACGGTATACCTCCGCGTGCTCTTGCATCTGTCTCTCAGCCAGTCTGGATTATGGACTCTGGGGCATCCTGCCATGTCACGGGGTCCAGAGGTGAGTTCCGGGAATACTCTAACCTAACGCCGCCAGAAAGCATTCAGACTGCTGACGGTACCTCCAGGCCTGTTATGGATAAAGGTACTATTGATTGCACTCGTTCCATCACTCTATCTAATGTCTTACATGCTCCTTCCTTTTCTGTCAATCTTATATCCATTAGCGCCATTATCCTTGATCTAAACTGTACTGTTTCCTTTGATATTCCTAAGGTAATCTTTCAGGAGAAGGGAACGGGGAGACGACTGGGCACTGGCACATGGCATAAGGGTCTATGGTACTTGGACAGGAACGGTCTGGACAGAGCTCTGGCATCATTGGTTGCAGACACACAACCAGAAGTTCGAAGTCGAAGTGTCGAAGCCGAGCTACTCCTACACCATCAGCGTGTAGGACATTCTTTCTTTTCTGTTATTAGTCGCATGTTTCCATCCTTATATCAAAAAACGAATAAAGAGTTGTTAGTTTGTGATGCTTGTGAGATGAAAAAACATACCAGAAGCTCCTATATGAGTTCTGGGCATCGATGTACTGCTACTTTTGATATGATTCATTCAGATGTGTGGGGTCCTTGTCCTACAACCGGTGTTAACGGTTATAGATAGTTTGTCACTTTTATTGACTGCTCTACCCGCGTAATGTGGGTCTACCTACTGAAGAATAAAAGTGACATTTTTGAAGCATTTCAGAGCTTCCATCAACGCGTAAAGACACAATATAATGCTCGTGTTAAGTGTTTCCGGTCGGATAATGGGACGGAATATACCCATAAGAGGTTTGCTGCGTATTTATCCTTTCATGGTATACTGCATCAAACCTCTTGTGCCTATATACCGGCTCAAAATGGTGTTGCCGAACGAAAAAATAGGCACCTGCTGGAGGTAGCTCGGACAATGATGCTGGCTATGAATGTCCCTAAATTTTTGTGGGGGCAGACTGTTTTGACATCCTCTTATCTCATCAACAGGATGCCCTCTCAATTACTGGACTGGAAGACGCCTTTGAAAATGCTCACGGGGACAACTGCGTACACCGTTCCTCCGAAAGTATTTGGTTGCGTATGCTTCGTCCACGATAACAGGCCTGGTGTTGGTAAGCTGGATCCTCGAGCACTTAAGTGTGTCTTTGTTGGGTACACCGGGACACAGAAGGGTTACGTATGCTGGAGCCCGG
The DNA here is from genome assembly GCA_029216955.1 of Iris pallida. Taxonomy (NCBI): domain Eukaryota; kingdom Viridiplantae; phylum Streptophyta; class Magnoliopsida; order Asparagales; family Iridaceae; genus Iris; species Iris pallida. The sequence goes on from JANAVB010024997.1 coordinate 19,456,014, forward strand.
TTGAACGGAAGCTGTTTATAAGCATAGACGTTACATTCAGAGAGCTGGAACCTTATTATGGTTCGGACGAAGGTTCTGCGTCTAGGAACACGCCTCACCCAGCGGGTGTTAGACGTGAGGGGGAGGTAGTACGCCCAAACGTAGTTGTCGGATCAGTACCTTGTTCTGTCGTGACAAACTGGCAGAAAGGGGGAGAAAGCATCAATGATACTGATACGGAGGATGAAGAAGACAATACGTACATTACGCAGGGGGAGAAGCAGACAAGGGAAAAGGAGCTCCAAGTTTACAGAAGAAGAAATAAGCAGAGGTCCAGTACTGTGCCGTACCCTGTGCCTATAGTGCCAAGTCCCTCGTCTACTCCTGCCCCGACTCCTGAAGATGTTACTCCCGCACCGGATCGCTCGGATTCGAAAATGGATCTCTCCGATTCGGATGGTATGCTTTCTCCACCACCCATTGCTCCCTTAAGGAGGTCTTCTCGCATTAATGCGGGAAAGGCTCCTATTCGTTATAAAGATTATGAACATGATATCGCCAACTACCTATCTTATTCTAATATTTCTCCAACTTATCAAACATTCCTCACTTCGTTAGACTCCACTTCTTTACCTAAGAATTGGCAGGAAGCAAAGAAGGACCCAAGATGGAAAGCCGCAATGATAGAAGAACTTGGAGCACTAGAGAAAAATAAGACATGAGAGCTGGTGCCATTACCTGAAGGGAAGAAAGCTGTGGGATGCAAATGGGTTTACACAGTGAAGGAGACACCAGAAGGAAAAGTTGAACGATACAAGGCGAGACTGGTTACAAAAGGCTATACCCAGACATATGGTATTGACTATGATGAGACTTTTGCCCCAGTAGCGAAGATGAGTACCGTAAGAACACTGGTCTCCATTGCAGCAAACTATGGGTGGAAGCTACACCAGTTAGACGTAAAGAACGCATTTCTTCATGGAGACCTACAAGAAGAAGTATACATGGAGACTCCTCCGGGGTGCTACTCTGTGTCAGATTCAGGTGAAAGAACGTCACATGGAAAAGTGTGCAAACTGAAGAAGTCGTTGTACGGGCTGAAGCAATCTCCTCGAGCCTGGTTTGACAGATTCAGAAAGGCTATCACTGGTATGGGGTACCATCAGACAAATGCAGATCACACGGTCTTCCTCCAGCATGCAAGAGGCCACATAACTATACTTGTTGTATATGTGGATGATATAGTGATCACAGGTGATGATGCTGATGAGATCACTAAGCTGAAGTCGAAACTTGCTAAGGAGTTTGAGGTGAAGGACTTAGGACAGATGAGATACTTTTTAGGTATCGAGGTGTGTGATGGTGAACAAGGAATTGTTCTCTCACAAAGGAAATATGTACTAGATCTGCTGAAGGAGACAGGGATGCTGGGATGCCGAGCAGCAGTTACTCCAATTGACCAGAAGTGCAAGATAGGAGCAGAAGCAGGAGAGCCTGTTGATCGCAAAAGGTATCAAAGGCTAGTAGGCAGACTGATTTATCTAGGGCATACTCGCCCTGATATCTCATTTGCAGTAAGCGTTGTAAGCCGCTATATGCATGATCCAAGAACGGGTCATATGGATGCAGTATTTCAGATCCTAAGATATCTGAAAGGGACGCCAGAAAAAGGACTGTGGTTCAAGAAGAATGGATGCACAGATATTGAGGGATACTGTGATGCAGACTGGACAAGCTGCATAGACGACAGAAGGTCTACCACGGGGTACTGTATTTTTGTAGGAGGAAATCTTGTTTCATGGAGAAGCAAAAAACAGTCAGTGGTAGCACGGTCGACAGCTGAAGCAGAATACAGAGCAATGGCTCTAGGGGTGTCAGAACTACTATGGGTGAAAGCATTGCTGACAGAGTTGAAGTTGGATAAGGGGACACCGTTGCATCTTCTGAGCGATAGTCAAGCCGCAATAAGTATAGCGAATAATCCGGTTCAGCATGACAGAACGAAGCACATCGAAATCGATCGATTCTTTATCAAGGAGAAGCTGGAGCAAGGGATACTGAAGATTGGCCATGTCCGCTTAGAAGAACAAGTGGCAGACTGTCTGACTATGGGTCTTAGTTCATTAAGTCTATCGAAGCTATGTAACAAGATGGGGATGATCAATATCTATCGTCCATCTTGAGGGGGAGTGTTGAGAATCAATAAGGGACTTTTAGTCCCACATCGGAATTTGTAGTATGTAGAGGAGCTAGACTCCCTATAAGTAGTGAAGTAGTCCATCAATAAAATTACACCAACTATTATTTTCTACAGACATCCATTTTGTTCTCACTATGCTTTTCCTTGTAGCATTTCTTCTCTCTTTTTCAAGCAAAATAATTTTGCTTGATGTGGCCCTTCTTGCCACAATAGTTTGCCTATGTTCTTTCTCTGTCACCGTCCGGATCTTTTCTTTTGCTCCTACCATGACTCTTTGAAATAAGTGCTTCTGAATGAGATGTAGATGAAGTGTCCTGAGATTTTCTCCACATGCATCTCTTCATTTAACACCCCACTCTTGGCGAAATCCAAACTAACCATGCTTTCTAGAGCAAAACGATCAAGGGCAGTCGTATAGTCTCTATGAGTCTGATAACGTAAAAAAAGCCACAACCCCTGAACTTCATCGTCGAACTTCACACCTATAGAGGATAACTGGTCAATCACATCTTAAAACTCACTCAGGTAATCCGTAATGGATGTACCATTCTTGTACCTAAAATCCATTATCTGTCTGATCAGGAACAACTTGTTTACCCCAGTCTTCTTCGCATACAAGGATTCCAGCTTCTTCAAAGTGTTCTTATGGGCTAATTATTGGTAATGTGATTATACACTTTCTCGTCAACAAACTGCCTGATATATCGGCACACCTGTACATGCTAGAACGTTTAGTCCTCGTCGAATTTCTCAATGGGCTTCTCAAAAGCAAATACCGAAAGATGTAACTTCTTGACGAATATTAAATTATTTATCTTGTTCCGTCAATAATGGCAATTGGAACCGTTTTGGTTTACCATGCACACCGACTTCGTGTATCTCCCCTCTCATTGGTTTGAGTATCAACTATGACACCCGATGCTTTGAACCCAAATTCTTGGTACTAGTCTATTAGTATTAGCTGAACAAACTTGGCTATGATATCACATTGTTTGGAATGAAACAAGAAAATCAATCCTCTAAACCAAAGATACTACGAGAGAACCAAAGAAAGGCGCAAAAAACTAAATTGCCAAAATCACACAAGAGCCCAAAACGCAAACACGACAATTCTTTATGTGGAAAAGACTTGCGAAAAAAAAACCATGGGACGATCAGAGTGCAACCTTGAAAAACCTCCATTAATGGAATAAGAAGATACGAATTACTGACAAACTTCTCACCTATCCAAATAGATCATCACGATTAATTAGACGATGAAAATAGATTACAGACTCCTAAAGAACAAGAGACAATAAGAAAAATTACCTGAGACAATCTCTCCTTCAAAATAGCCACCAATCTATTTTTCTCTCTCCAAAAGTTTCAAAGCCTCAATAGGGTTATGGGTTAGGGCTAAGAGAAACCTATTATAACGCCCACAATAGATCTGGATCGTCCAAACGATCTCACGGCACAAAAAAACACCCAATTTTGGGCTCAGCCCGACAAACCTCTATACTGACAGAATTCAGACCGAATTTTGTCTGCCTAGACAGAATAGTTATATGTGAATATGACTAATGTCTGATCGAACTCAGTCTGACCGAATTCATTCTGGCCTTGGAAAACTTTCAAAACAGTCACAATTGTGAACTCTGCATTCGACGCCTTCAACTCCCTAAGCTTCTCCAACACACGAATATCGTTCATCACACACTAGGATATTCTCCACATAGGTTGGCAACTCCACACAACTCCAATAGAAAGTTTAGTCAAACGTTGATAGAAAGTAAAAGTATGCGATATTGATATATGCAAGGTTCTAAATGGCGGAGAGGGTGATCTGTCTACCGTGGAGACCGCCTAGACGTTTGATATATTTTGGACATTTTTACTATTTTATCACCTTTTTTTTTGCATAATATGCATATTTTAATAGTATTTTATGCATGTCTAAGTTATAGAACAAAGATTAATGAAGTTTTATTCTTGTAAAAATGAACCATAGGTCAATAATGCTTGCAAAATTGTTTTGCCGAAACATCTATTGAGATATTGCTCTGTCTAGGCCTCCATCTACGTCACCTCACCCCTGCCTACACAACCGTCTTCGTCATGAAACCTCCCCTGGCACCTACTCCACCATCTACGACAAAAATGGTACGAAGAGCTGTTGCCCACTCGCCTCGACCTCCATTTAGAACACCGCATATACGAGATTTAACCAACAGGATTTAATTTGTGTTCTTCTAGTGAAATAATCTCCAATAGGTGGTGTGTCATAGGTGCGTGTATCTGTTAGGATATTGTGGGCAGGCCCAGGGCAACCCTAAGTAGTTGTACCTTGATTATGCGTCATTGGCCTGAGTAAGAGTCTTATTGGAAACAGGTGTGTGTGCCCGGCCCTTATAAATCAGACAGAATTATTATATATTTCCCTGTAAAATGATAATGCAAAAGTCAATATGAGCTACATATACTATCCTTATGATTGAATTCTGACTGTCAACATATACTTATGTGGCTTGGTAAAGTGAAAGGCATTTCCCTTTTATTTTATTTTTGGATCTGTTGCGCCCTAGGGTTAGCAAGTGAAGCAAGATTGTTGTGTGCACAATAGATAACGACCATTAATAGATTTATATATAAAGGATGGTCCCCTTCAGTAACATGCTAATAAAGTACAGGTACGGGTCGCCATTTATTTATTTGCATGCATTAAGATGCATGCACATCTTCTAGTTATTGCTTAAGTTATACATATATACATCACTTCAGTTCATAGTTCATACGTCGTTGGCGAGCCACCAATGCATGGATCAGTGTCATGCACGTACTATTTCTTACCACCTCCTGCTGCCTGGTTCTTGTTGTTCGGAGGATTCTTTGGATAGTTGTTATACTCTGGTAGGGGTATCGTACGATGAGTGCCACCATCACCCCTGTTCCCCATAACTTCCTCCATCGATTGTGCAACGTCTTGAGCCTGTGGCTGATCCGCCATCGCTGAGCATGAGCTTACCATTATCATCCCGAGAAGAAGAATTGTGGCCACCTTCATCATTGTTCTGATTAAACCTGCAAAATATATATTGTAACAATACCATATGCATCAAGTCATGACTATATTATCTAGATTGCTGCTCAAGTATAAATTTAATGAGCAAAACCATAATTACCTCTGATTGATTAGGAATCTGCAGGAGGACTATGAGTTGTGAGTTGCTGGTGAAATGAAGGGAAGAGAGGAATGCTATTTATAGATGAAAATTTGTGCTCTGTACTTGATTGAGGTTAAGAATATGTGACAATAGGCAATAGGGAGAATGATTTGTCTGGGAAATAATTCATCTGCACACTATAAATAGGATTATCGCTGTGGATTTGCAGTGTGATGTAAAAGAGCATTATCAGTAAATCTTCCACAAAGGCGTATATATTGTTAGCTGTCTACTGAGCAAAAGCTCAAGTACCAACATATATATAGTCCAACATCGGCTTAGACTAGGAGAACTTGTTGGGTATATATTGACTTCTTCCATCTTCCTTCTTTGAAGTCTTATGTGGGTAATCCTATGGGCCACACGCGTGCGCCGCTGCCGCCGCCGCTGTCCGGTTCGCGTAACGGGTGCAGGCGCCGAATGCGCTGCTTCAGTTTCGGACTGAGACCCTAAATTTTTTTTTTTGCTCCTGATTTATATTTGACCGTTATAATCCATTAATCCTTTAATGTTTAGATACATAAATTTTTGTCCAGGTTCAATGAACCACATGTTTTTCACATGTTGTAACGTTCGATTTTTATTGGCTGAATTAAATTAGCCTTTATTCTCCATTATTCCCTAACCATTGGAGAACAACCTACATATTGAGGCCCATCCCAATGCTTCTTCTTACACTGAAAATTCCTATGAAAAAAATCTCTCTCGAATTCTTGTCATTCCGAATCTCTGTTGTTTTTCGTCCTTGCTCTGGGCATAGCTAAGTCAAGGGTTGTTCTCTCTGCTCTCTCTGCATTGTGTGATCCAAACTGGAGTTGGTCAATAAAGTGTGATATTGGACTTTGTGCCCATATGTCTTAAATTTTTTTTTTATTTATTTAAGACCTGAACCAAAATTCCAATTATCTACATCTTATGATCCTACTTTCTACCCGATATAGGACTAAATTATCAACTCCATTGTCAACATTCTCAACCAGAAAACTAGATACAATCCAACCATCTCCACCCTAGCTCGTTTTTGCTAGTTGAGCAACCAAGCAGCTCCGGCTGACTTTGTTTGTTTCCGTCAGTCGAACACCCAGGAGATCCAACATATTGTCATCTGGATCATTCGAACACGAACCAAACTGACACATCCATCCATCCACATCATCATTGTGTGCCAACCACAATGTCTTGGTCCACCTTGAGCGTTTCGAACCCACCTTTGGATCCTGTAAACCTCTGATTTTTTAAAATTCTACTTTATATTTATTTTATTATAAATATTAAATTTTATTAATATCAAATAAGTTTTTATTTAAATGTAATTATCGTTGATTTAGGCATCGTAGCAGTTAGTTGCTACACTATGTACAAATATGATGCAAATTGTACATATTTATATTAGAAGTATTATAAAATATTTTGGGAAGTTTTGGAGATATTTCTTTATTTATTTAGATTTTTTTTTGTTATATATATATATATATATATATATATATATATATATATATATATATATATATATATATATATATATATATATATATATATATATATATATATATATATTATGTGTTGTGTGTGTGTGTTTAGTTATATAAAAAAACAAATCCTCGCGAGTTCCAACGGCGACATCGAATTGACTTAAAATTATAATTTTATCCCTGCTGTGTCTAGATTGGACTTAAAGCGATTTTATAATTTTATTTTGTGACGAAAACGTTCGTAATTTTTATTACAACATCCGGAGACGTTTGCGGAAATTGACGTTCATAGTCTTTGCTTTTTGGCGATTTGTGTCACTGGACGTTGTCGATTCTTCACACCACTCCAGACAAGATACCTTTTCATTTTTACTTATCTTTATGTTTATTTATTTCTATTATTTATTTTAGTATTTATATCCTGTCTAGTTCTATCATACTGTGCGTCAAAGTCATACTTGGGTTCGAGCGACTGTTTTAGTCGCTTTTACTGTTTTCGTTATTTACTTTTTTGTATTAACTTAGAATAGTTGACCACCCCATTGAGGTGAGATATTGGCATATCTCCTACGGTCATGACACATGTATGTTACTAGTTGTGAGTCTCATATAGGACACGAACTTGCATATTCGGTTGGCCTCCAGTACGTATGGAACGTGCGACGGATAGGGTATAACTGCTAATAATATATGCATGTCTAGTTGACTTAGCAGTTGTTAGAGGATTATATGTGTCATGGACATGACATGAATAAGCATGGGGGTGGGGAAGATAGTTTCTTAGCGTATGGGCCACGCTGCACTTTTCGTTTGTAACCTACAAGCTCCGTTGGAGACACGGGTGGGATGACTCTATCAGGTTTGTTACTATATATCGTTCTGCGGAACGTTATGCGCTGAGGCCCCTGATTCCCAAAAGGGAATTATGCCAGATCCCATTTTTAGCCAGAGTGTCCATGCGTCGAATGTTTGTTCTTAAACTGCATTGCACATATATAATGGTTAGAGGACCCACATTGTTTATTTACATTCAGTTCACTAGCATGTTGTATGTATCTTGTTACGTCCCACTAAAGACTTGGTGATCTCTCCAGGTATAGATGAGCAGGATTATCCACAAGTGTATGGATCAGCTTTGGACATGACTTTTTGTTGACGAGGAGATGTAATACATTAATCAGTCCTGATCACGCCTTAGTGTTTGAGACACTTTATTTATATTTTCTTATCTTTAGAGGATAGTTTCCCTACTAGCATAAACTTACATTATAGCTGTTTTGTAGTGGATTAATTGTCTCTACCCGGCTATCTTCACATTTTATTATTTATTTTCATTATTGGATTTTATTTATCATATTTGTTGTGGATGTGATAGACTTTCCCGAGACTACTATTGTTATATTCACATTACAGCTTATGTATGAAATTTTCCATATATTGGATTATATTCCGCATATATATACAACTTGCATGAAATGTTCCTAGTCCTAACATAAATGGGTCAGGGGCGTTACATGTTTTTATGGTGGCCCATGTAGGTCGAAAAATATCGTATCTGTTACCTAATTTTATCGATACGATCCTGCACATAGGATTATAAATTAGGATCTCATCCACATTACATTATCCTCTCTTTTGATTTCGTTTTTAGAACTCTCATTTGATTGCTTGATTTGCCTCTTGTTTGAATCTATTCTAACGCTTCTTTTCCCTTTGTGCCAATAAAATAAATTCTCGAAGCCGGAACAGACTCCATTGCATCCTCTGGTAGGAACTCTATTTAATCCTTTTCAACAAGGCCAGCCTAGCATGACTCCACCGACGGTGCATCAGTACTCCAAGGTATATACACCACTGTCGGGACATACAGTTTGAGCAGCCAACTGCAATACCCCAGGGAGGGTATATGCCACCACCACCACCTTCTCCTTCGTTCCCTCAACAGATGTCCTTCATGCCCATTCTATCTCAAGGACAGCCGATGGATTGGTAAAAAAAATTTCAGATATTTTATGTGATAATATAGGCTCAACAGGCAATACAACAGCGGACTCAACAGCGACAAGCTGAGTCACTTCGAGAGAGCATCGTGTCAGATTTGGCACATACGACACCACCAGCATATCAACTGAGGGACAGATCTATCGCTGAGTTTCGAAAGATGATACCCAAGCCATTCTCTGGAGACGAAGACCCTATTTAAGTTCATGCATGGCTTTCCAACGTCGAACATCAACTGGTAGCAACTGAACTTCCTAAAGATATGATGACGGCCGTCAGGATGTAGCTGACCGACAAACATCATTGGTGGGAGACTGAAGAGGAGAGACTAGGCTCTGATCAAGCTACTTGGGAGGAGTTCTCTAGACTATTCCAGAAGATGTACATTCCAGCTACATCATGTAATACTCCAGTCCCAAAATATGTAGGACTAGGATACGTATACATGCCAGCTACGTATCAAGTGGACTCCATTCCCGCTCGAATATGTATAAGCTATCTATATTACGTCTAAAATGAAAAGTCAACTACATCTCAATCCACGGATAATACTCTCAAGTGGGAACCAGTACATTAATGTTGATCAAAAAAATTTCGTTCTCGAAATTTAAGGACTACTAGGATAGACGGACTTGGTTGATCGGTAAAAAGATAGTAAGAATTTATGATAAGATCAAAAAAATAGATGGAAGGGAAAAGAAAATTTCTTTAATGAGAACATTAATCAATTTGGGTGAAAATAGAAGAAGTGAATGGATATGGCTTGGTGTGCACGGACACGATGCACATACACATTTGTAGTTGAAGAAAATTTGGAGAAACATTTGTGTGAAGAAAATAATGGCAAGCTAACATGTAAATAGGGTAAAAATCTTGGTTATATAAGGATTATGATTGTTTAAACCCTGCTAGATAATTCACAATTAATTTAACCGTTTTTAAAACCAATTCAACCAATCCATAAAAAAATAGATATTCTTTATCTTTATTTTAAACTATTTAAATAAAAATTAGAAAAATTAATTATTCAATTTAAATTATCATGACAATTAAATAGTTAAATCTAATAAATTTTTAACTATCTTTTTATAAATAGTAAAAATACAATAATAATTAATTTCAAAATTCATGATAATAAATACTTAAATAGTTGAAAGATCTCTTTGCAAATGAATAAAATAAATAACAATTAGTTTTTAAAAATCAAAATATACATGAATTTGACTTCATGTATCTCGCATGCAAATAGAACATATTATTTACAAAAATATTATTTTCTAACTTATCATAAATACTTGTATAACAAGTAAAAATAGTTTTTACGTATAGTAAAATAAAATCAAGTTTGTATGGCATATAAAAACATTTACCTGCTACGATATTGATCCACAATAGTTATTTTCTATAACAATATTTGTAATTAAAACTTTGATAAAAAGAAATTTAAATACTTTGTATATACAGATTCGCTCTAGACGTACGAATACCATCATAAAATAATTATCAAAATAAACTAAAAAAATTATAATAAATTTTATGGGGTTTACATCCTATCCAACTTATAATAATTTCGTCCTCGAAATTAAAAAATAATTAGGTAGGCAGGATTGAGGAGTTAAAAAGATTTTATCCATATGAAAACACGATCAAATGATTGGTCGAGGCGAAGTAATGACGTTTAATCAAAACACGCAATTAGAAAATCGTGATTCAGCTAATAAATCATGGACATGGTTAATTAACGCAAGAAAGAAAAGATTTGGCATTTTAAGTAGATCAAGATAAAACAAAAATTGAAGATTAATAAGGAATTGAGTAGACTAAGATAACATAATTAGAGTTTTGGAGATATTTGTTCATTGAGAGTAAATTGTATGATAGTCGTCTAGGTTTGGGTACGACTAAGAAAACACTTCTAATCATTCTTAGATTTCAAAGGATGAGTAGTTTGAGACGAGGTTTGGGTACGATTAAGAAAACACTTCTAATCATTCTTAGGTGATTCTTAGGTTTCAAACGATTAGAAAGTCGCGACAGTGGATATAAGGTCGAAGGAAAGGATGAGTAGTTTGAGACGAGGATATAGTCACGGGTTGGTAATGGCTAACTACACGTGGCCATAGGTGATAGGGCAACTAAAGGGGATACTCTGTATGAGTGATTTCGTCATCCTAAAATAGGTGAAAGACAAAAGCAATAAATGGTTCAAGAAGTTACGATCAAATACAATTACGGTTTTCAAAGGCGATTGAATAGTTTCAAATGGGATTGTCAAGGCAAATGTGGATGAGATCCTAAAAGGCTAATATATTTGTTAACTATATCTCAATCCACGTAGAGTAATCGTAAGAAAGGCGAACCAAAATGCACTTGGTTGATCAGACCATTATGCACCAGTTCTGATTAGACAATACGTTAGTGGGAGCTCTTCCAATAAACATATGTCGTAAACAAGCTCAATAAAGAATAAGCTTGCAAAATTAGGCTATATTAGCAGCATTAGTCAAGATAGTCAAAATATAAGTAGGGGAATAATGATGAAAGAAATCAAATAGTCCAAGATCTTAAATCTAAGTCTCGCCCGAAGTAGTGAGCCACACCTACAACAAAACAATATGGTATCCGAACCACAACAGGATTCAGTACCTTCTTGTCGGAGTAGTGAGCCACACCTACAACAAAACAAGAACAAGATGTAGAAAAATAGTTCGCGACAAGTTACTGTTCCAAGCTACGGTCAGATATAAGTACCCAAACCAAGAGTACTCGTACCTTACGGATAAGGTAGCCTAACTAGTATAAGTGTATGCAGTTTTAAGAACATCCTCCAACGCATGGGCCCTGGTTAAAATAGGATCGGTATGGTCCCCCCTTGGGACACCAGATGTCCAATCAGTAAGAGCATAACGTTTCAAAGAACGTCAGTGGCCGTCAGTAAAATAAGGGTTATATCTCACACCATATCTCCAGGGGAGCATCCGGATCACAAAAGGGAAGTGTATAGTAGCCCATACGCTAAGGAATTGTCCTCCTCGTCCAATGCCTACTATGTCGTATCCACAACACAAAACCTCTATTAACCGCTAAGTCAAACTAATCATGCAAATACTATTAGACGTTAATCCTATCGCACGGCTTATGCGTACTGGTGGCCAGCCAATCATGCATATCCGAGTTCTATATGTGACTCGCAATAACGTGGTACAAATGTGTCAAGGCCTATGAATGCAACACACAAAGGTTGGTCCCTTAAATCTAAGTTTAATGTGTAAAAAAATAGTATATAGCAGAAAATATAGCTAAACAGTAAGATTCTATCAAATTATGCCATGTATCGCAGTTTATTTTGCAAAAAATAAATAATAAATAAATGCATGAAATATGAGCTACAATAAATAAACAACAAACGACAAGGTATCTTTCCTTAGGTCCTTGCTGGTGAAACCGATAATCCCGTTGGGTACAGAATAGTCACAGGGCTACACAAGATGAACTCAGACGATGTGACAAACTTCTAAAATAAAAACCAAATATAAAATATTTTGAAATTTTTTTGGGAAAAATATATGATGTATTTTTTCCATCAGCATTTCGAAACTTCAAACGGTTCATGATTCTAATTCTTGGTTCTCCCAGAATCTCGAAAACACTAAAACATGTCAGATTTCAGACAACGGGCACTCCACAAATTTTCTAGAAAATTAAGTTCAGAATTTATGAAAATAAAACTTATATTCAGAAAATATACCTCAATACGATTCCAACAAAAAAACTGGAGGTCAAATGTAGTCCGGAGTTGGGAGTTATGGTCATTCGAAGTTGCTATAATCTTTGAAAATTGAGGCTGAATTTATGACGAATTTTGGTCTTAGTTATGACAAAAAAAGAGAGAAATTTTGACAATGATGGTTTGTAAGATGATTTTATTCATAGATTCAATAGATGTATATAATGGCTACCAATTAGCTAATTATGATAGGATTAGAATTAAATCAATAAGGAGGATTACCAACTAATTTGGATAGGAATATGATTGGTTTAAAAAAGAAACGATCTAATTAATGCTAGATATGATTCCAATAGGATAAGAATTTCTAATGGATAAATCTTTCCAAAAATTTAAATCAAATAAATTATTAAAACAAATCAACTTGGTTGCAATCCTTTAAATGATCACCATAATAATTTTAAGTATTATTCTATATAATCAAATAATTCAAATCATATGAATCCAAATCCAAATCAAAATCAACATAATAACTTTAGAATAATATTTAATATTTATCAAAACAAATTAAATCATATAAAAGATAAATCTTTAAATCAAATAACATTTCAAATTTAGATTAGATAAATCGTAATGCCACAATTAGTCATCGTAAGTATTTTAAACAATATTTAAATTATCAACATAATTTAAAGTATAGTTTATAACCAACATGATAATTTAAATAAATTCAAATAAATTCAAATATAATCAAATAATTGATTATCATATCAAAATAATACTCGATGTCATCAAATATTATAGGAAGTCTTTTATAAATCCAAATCATTATTTAAACATAAATGGACAAAAATCTTTTATCGCAAAATTTTGTTTTAAAACTAATTTTTAGAAGACCGAAATTAATAACAACATATTTTATATTTCAAATAACAAAATTCGAGAACATTTTTTTTAGAAACATTATTTCAAACAATTAATTTAAAACTAATTTTTGATAACAAAAGTAATCACAAAATATCTTTTACAAAATTTTGACGAAAATTACTTTTAAACACAATAATTAAAATATATAAAAATAATTTTAAAAAATTCGGGAAGAGGAGTTACAAATCTACCCACCTTAGAAAAAAATTTCTTACTTGAAATGGACTACTGGGATAGACGGACATGGTTGATCGGTAAAAAGATAGTAAGAATTTATGATAAGAGAAAATAGATGGGAGGGAAAAGAGAATTTCTTTAATGAGAACATTAATCAATTTGGATGAAAATAGAAGAAGTGAATGGATATGGCTTGATGTGCACGAACACGATGCACATACACATTTGTAGGTGGAGAAAATTTGGAGAGAAATTTGTGCGAAGAAAATAATGGCAAGCTAACATATAAATAGGGTGAAAATCTTGGTTAGATAAGGATTATGATTGTTTAAACCCCCGTTTTTAAAACCAATTCAACCAATCCAAAAAAAAAATAGATATTCTTTATCTTTATTTTAAACTATTTAAATCAAAATTAAAAAATTAAATTTTTTAATTTAAATTATCATGAAAATTAAATAATTAAATCTAGTAAAATTTTAATTATCTTTTTATAAATAGTAAAAATACAATAATAATTAATTTCAAAATCCATGATAATAAATACTTAAATAGTTGAAAGATCTCTTTGCAAACAAAAAAAATTACAATTAGTATTTAAAAATCAAAATATACATGAATTTAACTTCATGTACGTCGCCTGCGAATATAACATATTATTTACAAAATTATTATTTTCTAACTTATCATAAATACTTGTATAACAAGTAAAAATAGTTTTTACGTATAGTAAAATAAAATCAAGTTTGTATGGCATATAAAAACATTTACCTGCTACGATATTGATCCACAATAGTTATTTTCTATAAAATATTTGTAATCAAAACTTTTGTAAATTTTTTTTAAATACTTTGTATATACGGATTCGCTCTAGACGTACGAATACCAACATAAAATAATTATCAAAATAAACTAAAAAATATTGTAGTGAATTTTAGGGGGTTAAAATGGACTTGTGGCTGGGCTGGGCTAAGCCTTATTTCATTTTCTATATATATATATATATATATATATATATATATATATATATATATATATATATATATATATATATATATATATATATATATAGACACACACACACACGCACACACACACACACATATGCTAATATACCCATATCCACATACACATATTCACATATAATCATAAATAATATTTATTAAATATCCAAAGATATAGTCTTTGCAAAATATATTTTTATAAATACTTATATTTACCAAAAGTTTTATAATTACACTCAACCCATAGCTAAAGTCATCTACCGTAATAATTAACTAAATAATTATTTATAAAATTTTAAAATTATCATTTAAATAAATAAATAAATAAATATTTCAAAATTTTCGGGAAGAGGAGTTACATGAAGTCATAACCAGAGTGAATGAAAATTAGGCCTGGATCTATTTCATAAATACATAGTAAGATATCTGAGCCATTCAGCTTCAGGACAAGCTACGTTTTAATATATCATTTCAAATTCATTGATACTCCCAGCTATGATAGTTGTCATATGGATCTATCAAATTATAAGTATCTAAGTTGTTCCACGAGTGAAACCTTTAGTATTTTTATGTTCGAATAATATATATGTCATATAATGACGCAAGAAACACTTAAAAGTTCTATGAAACTAGTAGTAGTCCATTTATTTAGGAGTTTTGGTTTGATTAAGCCAGACATTTGGGTTACACCTAAATTATACTTGTGTCATCATATTTTATTCAAAATATGTGTAATTTCACTAGTTATTGATATAAGCCCTAGAATAGTGAACCAAAACTCATAAAGTAAGATTAAGTAAACTTTCGGGCTTGGTACCAGATGATTCATCTTTACCAATCATATTTACAAATATGATAATCTAAAGTTTTGCAAGAATATTGCATCGGGTCAATAGTTTAGAATGAATATGCTAATCAACCTTAACAAATCTTTAGTTTATCAAGTTTTGATCAGCTTGGGTTTAGTTGTAGGGGTCGGTTCCCAACTAGCGGAGGTCCACAAAAGGACGCTTAAGTACCATGTCGCTTAGAGCTATTTACGCTCGGTTGACAGAAGGACCATTTCGGTTTGTAGCCAAACTAATCTCTACTTTTAAAACTTAGATTTATATAGATTTGCAATATCATTAAACTATATTTTTGACTCAATTGTTTTGAACGAATCAAGAGAATTATAATGTCATAAATTATATGCAAAACAAAATTTGTCTAACATAATCTGAATATTGTCACGGAACAATATTTGTGATTTCTTTGTCTGACTTTGAAATTCTAATATTGTGACAATATGATCAGCTATGGTTCAAACATGCAAATCGACCAAGAAAAAAATATTATATCACTTTAATACAATAATGTATAATACCATAATCATTTTTAAATGATCAGAACTTATTAATAACAAAATAAAAGATATGTTATTGTTATACATTATTTAGAGCTAAAACATTCATTAATATCAAAAAAATTAGAAAGTAAGATTTACAAATATCAAGTTTATAATAATGGACCCAAAAAAATTGTATTGCTTACCTTCACCCTTAGCATGTTTGAGTCATTTCTAATGAGTTACAATCTCTAATACTTCTGGCTTAGAGAGATAACATTACAAAGATCATGTTAAGAGTACCAAAATAATTTTGTATGATTGTCACCGTTAATAAATTGCTCTTTAATAGACAGTTAAAAATATTTATAATAATTTTTTGCCTTCAAGAAAATAGAGGTTAGTTTGCTTATTAATAAAAACAATGAAAAAAAATATTATCATTTGTTCTCCTACAAGTCAAACTTTTATCATACTATTTGAAACTGAAAAATGTTCAGTTATACAAGATTTTGAAGACAATATATATATATTTTATATATATATATATATATATATATATATATATATATATATATATATATATATATATATATTATAAAAATATATATATATATATATATATATATATATATATATATATATATATATATATATATATATATATATATATATATATATATATATATATATTATATGACAAAAATCTCAACGATATATTGAACTAAACAAAATTGAGTTGTTAGACAATATACACACATTGTATATACTAACCAGAATAAGCTAAACAATGTATGTATTTATGGTCGAAATTTTCCAATATCATCATATATAAAAGATATTGACATATATAAAGTTTATGTGCAATTAATTTTGGACGGAATCATCTCAAATCCAGTAAGATTATACCAACTTATATGACAATCAAATCTGCTGCTCATTTAAACCAAACGGTTTCTATTGCATTATTGCTATAAATGAATAATACTAGAAATGAATGAGATTCACTATTATTGTGTTTAAATAGTAACTAAAATCAACAAATTCTTTTATATTTGTACAAAGACTTGTACAAAGTTTTAATAGTAAGAAATTTTATAACACTATTATTTAAATATTAAATATCAAGTAGTTTTTCAACCAAAAAAAATAATAATAGTTTCCAGCCAATAAAATGGAAAACAAAATCACATATATATTATGCCAAAAGTATATTAATACTTGATTCTGGATCATAATATTAAATACACTATATATGAATTCAAACTAAATTACTCATGCATTTAGAATGTTCATCACAATAAGAAAATAAAACTATATTGTTGTTGAAGTATTTTTTTTGGGTCTAATCATAAATTTATTTAAAGCATATATGGTCCTTTAAAATTAAGATTCACATAATTAAAAACATTCATATCAAAATATAAATCTCCATATTATAATATAGTATTCTATCTAACCAAATGTCACCAAATATAACATATTGACTAAAATAATAATTCATGAATATTTTAATAATAAAATAAGCAGTGAAACGGTTGCGTATAAATATTTCAATACTTAAAGGCTAAAATGCAAATCTGTAAATGAAACTATATATATTTTAAAGTTGAAAAAAATTACATAGAATTTATGTAGCCTGCAACTGGATACGAGGATCTTAAGTCCTTAGTGAAATTCTATTAGGAAGGATTACTCTTGAAAAGTGCATAGAGAACAATTACCTCACACAATTTTGTTAAAACCTTCTATTTGGAGATTTTCAAATATACCCTTATATTCTAATTTATGAAGCCTCAAAAAATGATTTCTAAAACTAAGTAACTCTGCACAAACTAGTTGGCATTTATACTTATGAATTTTAGAGGAAGATTAAAAACCAAATTCTTTTATCTAAGTGGCTTGTATCAGTAAAGAAAAACTGAATATAAATTAGTAATGTTAACATAACAAATGAGTATAAGTCACATAACTTATGCTCTTAAATAAGTTTATAGCAGTCGCCATAAGTCTTGAAGTTAGAAGCATTCAATATCAACATGTCAACAGTGAAAAGTAGCTAGAAAGGTAGTAACATTTTTCGATGCATAATATCTTGTTTATTGTCTTATCTGTTGTGGCGAGCAAATCAATATAGAACACACAAAAACATTAAAAAAAAATACTGGGACTTGTCTGTTACATAATTCTACAACGATTCACCAACTCTAACGAGTGAGCAAATATAAATAATAATCATCAAGAGAAACAAATCAGATTTAGTAGGAAAAAAAGGTAGAAGATTTTTCCGAAAACTGAATTTGTAGAATTATAAATTAAACTTAATGATAACAAAAGTATATCAGAAAACATCATGATGATATATGACCTTGTTATATCAATTTTGTAACATGATTTCAACTATATATTAGAAAAGCCTAGCTAAATTTTCACCTACAAATAGACAATCATTTCCTATGAGTATGTTGCAGTAATGCAAAATAACAAAAATGTAGTTTAACACACTTCTATGCTAGAATAGAAGTTTTTATGCTGAATGGCAACATATTGAAAATAAAAGTTTCTTATGCCTAACACATCGACACTCCATAATAAAGCCAGCGACTGCACATCATTGGCACTAAATATATATACAAATATACAATTGGAATGTTTAGACCAAATCACATCATTGGCACAAATCTAGACAATTAGTAGCAGTCTAAACTATTACTATTACTGCTAAGGCCGAGTAACATAATAGAAACATAAGATATATTTAAAAAATACTAAGTAGCGTAGTTCTTATGTGTGTACTTTCCATTACACAGGAATCTCTAGTATTATAGATAACCTTGTTTATGGATGGATATCGAACCCTTAAATTAATCCTATATATCTATATTATGATGATGTCTAATTATTTAGTGCTCGACGCCCTGAAGCTTGGAGCAGCGGACTGTGATTTCCCATTTATGTAGCTGTGGGAAAACAATAAACGTACCCACTTGCTGCTGGAATATACAGCTTTTTTTCGAAAGCAAGAATCCGAATATACTGTTAGAACACTCTAAAGACACCGCACAAGAGTATATTGGAAGAAGACTCTAATTTCTTGTTTTTTTTCTCAAAGCAGAGATCCCATATTAATAGGAATACAAAGTGCTAGAATAAATGCCAGATACAAAATTCTAAAGAAATGAAAGATCATTAAGGACTTTAATGACTTACCAAAAACTAAGAATGGAAAGATCATTAAGGACTTTAATGACTTACCAAAAACTAAGAATGGAAAGATCATTAAGGACTTTAATGACTTACCAAAAACTAAAGAAAGGAAAGATCATTAAGGACTTTAATGACTTACCAAAAACTAAGAAAGGAAAATGACAACTAATTGACAACTAATTATTAACAATCAACCCCTAATTAGTTTGTCTTTCACATCCCGCACTCGAAGTCGCTCCCGCATTTCAACAAACTTGTTCCTTGCAAGTACTTTGGTGAGTATGTCAGCAAGTTGGTCGTTAGTGTGTACATATTCGACCTCGATCATCCCACGCTCCACGCAGTCCCTAATGTAATGGTAGCGAGTATCAATATGCTTTGAACGATCATGATACACGGGGTTCTTTGTTAGTGCAATGGCTGACTTGTTGTCAATCATAAGAGTTGCCTTGCACCTAATCCGCTTCCGAATATCATCAAGTAGGTTGAGTAACCATACTCCTTGCTGTGCCGCAATCGAAGCTGATATGTTTTCGGCCTCGCAAGAAGATAAGGCTACAACCCGTTGCTTCTGCGTCATCCAAGTGATGATGTTCCGACCTAGGAAGTACGCAACTCCCGTAGTACTCTTCCTGTCATCAACACTCCCTCCATGATCACTGTCGCAGTAGCCAATTAGCTTTTGTCCTCCACGAGCATTCCTCTCATAGCAAAGTCCAAACTGGCTTGTGCCCTTTAAATACCGCAAGATATGCTTTACCACCGCAAGATGATGGGTGTTGGGATTCTCCATGAACCTGCTTGCTATCCCTACGGCATATGCAATATCTGGACGCGTATTCACCAAGTATCTCAAGCATCCTATTGCGCTCCTATACTTCGTAGGGTCCACCAAAGGATAATCGCCCGTCTTGCTCAACTTGAGCCTTGGTTCCATCGGAACTTGACTAGGATTGCAGTCTTCCATCCCATACTTCTGAAGAATTTTTAATGTATACGAAGACTGACAAAGGGTAATTACCTGAGGTGTTTGGGATACCTCTATCCCCAAGTAGTAGGTGAGCAATCCAAGATTGCTCATGCTGAAGAACTCCTTCATCTGAGTTTTAAACTTTTCAACTTCCACGCTGCTTGACCCGGTGATAATGAGATCATCAACATAGACTCCAACCAGCAGGTTGGAGTTCCCCACAACTTTCTTGTAGACGGCGTGTTCAGTCGGACTTCTTTCAAAGCCTAATGAGGATAGGCTCTGATCGAGCTTGAAATTCCAAGTCCGTGGGGCTTGTCGAAGACCATACAATGCCTTCTTGAGCTTCAACACCTTGTGTTCTTGTCCAGTAATGCCAAAACCTGGGGGTTGAGAGACATATACCTCCTCTTCCAGATCGCCATTCAAGAATGCCGATTTGACATCCATGTGATGGATGTCCCATCCCTTCTTCGCTGCTAAAGCAATGAGTAGTCGGACGGTTTCTAATCTCGCCATCGGTGCAAACACCTCGTTGAAGTCAACCCCTTGTCTCTGCACATAGCCCTTCGCCACGAGCCGAGCTTTATGCTTCAAAATATTGCCATCCGGATCTTGCTTCGTCTTGAATACCCACTTCAATCCGATGGATTTTTGACCACATGGGAGATTGGTGATTTCCCAAGTATCATTATCCCGGATCGAGGCTAACTCCTCCTCCATAGTCTTCTCCAGCTTGGATCGTCTTTGGCCTCCTCGAACGTTGTTGGCTCCCCTGCTGCAAAGAGGCAAAGCCCAGCCTCTTCCTGCTGCAAGTCCATTTCTTCGGTCTCGCCGTAGACCTCCTCAAGTGACCGGAACTAAATTGGTCTGCTCACAGTTGAAGAGGACCCGCTCTTTGATGAAGACAAAGAGCCCATAGAGGAAGTCGGTGGTGTAGTTGGGGAGTTGTCGTGCACTGGAGGAGATTCTTCAAAACTGGACTTCGAACTCGCCTCGGGAGCCACGTCTACAGAGGAGGGAGCTGCGGCCGCGGTGAGGGGTTGCTGGGCCGTGGTGGGGGTGGCCAACCCGTCGACAGGAGGGAGGGCGGGGGGTACGTCCGTAGCGGGAGGAGTTGCTGCTCCTTCTGCCGTTGGCAGAATATGATTTGAGACAGAGAGCTCATCTCCAATTTTTTCTTCCCAATCCCACTTCGCTTCTTCGTGAAAGACAACGTCCCGGCTGATTACTAGCTTCCCGGTTGATGGATTGAACAATCGATAGGATTTAGAGCCCGTCTCATAGCCGATAGACACCATCCGCGTGCTTCGCGAGATTTAGCTTCGTTGTTTTTGCATACGCAAGGCAACCGAAAGTGCAAAAATAGTGTACTTTCGGTTTCCTTCCGTAAATCGTCTCGTAAGGCGTCATTCCCACCACACTTTGAGTAGTCGCCCGGTTGAGAAGATGCACTACGGTTGCCACTGCTTCTTCCCAAAAACGTGCGGGCATGCTCTTGCATTTTAGAAGGCTCCGAACAGTCCCCATGACAGTTTGATTGCGGCGCTCCACCACGCCGTTTTGCTGTGGAGAATAAGGGGCTGTGAGGAATCGTTTGATCCCGACTTCCTCACAGTAGGCATTGAACGCCTTGGATGTGAACTCCCCACCTCGATCGCTACAGAATCCCTTCACTTTGAGTTCCGTCTCCATCTCCGCTTTTGCTTTTAGTCTTTTGAAAGCATCCAAGGCCTCGTCCTTGGACTTTAATAACTCCACCCACATAAACCTGCTGTAATCGTCTACTAGCAAGAAGAAATATTGTTTACCTCCCGGGGTGGCAGGATTGATGGGTCCACAAAGATCCCCATGCACCAATTGAAGAGAGGTCGATGCACGGCCCGTTGCAGCCTTCGGGAATGATAATCGTCTTTGCTTTGCCACCAAGCACCCATCACAAAGCTCTTGTGAGTGCTCAATAGAGGGCATCCCCTCCACCATCTTGAGTTGCCCTATATCATGAAGTGCTCGAAAGTTAAGATGTCCCCATCTAGCGTGCCACAGCCACGCCTCGTCTTTGTACTTTTCTGCTAGCAGAGCCACCGGAGCGTCCGTCTTCATGTTGAGAATATAAAATCGATTCTTGGACCTCTCCACCTTCGCCAAGAGTCGCCTCTCTCGATCGAACAAACACAAGAATCCGTCCTCCATAACGATCTTGCATCCGTTCTCCTCCAACTGTCCCAAACTCGCAATATTGGTACGGAGTTTCGGGATATAGTAGATGTTGGTGAAGACTTTGTGCTTCTATTTTTGGTCTTTGAAGAAGACTGCACCCCGACCACAGATCTCCATTGAAGAGCCATCGCCGAACTTCACCTTCCCTTTCACTGTTTCGTCTAGGTCGGAGAAAAAATCTTTGCACCCCGTCATGTGGTTGCTAGCTCCCGTATCAAGGTACTAACATGATTTCTCCAAGTCACTGGAAAAAATACTTGGTTGTACATTTTCTTCATTTAAAAGAAGGTTCGAGCATACCAGAGATGATTCTACTTCTTCGCTTTCTGCCATTAGAAGAGCCGGTTCATTGTCTTCAAATGCCTCGGCTATGTGCGCTCTTTCTTCGTTTTTCTTCTTTAAACGACATTCCGCAGCATAATGGCCCATTTTGTGGCAATAAAAACACTCGACTTGTGTTTTATATTTACCACCTTCGTCACGATCATGACCTTCTAGACGGTCGTTGTTGCGTTGTTGTTCGCCACGCCCTCGTCCGCGACCACGGCCTCTTCGGCCGCCGGTTTGGCGTCCTCCACCATACGAGAGCTTCTTATCACGAGCCATCAACTCCTTCATCATCAAGAGGAGTCTGTCCTCTTCTTTCTTAGCAGTCCCACCAACGCGCTCTTCGTAGGTCTTTAGTCGACCGATGACCTCCTCCACGGTCATCGTCGGGAAGTCTCCAAATTGTTCTATCGTCGAAGCAATTTGGACAAACTTCGAGGGGACGGATCTCAAAAACTTCTTCACAACAGTAGCCTCCGCTACCGTTCCTCCCAACGCCCTTTGTGTGTTGACGTTTGTGGTGAGCCGCATGAAGAAATCGTCTATTGATTCCGTCTCCTTCATGCGAAGCGTATCAAACTCTGACTACAGAGTTTGGATCTTTGCATCCTTGACTCGGTCCGAGCCTTGGTACATGGTCTTAAGCATGTCCCACATCTCCTTTGCGGTTTTCTTCTCTGCAACCATCTGGAGTGCGTCATCAGGAAGTGCTTGTTGGATGGCCAAGTAGGCCACTTTGTTCTTCTTCTCATCAATAGTCGTTGTCGGATCGCGTGGTTCTACAGCCTCCAATGCATCTAGGACATCGAGGATACCCTTCATTCTGATGGCCCAAATACCGTAGTTACTTCTCGCAAGCACTGGGTATTTGAAACTCCCATGGTTGTGGCCACCGGATTTCAAAGGTGACTCTGCTGAGTCGTTCACGCTTGAAGACGTCGACATGAAGAAGAACCAACAAATTTTGGCTCTGATACCAAATGTTAGAACACTCTAAAGACACCGCACAAGTGTATATTGGAAGAAGACTCTAATTTCTTGTTTTTTTTTCTCAAAGCAGAGATCCCATATTAATAGGAATACAAAGTGCTAGAATAAAGGCCAGATACAAAATTCTAAAGAAAGGAAAGATCATTAAGGACTTTAATGACTTACCAAAAACTAAGAATGGAAAGATCATTAAGGACTTTAATGACTTACCAAAAACTAAAGAAAGGAAAGATCATTAAGGACTTTAATGACTTACCAAAAACTAAGAAAGGAAAATGACAACTAATTGACAACTAATTATTAACATATACTGAT
Organism: Iris pallida; assembly: GCA_029216955.1. NCBI lineage: Eukaryota > Viridiplantae > Streptophyta > Magnoliopsida > Asparagales > Iridaceae > Iris > Iris pallida. Next base: position 19,480,060 of record JANAVB010024997.1, read on the forward strand.
TGCGAAAGCAAGACATGAAGAAGGCCGGGAACACGTCCACAGAGGTTAGATGTTTAGACCACAAGACATGTAGATGGCCGGGACCATAGGTTTATAAAGGTTGAAGTTCTCGGACCACTTCGCTTTTATATTTATTGTGATCCATGTTTAGCTTCTTCTTCTTCTTTTTTTCTTTTTTTTTAAGTTGGACTCATTATTTAGAAACTTGGACCCTGTTTGGTTCACTGTAATGTAATCGTAATCGCAATGTAATCAAATGAAAAAAATAAATTTTTTCTATTTGATTACATTGCGATTACGATTACATTACAGTGAACCAAACGAGGCCTTGGTGATTCCACTGGCCATATCCTTGAGTATATGGTGCGGAATACATGAGGGAGCCTGGTAACAGTGCCCAACTTTAGATTATGAGATATGAGGCGACATGGTGCCGGCCTCAAAGTTTAATGTTAATATAATTTTTTCCATCGATGACAATACAATTGTATTATCAACATAAAATTCAAAAAATATAACAATAAACAAAGTATTATATCGAAAATAATATGTAATAATGAAACCCTCATAAAACTGAGGATATTCCAAAAATAAAAATAAAAATAAAATTTCAGAAAAATAAATAAAAAGAAAGCTAACAATGTTTTGGTGCACTTCATAATGATAATAATATATAAAAAAAAACCCTTAGGCTATCAAATGCTTCCTCAAATGCATCACAAGTCACTTAAATATTACTCGTATCGTTTTTAAGGCAAAAGTACTGTTTAAGTTTGTATAATCAACTTTTTCAACCATTTTTTCTCGATGGATAACATAGCCAAATCATTCATATCTCTTGTGACATAGTTGTCCGGATAAAAGTTTTGATCAACTTCAACTTGGAAAAACTTATTTCTGTAAATGCAACTGTAACTGAAATAGTCAGCAAAATTCTTTTAAGCAACATAAGTATTTGGATGCCATCCATTTTCTTCAAATAATGAAGCACATCAATTTTTCTTTTTTGCTTCTACTCATAATGAGTCTATTAAAAATGTCAGTTCTAAAAACAAATATAATCCATGAAAAGCTCAATAGATTATGATCATCAATTATAGACTATGACCTCTCCATACTAAACAAAAACCCAAAGAAGCGATCCATAATAGGGGTACCATCTTTGTACCGCAGACCCATCATTTGTCAGATCAGGAATAACTTGTTTATTCTGGTCTTCACATACAAAGATTCTAGCTTCTCCCAGTGTGTTCTTCCGTGCTCAAGATTGACAACGTGATTATACACGTTCTCGTTAACGAAACGTATTATATACACACACGCCTATATATACTCAAACTTCTATTATTCCTCGAATTTATCACTCGACTTCTAGGAAGCATATACCAGAAGATACAGCTTCTTGACGTACATCAAAATTTTAATTTTGCTCCGCCAATAGTGGTAATTGGAACCGTTTAGGTTTACGAGTGCACCGGCTTCGCGTCCATCTCTTCTTCTTGGTTTGATTGTCATCCCTGACACCCTTTGAAACCAAAGGTCTAATACCACTATGTGGGTATTATCACGTCCCAACCCGAAAAATCGCTCGTCCTCGCTAGATTTTATCATAATCATCGTACTCGCTGGGACATGATGTCGCACGAGCCTGGTGTTGCGTTCGTGTAAGATAAGATAGCAAGTTCACATAAGATTATCTCAAATTGATAACATAAGCAGCGGAAGGAAACAGAGTATACAATAAGAATCTTTTTTATTAATAGTGAACTGTAAAAAGTCCCTGAATAGTCCAACTGAATATGCCAATTGGCTACAACGCTCATGATCTCTCTAGCTTACAAAGGATTACATTGTTCCATACATTATGCCTCTTTATAGCCAACAAGTAGTCTTCGGCCGAACATCTCCATGTTGCAAGTTCGAACGCCAATGCGGTAGCTCCTCTTGAGACTCTACGGACTCCATGCCTCGATGCGTCCAAGCCAAGTCCCGTCCCGAGTCGATCATAACCTAAACCTGCAAGCAAACTAGTGGAGGGAAGCCGCACCCGTGCACGGGCCATCCGAGTCCATTGACCATGCAATACGCGCCACAGCAAACAAGTCATATCATTCCAACCAATCTCATGTTCCATAAACATAATCCGTCATCACTATCTCAAGTTCCATCGACATTATACCCCAACACATCCATATTGATGCACGATGCCCAACGACTTTATATTTCTCGTATCTTATACCCAACGCGTCCCATTCATAAGTTATTCGAATAACGGTAGTTCCGTAGAAATTGTGCCACAACTGCATACCTCGATGCAAAAAGTATATCTTTTAATGTTACGACAGGTTTCGCGGCATTGCACCACAACTTGTCCTATTTCGCTTAATTAGTCATTTCGTAGCTTCCGTGCGCAAAGACACGCTTAACGCCATAATCAGTGTTTTAGGCCTAGTGTTCAATGTTCTCGGAGTCGTATACGTGATGCACATCTCAATATTATCTTTCAATGTTCTACCACCACCGTCCTACCGCGACCTGTACATTTGATGCCCGTCGTCCTAATTGTTCGATGTTTCTTGTTCTATCTTAATGTTTGACACACACTAAGATCTTTAACCGTTCGATCCATGCTCGCTAACTTGATAGCAACTTACGCATATAAGGATACATTTTATTAGACGTAAATGAGTAGGGAGATAAAGTCAAGACCCCGCCCACTTTAAGCCGATACGCCTTGTCGTTTTGTCGAGCTGAAGCGGCTCAATTTTCATAACTTGGTTGCACGGCCAACTCTCCTGACTTAGCCATTCCGTTGAACTATTCGACTTATTCGGCCTACCGTGCCCATGCCACAATCCGTTGCAAGACGACGATTTGGTTTTGCGGACACCTTAGTAAACAAGGCAAAATGTCGACCCCTTATGATTCAGCGTAAAAGCGTAGTCTACACACCAGATCAATCGAAGTCAATACTTTGTTCAAACCGAACTTATGCTTTGCATCGATTCACATCGATACTTCATCGGGTCAACGCAACTCTTCGAGTCAACGACTCATCGTAATGCACTGTGCGGAACGGGGCATTACAGGTATCAGTAGAACCAAAAGCTCTATTACGACTCTATTGAGAACAAAATGCGAAAATCGTTCTCCAAACGAAGAAGCTGCGAGAGAACCGAATAAAAAACACAAAATATTAATCGCCAAAATCACAAAGAAACTACTTGAAGTAGAAAACTTGCATTTTTGCTCGATTCCCAATTGATATTAATATTTTTTGATTTTGTATTAATATTAATCACAAAATCACAAAATATGAACCGAGCAAAAATGAAAATATTAATCGGCAAAAACGCAAAATATTAATATTAATCGCCAAATTCAAAAAAATCCTTTCAGACTCCTCACTGATTCAAAATATGTCACCACAACTACTTGAAGTGCTTACAAACTCACGAATAACGAAGGTGACGAAAAAATTACCCAAAACGATCTCCTCTTCGAAGTAGCCATCAATCTCCTTTCTCTCTCTTCAAAAGTTGTCCCCTTGTTACATGAATTAAGGTTAGAAAATACCTAAACATATACCCCTTTATCCCGCAACAAATCTGGACTACTTGATTTGATCCAACGTTGTATAAAACACCTCAAATTCCGCACAGCCCCGACTGAACCGAACTCGAACATAGTTCAGTTTTTTCGAGCCAACAGATCGAGCAATGCGTTGTCCCCTAGCGACCGAACTCAGGCCGAGATCACCTGGCTTTGGGCATCAGCTCCTGCTCCGATTTCTCGAGTTTCTCTAATACTCAGAATGGAACTCGTGGCACTCCCCGAACTTCTCTGACACACAGATGACACTTGTAGCATTCCAAAGTTTTTTCACATAGGTTGAAAAGCCCACCGAACACCAACACTCTTTTTGTGGCTCTCTTTTGTCCTCCCATCTTAAGGTGGATTTAAATAAGAATAAGATTGGACACAAATCAACTATTCTTTTTTACCTCATTAATTTTTAATGCCGTCCGGTTGTAAATTGAAGGAAGAAAAAAAATAATTTGCACTTCAAAGTTATAATGACGGAATATAAGTTGCAAATTTACGATATACTTGAAGTAGATAAGATGCAATTGGCACAATTATATTTGAAAACATTTTGTAAACCCCACAACATTTTAACACAACAATAATATTATTCCAGATATTATTTGATTTCATGCATGTCCCTTATTTAGACCACTCATAGAGCGGAGGCCGGCCGGCCGGCCTTGTGATAACAGCAAGTAATATATCATCAGTAGCATGCATGCCATATGTAACGCTTGTTTATTTAGTGCTTGCACGGAAAGCCTTCTCAATGGCCTTAGCAGCCTCAGTAGCCAATGCCTGCATTTGAGTGTCAAGCTCAGATTTTGTCCATCCCTGGATTGGCTGGCCAGCAATGGCCGACCACTCAACCATGCAGCTATGCTCTCCGACTGGAACCCTTGTTAGCAATCACCCGAATAAAACTCGTATTATACACGAATTTTTTCGTATCTTTTATAAACGTATAATACTTGCGTACTTTTGACAGATCCAAATCAGTACATAAATTTTAAACATACGAAATTTTAAACGTGTTCTGTATAAATTATTGACAAATTTGGCACAATAAATATACTGAAAATCTGTATAATTAATCAAATTTGACAACATATTTAAGAATATGAAGTTTCTAACCTCAATATTTTTATTTTTTGAATATTTGACCGAATTTTTGAACGTATTTTATTTGCATTGAGCCGATTTATACTCAGTACTTTTGTCATCCCGACTGGAACTACTTTCAGCGTGCTGGTGATTTTTTCGAGTCCGCAGTCGTTCTCCCCAATCTCATAAGTGTAGCTCCTTACTTTGTGGTCCATGTTCACCAGACGGTCCTTAAACCAGTGAGTCTGCGGGGAGCCGTTCATCGAAAAGGTGATCTGGCGCAATCCGCCGTCGACCTTCTCGGATGCGGATGTTATGGAAGGCAAGATTTTGTGGATGCCGTAGTAATCACTGACGAGGGACCATGCTTGGTCTGGTTTGACGCCCTGAAGCTTGGAGGAGCGGACTGTGATCTCCCATTTCTGTAGCTGCTGCGGCTTCACCTGCTGCATCGTTAACAAAATCAATTGATTTCTAGTAGCAGCTAGAAGAAGAAGCAGCTCTTAATCTCTGGGAAGAATATCTTTTGTGAATACAATCAACGTATCACTTGCTGCTGGAATATACAACTTTAATTTTAATTTTTGTGAATACAATCAATTGATTTCTTTTTCGTTTTTTTTGTTTTTGTTTTTTTTGTTTTTATTGCGACACGGACTCAAATATTATTCAGAAACTTGCCGGCCATATCCTTGAGTATATGGTCCTAAAGAGTAAAGCTATGGGGACATAACACACTCTATATGTTATTTCCGAGGCATAATTTTCGATGGAAAACAGAGAAACGAAACACTTGTCTCAATAGCAACAACATTTCGTAGCAACACTTCAAAGAATGTGCACAACAAAGATCCTTGGAGGATTCTCGGTAACGAAAATCTAAAGAGATTTCGTTACAACAGTAAACGAAAGTAGAGCTTCTTTTAGGAAGGTACAAATCGAGTTGCTAGCAGCAACAGCGACGAAAGCCCACAAAAAGTATCTGATTAGATCAGAGAAGAAGAGAAGAAAAGAAGAAAGAGAAAGGCTGCTTTGCTGGGGTGATAAGATCACCGTTGCTCAAAGCAAGATTCGCCTATATACGATCCGCTTCCAGGAACCAGCAAGTTCTAAAGAACTTCTGGAATGCTCGTCAGTCAATATTTGAGACTTGAACGGGCTTCCTGGACTTTACGAACTCCTTTCACTCTCTTCTTGGTGCATCTTTCAAAGGAGGCCAAGGGGCTCCATTTATAGAGTGAAGTGAGACTTCTCTTCTCCTATCCGATGTGGAACTAAAATACCAATACTTAAAAATAGAGTTTGATATTTTAGATCATCCCACAATCAGCATAGAAGTGTGCCAGTCCACGCCTACCCTCCGAACACTCCCGTGTATGCACGAGACATCCTGGAGTCCGTGTCCGAGTCCAAGTCCGCACAACAAAACTCAACTTATATCTTGGTTGGAATTAATCCTTTTTCCGTCTAGGAAAATACTCCCACATGACACACACTTGTGCCCCACCACACCTCATGTGAACACCTCAACACAAGCAATGCATTATATTGAGATACTCAACATTTGGTGTAGCCGATGTGGGACTATCGTTCCTAGTCCAAAGGCAAAAACACCAACAATCCCCCACATATCTCAATATATGGATTGAGCGTTCCCTACAGTGACTGTCCATCATGCATTAAGAGAGATGTCACTACGACTTGAATCTTCCCGCATAGGTTAAATAACAGCCTGATACAAGAATGGACTAAGCCTTGAATTCTGCACCATAACTGCAATTCTTTCTACTCACATAATGACATCAACTGTGCTTCTGGCTGCACATTAAAGGCCTTGTGCCAGCCCGATTTTAGTGTATAATTTTTTGACGTCTACAAGTTTACCCTCAAGAGACGGCCTGATATCTCTGTCCATACACTATAGGTGAGTTCTTTATAAAGAGTCATGGCATGAAGCATTGCGCTTCTTTAAGGTGCTACGCCACTATGACTTGGCTTAAAGCCGAGACTTTATCCCACCTGGATACCTCATCGTAGTGTCATACTACTGTAGCATGAGGTCGCAAGCCTTTTTGTAGTGCCAAACTACCCAGCATGAAGCCTTGCACTTTCGTGCGGTGTTACGCCGCTATGACATGGCTTGCGAAGCCGAGGCTTTATTCTACCTAGTACCTCTTCGTGGTGTCATGCTACTATAACATGAGGACATCGTCCTCTTTGTAGTGCTGTCTACCTCTCTTTATTATGATTATCATACAGCATTAGGCTAGCTGCATATTTGCGGTGCTACTCCGCTGTAACTTGGCTAACAAAGCGGAGGCATTACCCCTAACAGGGAACCTCATGGTGGAGTCACCCCACTATAGCATGGAGTTACACTCCTTGTAGTGCTGCGCTACCGTGCTTCCTGTAAAGCACTCTAGGCATTCACCCTGCCTGAGAACTCATTTAGGCATTTAAGCCAACCTTCCCACAGGATCCGTTTTCTGCAGAAAATAACAGTAGACAACAATGGTTGTAGGTCCGTAACCTCTCCATGCTATAGAGGACAAGTACCCACCGTTTCTGATATTCTTCCGGTTAATAGTCCTCTCTTGAACCAAAAGCTAGATGCCTAGTAGATTTCTCTTTGAACTAATAGCATAAAACTTTATGGTAGGAATGTAATAACACAATATCAGAATGCCTTCAAGCCCATTTTATAAGCTGTGTCATCGACCAGCCGGCACTTGAGGTCGTTGGTGAACGGATACGCCAGGTTCTCCTGACTCCGAACATCAATCACTGCAGTAACACCACTCTTGATGAGATCGTGTATTACCCTGTGCTTCAACCACACAGTCCTCTTCTTTCCGTTGAAGAGGTCATTTGATGCCACCGCTGCAGTCGTCTGGTTGTCACAGTATATCGGTATCGCCGATATTTGTGTCCCAACCACTAGAAGATCATACATGAGCTCCCGAAGCCATTATGCTTCCTCCGCTGTAGTATCAAGTACAAAGAACTCAGATTCCATAGATGACCGCGGGAGCATAGTCTGCTTCTTCGATTTCCACGATATATCAGTTCCACCCATTGTAAAAATGTATCCACCTGTGGACCTCTCGCTCTCCACTTCTGAGCACCAGCTGGCACCACTGAAGCCTTCCACTATCGACGGATCTCCGCTGTAGTGCAGTGCATATATCTGATTCTTCTTGAGATATCTCATAACCCGTTTCACAGCTTTCCAGTACTGAATGCCTGGATTGCTCGTGAAACGACTCAGCATTCCCACGAAGAAAGCAATATCAGGTCTTATGGCAGTAGTAGCATATATCAAACTACAGACTACGCTTAATACTCCAGTTGCCTGACGCTTTCCCCTGAATTAAGCTTCAGCTTTAGATCACACTTGGACAACATATCGATCCCCAGAAGATCATGATACCCGTAATGAGTGATCATATTCTCAATATAATGAGACTGTGACAGCACTAGTCCAGTATCTGTCCGGATGATCTTGAGTCCCAAGATAACATCAACATCCCCCAAGTCCTTCATACTGAACATCGTCGAGAGGAACTTCTTTGTCTCCGTGACACAGCTTATTTCCGTACCTAGGATTAGCATGTTGTCCACATATAGATAAATGATGACTCCTTTTCCACTAGCAAACTTCGTATATACACACTTGTCTGTTTCACTGACCCTGTAGCTATTTGATCTTTTGACTTTGTCAAACTTCTCATGCCATATTTTGGGAGCTTGCTTAAGCCTGTTTGCCATAGAAATTTACAACAGGTATTATAGAACACTGAAATTGATTGCAAACTCGCTTGTACAAAGAAAGGGCCTAGAAAGAAAGCCTAGGAAACAATCTAAGTACAATTGTTTAGTTTTGATTATAGGGGATGACGGTGGAGGCTCGAAAAAGTGCTATCAACTCTTTCTTCCTACGTGGACTATCTGATGCAGTCTCTAGCTCGTAAAGATATTACTTTTTTTTGAAGTTTGCCAGCCTTGGATTGCCAACCATCTTGCAGGGGTGTGGCACCCTGCTATTTATAGTAATTTTGGGATGAAGGATATTTTGAGCCGCATAGATGATCACGTGGCAAATTCCTAAGCCACATGGCTGTAATCATGCCTCGAGACTCGATCTGTGACTGATAGCTGGGGATTTGTTAGGATTTGTTGTGATTTGCCGTTGAGTAGTTGAAACCTGGTCAATTTGTCACGTGCATCAACTAATCTTCTGTAGCGAGCCGCATGAAGGATGTCTCTTGGCCGAGCCGCATGAGGAATGTCTCATGGCTGAGCCGTATAAAAGAATGTCGCATGATCGAGCCGCATGAAAGAATGTCTCATGACCGAGCCGCATGAAGGACGTCTCATGACCGAGCCGCATGAGGAAATGTCTCATGACCGAGCTGCATGAAGGACGTCTCATGACCGAGCTGCATGACCAAGCCGCATGAAGGACGTCTCATGACCGAGCCGCATGAGGAATGTCTCATGACCGAGCTGTATGAGGAATGCCTTCTGACCGAGTCGTATGAGGCCATCTCATGACTGAGCCGCATAAGGAATGTTTCATGTCTAACCCGTATAAAGGATATCTTCTGGCTGGATGGGTATGGGCACCCTAGGAGAAGGTGTTGTGCCGAATGTCACAATTTGAGAGAGTTTCGTTTGTCTCCCTCTTGACTGATCTCCTTGTTCGAAGAAGATTTGACGGTGGAATCCTTCTGAAGATTGTGATGCGCTTGACTGGAACGATGCGCCTGACTGAGACATCTAAGTAATGTATCTAGTTGAGAGCAGGCCGGTACATCGTCTTCAATTGGCATCATATTTTCGAGATGATGTTGGAAAGGCGCAGTAGGTCGCAGTCGCTAGAACATAGACTGCCTTGATAGTGGAGCCACTGTCTTATGGCAGCAGCAGTTGTTGATGACTCGGGTGCAACGACGTCCCGGGAGGGACTCATTGCCTGCCAATGCTGTCACATTGCGTTTGTGAGTAATCACCTCACGCAGGTCGGCAACAAGCTGATCTACCTTTCCACCGAACTTGTCAACTCGGGTATCCCGAGCGCACCGAAGCTTAGGCATCATGTTTGCTCCCTGATCCGTGGCTAGTAAAAGCACTTGCTCTAGATCTTTAGAGGGAGACTTTTGAAGAATTGTCTGTTAGCCCTGGGGGACTGGACGCGGGTGGTTCTGTACAACTTTCTGTCAGGAGCCCGTGTAACAGTCAACGAGGCCCGCTGATAATCAGCAACTTGGACAGTTGACTGGGCTTGTTGAGCCCGCACTGCCCTAGACTTCTTCGACTAAGCACCCGAAGGTGCGTAGAAGGAAGAGTCCAAATTGGAAAGAGGGAAGGGAAGTTGGTGCACTTTTCAAAGGAGGGAAGGGGGCTCTATATATAGAATAGAGTGAGCCCTTTCTTGTTCTCCTTTCCGATGTAGGACTAGAAGCAATATTTTCCATGCTTCTACAAGACCCCATTCAAAGTTTTCAAATTGCAAATTTAGAATACTTTGAATAAGAAGCATGGAAAGTCGAGCTGTTTATGTGTGGCAATCCTATCAGAGGTAGCATGGACGTGATAGGTTTGTGTACTTTTGCTGGGGATTTTATGTGGACTTATCATCCTTGGCGTACCTTGGTTTTAGGTATAGATAATAAGTTGAGAGAGGGAACCAACATATTTACTCAGAGGTGATATGGACATGGTAAATATGAGGTTGATGGTAGAGCTTTCCTACTCAGAGGTGATATGGACATGGTAGGGGTAAACTCGACTGAGGATACATAGAACAACTCAGAGGTAATTTGGACATGGAAGTTCTATGTAACGGGTAATGAATGCCACAGAACAACTAGCACTACCAAAATAAGTCATATCAGCGACGAAATTAGCGACGCCGACATAAAACATCGTTAATATTTTTGGATTTAGCGACTCCAAAAGTATGCAACACAATACGTCGCTGATAGCGACAAACAACGACATATTGCGACTACCTTTTGTGTAATAAAAACCAACGTCGTTGATTTGTCGGAAAACATCGCCAGTTTTATTATTTCAGCGACGTTTAGCGTCGCAAAGATTAAGGCGTCGCCGAATATTAAAGGAAAGTCGACGCTTTGCGACGTATTTACAGACGTCGCTAACTTCTGCTAAATAGGGTTTCCTCGGTTCGACTTTTCATTTCTCCCTCTCCCTAAATTTTTTGTTCCTGTCCCTCTTCTTCCGACCTCGATGACAGCCCGACCCCCTTCCCTCCGGCGCCGCTCATCCTCCTCCTCCACCGCGAGCCCCTTCTCATCTCTCCGGCGAGCCCCTTCTCCTCCTCCTTCTCCACTGCGAGTCCCTTCTCCTCCTCCTCTGCGAGATCCTCCTCCTCCACCACCAAACTTGTCCTTCTTCTCCTCCTCCACCACCGCGAGGAGACTGAAGGTAATAACCCTAATTGAGGTGTTTTTTGTGTCCAAAATGGATACGGAGACACATTACGACCATGTGTGTTTTCCATAAATAAATTCACTTTATTTATTGTGTTTCTGGGAAAATTACAACTGTAGGAATCTGATCTAGAAGACGATCACTTTATCCTTTGGACTATGCAAAGAAGAAAAGCTCTCAAAATTTTGACAGTAAGTTAGATAACTATGTATCTGTACAATGAATGAGAAAAAGAACTCTATTTATAGAGTCAAAAATAATAACTGAAAGGATAACTGTCTTCACAGCCTGTGCCTAGTTGAAAATCACGCAGGATTTAACATACGCAAGGTTGTGAGCAGTTACTGGACGTGGCCTGTAACTGTTGGACACATGGCAATCATGCATGAGTCGTGTGCAAGTTACAGGACACGCAGGCGAGAGATCAGTGGCATGGCTGCCACGTACTCCAATTTGATGAAATCCATGCAGACTTGTTGAAGACAAAATCCACGCAGACTCGGGGCAGAAAGCTTCAAAATCCACGCAAACTTGGGGCAAGAAGCTTCAGGATCCACGCAGACTTGGGGCAAAAAGCTTCAAAATCCATGCAGACTTGAGGGAAGAAACTTCAGAATCCACGCAAACTTGAGACAGAAAGCTCAAAATATACGCAGACTTTGGGAAAGAACATAATCCACGCTCGATTGAGGCAGGATTGCCAGCTGTCTTGATTCGACGTGCCTCGACTGACACAAAATCTCTGACTGTGATTACTTTTGTCAGTTGCATTAAATGACAAGAAGCTCTTTTGGTACGCCAACTTGACGAAGGCTGAGTCTTGCTGAAGAAGATTTTGAAAGTCACGCAATAGTCGGCTGTGATCTCTCGAGTTCTGTGCATACGTGGCATACGAGAAGACATTCTTCGACTGTCGTGCTGTCAGTCATAATTACACTCTGACATATGATGAGCTGTTTCCTAGCGTGACTTTTTTTTTAAGTATTGTCCTGATCAACTCAGCGTGACTGTTGGACTTGTTCTGATCAACTCAGCATGACTTTCATTTTTAAGGCCTACAAAACCCCCTTCAAAGTTTTCGAAAGTTGAAAAGACTTCAAAATTTCGAAATACTTTGAATAGATAAACGTGCAAATGAACTTATTAAATGTCATGATGACTCTTCAGTTTTCGAGACTGATTGAATCCAATTTATGGTGGAATATGAACCGCCGGCGAGCTCTGTTATATAAACAGGGAGAAAATTCAGCTTTGATGTTCATCTTACGTCAACATGACTCCGAAGGAAGAAGCTAAAGAAGAAGCAAGAAAGTTAGGTTTCTGTGCCCATGGCGACCCTACTCTTGGTGGTAAGGAACCGGAGCCTTTTGTTTTCGAGTTCAAAGATGACCCTACACAACTAGCCAAGAATTTCTTGAGCTACTTTGGCCTGGACGGCTCATCTTCTTCCAATGGGTGCAGTCTCGCAGAGCAGCGTGAAATGTTCAATGTTCTGTTACACCGTATGGGGGTCAAGAGCGTAGAAGAACTGGGCGCTGAGCTCAGTCGCTTCGCAAAATAGAGCGTGTCTTTTATGCTTCTGTTCTCTTTTGAAAATGTTGCACTTTTTTTTTAAGGCCATCAGTGCCTCTTTGCATTGAATGTTCAAAAAATTCTCTGTGGTACAAATCTACGCTGAAAGCTAGCTTTACTCCGAATAGTGTGCACCAATGAAGAGCCGTAGGCGGCACTCTTTGAATATTTCTAATGCTGCGCTGTCTTCCAAAGCACACGTGACACTCATTCCATGGTTTATGAGCGCTATTTGCTCGGATCTTTTCCAAGAATAGGCTTGCACTTTGTCCTTTAAATAGATAAGTGAGTTTCATAGATACTCATCTCCTTATTCTTCTTCTTCTTCTCTGAGAATGAATTTTTTGTGAGATTTCATTCTCAAACAGGAAAGCAATGCTTTCTAATGTTCGATTTCTGTGCACTATACCAGACATTGGTTTGCCAATCCTTAGCACCAAACTCGATGGTAAGTCCAGTATAGAACGCGTACCATTTTTTACTGTTTGAAGATGGGCTTTTGTTTCTGACTGAACAGGGTGCGTCTGTTTCTAGTTGACAAATGCACGCTGGATGATAATAATATTTCTGTTGATTTAATCTCTTTTTCTTTGCTGTTTTCTACAGAAGCTCGACTGAAATTTTTTTTTCAGAACTGGCATTGGTGATTTGGATGCTGTGGAGAATATTCTGCTGACACCTACATCAGGGAGCTCATACGCTTTTGACGCGTAAATCAGACAACTCAGAACGCTTCGTGGGATAGAAGGGTCTTCCTCAGATGGTAGGAAGAGCCTTTATACACGAGAGTTGGATGGTGGAGTCAACTCTACCCCGAGAAATCGGATAGTAGAGTTCCTTTCAGGGCAGAACTAGGAATTGTATCCCAATGTGGGATACATTCCTATCTCCTTTGAAAGGCCACTCCTAATTCACCAATTGTATTGGCAGCAAGACGCCTTCGAGCTGCCATACTCTGTGGTTCTCCTCTCGTCTGAGAGAGAAGACCAGAGTTTGATTCCTGCTGATCTGGTCGTGACTGGGACTCAGACAATCAGGAATTGCCACCAACAACGAACCCGTCAATGAAGATCCAAAGAAGAAATAGATCTCTATTAGGTTATTGTTGTGTACATAGAATAAAAATCCAAAATTGTAATAGATTTCCATTATGATTTGTAAGAAAGTCTAAGAAAATGTAATAGACTTTTTATGGTGAAATGAGAATGGAAATAATAATTCTTCTATGCTCAATGATTTGTATTCATTTGCATGAATTGTGGACATGATAGATAATGAAATCTTCTTTTCTGATTTAGAGTACATAATATTATCAGAGGTAATATGGACATGATAATATGTAGAGACTCAAAAGAAAATAGATTGATTTCTATGCAGAGGTCAAAAATAGAAAATGACAAATGAGCAGATAGATTCGGCATTCATCCAGAGGTTATGAAAACGTGATAAATAACGAATCCCTTGATAGAAGATTATGAACGGACGAATCGTCAGATGAATGTAATAAATGAACGAATGAACCGTCGGATGAATGTAATAAATGAACGGATGAACCGTCAAGCATTAATGAATGTGTGAATCGTCGGATGAATGTGACGCTTCATTATTTGAGGAACTTCTGCCTATAAATATAGCAGAATTTTGACAAGAACGAACACTTCTATTCTTCAACATAAAAATGTCATCTGAAGAAGCATCCAAGAAAGCTGGAATCACCCTGAAGATTCAGAAAGGCACTGAAGAACGCCCTGCTGATCCAGTTCAATCGAAGAATGCTGAAGCAGGCGAAGGTTCGTCTGCACCCAAGCCACCAAGGGACATTCTGGACTTCCTGCTCGAACCAGGAAGGACTGAAGAAGAAGAAGCCATGAGGATAGCCGCTTGCAAATTCCTCGTGGGTTCTAGCAAGGAGGTTCTCGGCTCTTTTGCTGACCGCATTTTCGAGAAGGACGGCAGTGGCCCGCGTCCAAATGTAAAGAAGGATGATAGTGATCTTCCTTAATATCATGTACTATCATTCATGATTAAAATAAAATAAAAATTTTATTTCTAAACATGAACTTGTCTGATGATTTATACATAATACTTTTTAAGGAATTTGCCATTAATAGGCATCAAAACTTTTCGACCATCCAATTCTGAGAGTTGATAAGCTCCATTTGAGAAAACTCTACTCACGATATAGGGACCTTCCCATTTTGCGTCAAATTTTCCCTTGCTCATATGAGTCATAGTCATAGGACGTCTGACTGTTAGAACAAGTTCTCCTTTTTGATACACTCGAACTCTGACTTTCTTATTAAAAGCTCTTGAGATTCTAGCTTGATAGAATTCAATATTCTGTTGAGCAGATAATCACTTTTCATCCAGAGCTTCTAATTCCTGAAGTCGAAGACGATCATTATTTTCGGCAGTGAGTTCATTAGCGATTGCTATCCTTAAAGAAGGAATTTGAATCTCTAATGGAAGAACAGCTTCGCAACCATACACCAGAGAGAAGGGTGTACATTTAGTAGCATTACGAACTGTAGTGCGATAAGCCCACAAATATTCACCGAGCTTCTCACTCCAATTACGTTTGTTAGTAGAGACAAACTTCTTTAGGAGTTTGATGATGGTCTTGTTGAAAGCTTCTGCTAATTCGTTAGCTGCCAGATTATATGCAGTAGAAGCCACATTGTTGATCCGGTGATTGTCACAGAATCGAGTAAATTTCTGGCTGACGAATTGTGGTCCATTATCATGAATAATGCGTCGAGGAACACAAAATCTGTAGATGACATGATGCTTAATAAAGCTGATGACATTGGACGTCTTAACTTCAGATAAAGGAATGGCTTCGGCCCATTTGGAGAAGTAATTGGTTATTGCGAGAATAAACCGTTGACCTTTGGATGAAGGCGGATTGATCGGACCGATAATGTCCATGCCCCAAGCTTCGAAGGGCCATGATGCTGCCGTCGGATGTAGAAATTTCGAGGGTTGATGAATAAAATCTGCATGGATTTGACAAGCTTTACACTTCTTTGCATATTCGATGGCATCTGATACCATAGTGGGTCAATAATAACCCATACGTCGAATACGGTCTTGAAGTTTTGGTCCAGGCTGATGTGCTCCATAAATTCCATCATGTGCTTCACGAATAATTTGTTGAGCCTCGTTATCGGCAACACATCGAAGAAGTAAACCATCATAAGCTCGACGATATAAGGTTTTTGTAGTATGATTATAATAGAATCTGAGTGATCGTCGTCTGATAGATGCTGCCTCACTCGGATTATCTGGAAGAATATCATATAATACGAAATCTAAGAAAGAAAGTCGTCAATCTTTATCCGTATTTTGATTCTCGGTCGAGTTACTGAAGATGAATTCCATGCTAGAATCAGATGAAGATGATAAAGATTTACGACTGAATCCAAATCCTCTTGTTGTATTGACGTCATGAGACGTTGATTCTTCAATGTCAATTGGAAGTCCTAGGGTCAGGTTATCTTCCAGATGAAACAATTCTCGATTGCGAACAACAATCATTTGTTGCCGTCTAATCGGAATAGCCAACACCGCCGCAAGATTAGCTAGAGCATCAGCTTCTGTGTTACATGCTCGCCTAACATGTTCAATGAAGAATTCTTCAAACGAAGAAGCCATAGATATAGCTGATCTATGATAAGGAACCAGATCTTGATGACGAACTTCATAAGTACCCCTTATCTGATTG
This sequence comes from Iris pallida, assembly GCA_029216955.1. Lineage (NCBI taxonomy): Eukaryota > Viridiplantae > Streptophyta > Magnoliopsida > Asparagales > Iridaceae > Iris > Iris pallida. The sequence goes on from JANAVB010024997.1 coordinate 19,496,504, forward strand.
ATAATGAGTTTAGAGTCTCCGTACGCCTCCAGATGTTGAATATTCAGATGTTTAGCGAGTTGAAGACCAATGAGTAATGCATTGTACTCAGCTAAATTGTTTGAACACGGCTGATCAAGAGAATAAGCTCTTTGGATAGCAAGACCTTCTGGCGATACAAGAACGATTCCAACTCCAGCGACAATATCACCATTAGGACCTATCCTTGAAGCTCCATCAAAGAATAGACGCCAAGTAGGATCTTCTTTAGCAATTTGGTTTGAATCTAGGACTTCATTTAGGATTTCATCATAGAGTTTTGAATTTTCTGGAATTGAATGGACAGCCAGAAAATCAGCTAAAGCTTGTCCTTTGACTGATTTCTGAGGAATATAATGCATATCATATTGAGCAAGTAAGATTCCCCAGTTAGCCAATCTAGAATTCAAAACACTGAGTTTCTTCATCATGACACGTATAGGATTGATCCTGGAAATGACATGAATAGTCTGGCCAATGATATAATGACGTGTCTTTTGAACAGCGAACATCAAGGCTAGACATTCTTTTTCGACCGGTGAATATCGAGGTTCAGCTCCGGTCATAGTACGACTGAGATAGTAGATGGCTTGTTCATGACCATTTTTATTCTTTTGAGCGAGCAATGCACCCAATGAATGACTCATTGCTCGAGTATATAGGAGGAATGGAATTCCTGAGACGGAAGGTACCAATACTGGAGGGCTCATCAGATATTATTTTATATCATCGAATGCTTTCTGTCATTCATCATTCCAGACAAAAGAAACACCTTTCTTCATAAGTTTGTTGAATGGTCTGCAGCATCCTGATAAATTAGAGATGAATCTCCTGATGTAAGCGATCCTTCCTTGAAATTCTCGTAGCTCTTTTAAGGTGCGTGGAGGACGCATCTCTTGGATGGCTTTGATCTTCTCGGGATCCACGTGTATACCTTTAGAGGTAATGACGAAGCCGAGAAATTTACCACTAGAGACGCCTAAGAAGGACTTAGTAGGGTTCATCTTTAATTGATGCTTATGTATTAGATCAAAAATAGTCTTCAAATCTTGGATGTGATCCTCTTTTTGTCAACTTTTGACTGCAATATCATCAACATAGTATTCGACTGTTTTTTGCAAATGTTCACGGAATATAGTGCTCATAGCTCGTTGATAAGTTGCTCCTGCATTCTTGAGACCGAATGGCATCACTGTATAACAGTATGTACCGATCGGCGTTCTGAAAGAAGTATATTTTTCGTCATCTGGAAACATTTTAATCTGATTGTACCCAGAATACCCGTCCATGAATGACATTCGTTCAAATCCACAGGTATTATCGATCATGACATCAGTGATTGGTAGAGGGAATTCGTCTTTAGGACATGCCGCATTGAGATCGCGGAAGTCTATGCATACTCTGATCTTGCCAGTCTTTTTAAGGACAGGAACTATGTTAGCCACCCAATCGGGATGTTGTTCCTCTCTAATAAACCCGGAGGTCATGAGTTTATTGACTTCAGCTTCAATCGCATCCATAATGTCTGGACGAAATCGTCGCTGTTGTTGTTTGACCGGTTTAGCATTCGGCAAGATATTGAGCTTGTGAGTTGCGATTTGTGGATCAAGCCCTGGCATATCTTCATAACTCCAAGCGAAGACGTCGATGTAGTCATGAATGAGTTTAATCATGTCTTGCTTATCAATTTCCGAAAGACTTTCACTGATGAATATTGGCTTAGGAGATCCCTCTTCACCAACATCTATTTGAACAAGTTTATCTTCAGTCGGAGGTTCTTTTTGCTCGAAACGGAACTCCTATTGATTATCTAACCTTTGGGCCCATTGTTCTGATTCAGGTGAGATTTCAAAATCATCTTCGTCTTCATCACTTTCTTCAGAGCGGTTAATGGAAACCATGTTGGAAGACAGAATATTGCAGTAGAAATCACCGATACTCGTATCGAAATCCCAAGAAGTCGTACTAGAAGAATCAGATCTCTTATCTTCGTCAGACTTAGGATCTTCATGGATAATATTGATAAAAGGAGTAGGAGCAATATAGCCCAATCCGTATTTTGTCCTTCCATATTTCAGAGGAGGAATCCGGACAGGCATTTTTCTTCCTTTGCCATTATTGAGGCCAGTCCTGAAGTCATAGCCCATATTTTTAATGATGTCTTTAGATTGCTGACTATAACGACGTAGTTGTAATCTTCCAGTATCGTCATTCTTGTCATCATCTTCTAAATCAGAAGGACTTTGGGGTCCTTTGTAAAAGAATATTGGAATGTCTCCTGGCTTTCTGCTGGGAACTAGAAAGTATGAAGATTGTACAGGTTCTAGGGATACTTCTGTATGAACAGTCTGTACAACTCCTATGGTTATTGTGCTCAAGTCATCTAACAAATGTAAATAACTATGAACATAATTACACACATCAACATACTACAAAGATGGAGACTTTTCATTAAATGTAAAAGCAATAATATTTACATTGGGAGAAGGCTGAGCCTTAGAGATCTTAGCCAAGTCAATGACTAAAGGGGGAGAAGAAGAACGAGAAGAAGTTTTGTTTCGATTAAGATCGATAACAAATGGCTCAGAAGAGGTGAGCTCCCTTGAAGCTTGAGATGGAAGAGTAATCCGCCCTCCAACTGGAATTAGCAGAGTATCCTGTTTCACATGTGAAGATACAGGAACTGCAGTACGCCCACTGACAAGAATGATCAGTGTATTTTGAGTAGACGACTGAGGTAATAGAGAAATTCGTCCACTCACCGGAATGATGAAAGAACCTTCTCCAGAGGGTTGGGGAGATTGTTGCTGAGTAGTTTGACCTTTAACAGGAATTATTAAAGTCTCACTTTGTGAATCCTCTTTCTCCATAGCTTGTATCACCCTTGTATACTCTTCTTTGTACATTCGGGAATCATTGAAATAAGCTTCAACCCTATGAAAGGGATTTATATCAGCAACTTCTTTTTGTACTTTTCCATTGCTATCAATGTATTTAAAACACTGATGAAGAGTAGAAGGCACCACATTATTTTTATGAAGAAAGGGCCTCCCAAGAAGAAGATTGTAAGATCCCACGATCTCGATCACATAGAAAGTGACTTTGGATCTGAAATCACCTATCTGAAGTTTCAGATGAATCTTTCCCAAAGGCTCGCTTCGGCTTTGATTGAATCCCAAGATAGTAGTAACCGTTTTGGAGAGCTTGTGAAGAGAGATTTTTAATTCATCCAACAGGCTCTTTGGCATTATGCTTATAGCAGACCCTGGATCAATGAGGATACGATCTATCTTCATTGTATCGATATAACCGGTGTAATAGAGAGGCCGATCATGTCGATTATCCTCCAATAGCATGTCATCTTGTGTAAAGGTGATATTTGGAATAATCTCCAATACACTGTTGTAATGTAAGCAAGTGGCAGGTTCCACATCTGGCTTCTTCAATTGTGCAAGACAAGAGTCGGCTTGAAGAAGTGCTTCACTTAATGTCTCTCGAGTCTCTTTAGAAAGACGTAGAAGTTCAAAGAGGGACATTCTAGCTGGAGTATTAGCAAGTTGAGCTAAAATGTCGAAGTTATAAGGCTTCTGAAGTCCAAGAGGAGAGGACTTCTTGATTGGTTTATCAAACCGAGCCTGTTGTTTGCCTTTCTCAAGAGCCGTAGGCTTGGAAGAAACAGGTTCAACTGGAGTAGTTGAAGGAACAGGTACAGTGGACGATTCTTCTTCAGAAGGAACATTAGGAGCATCTTTATCAGCAGGAGGGATATCAGGAGTATCCTCAGGATTCTTGGAATAATCCTTTAGATAAGGTTTCCCTGTTCGAGTAGCACCAGCAAGTGCTTCTTCCTTCTCTTTTGGCTCTGTATCAGAGATAGATCCAAGTGAAGTCATATGACATGACTTAATCTTTCCAGCCTTCTTGGACTTTCGAGAAGTAGTCTTTTGAAGAGAAGGCGATTCAAAATTTGCCACTATATCAGGATGAATCCACATGATTTCTCCTGTTTCCAAAGTGATTGGCACTAATCCTTCAGACTGTGGAGGAGGAATATTCACTATTTCAAGAGTTGCCTTGGGAATAGAAACGATCCCACTTTCAAGGAGTTGAGGAGGAAAATCCCCGAATTGCATAGAGACGACATTAGAAGTGACAGTCTTCTCTTTTGGAGTAAGAGAGATAGCTCCAGATTTAATCATTTCTTGGATCTTTCCTTTCAGTACATAACATGTACGAATTGTGTGACCCAACATTCGGTGGTATGGACAGTATTTGGGATGATCTGTCTTACCAGCTTCATCAGGTTTCTTGATTTCAGGTAATTGTATTTTATTACCTTTCAGCAGACATTCAAAGATACTAAGGACATCGTCATCATCGAAAGAGTATTCTTCCTTGGGGCAAGGTGCTCTTGTTTGTTGGGTTGTAGAAGTAGGAGAAGTTTGAACATTTGATGCATATTTGCTCTGAAGATTAACTTCAAGGGTTTCTTTTCCCTTGCGAGCATTGTTTTTAGCATTATTGTTAGCACCTTGACCTGTTTCTTTGGGAGTCATCTGCACTCCTAAACCTTTGAAGGTTTCAGCACTAATTTCTGTGGCCTTGGCACTAACTATAAAGGAAGGCCAGTCTTGAAATTGAATAGATCCTGTCCACATGCTGATAATTGACAACAAGTTTGATTTGCATGTGTCGATGGTGACAGCATCAGGAGTTCCAAGAGGCATCTTCAGAGCTTCTCTACGAAACCGTTCAATGAAATCATCTGTAGTTTTACTATTTTTCTGCTTGATTCTAATAAGAGCAGACATAGTCATGTCATTGAGCCCTTCATAGAACCTTTCAAGAAACATCTGTTTGAAACCGGCAAATGAGGTAATGCACCCATCTGGGAGACTTCTATACCATTCATAAGCCGTTCCCTTGAGACATCCAACAAACACCCGAGTAAGGAGGGCGTCACTTGGTTGCAATTGATCAGTCATCACTTCAAAGTGATTAATAAACTGACTTGGAGAAGTTGTTCCATCATAGAATGAGATAGTAGGAGGCTTGTATTTAGGAGGATACGATACTTGCTTCCATTCTATCGGATAAGGTTGCTTGATGCCTAATCTTTGTAAACGATCCTTCTGTTTGAATGCCTCGAATTGAGTTTTGAGATTCCTCAATTCTTCATTAACAACTCCAGAAGATTGTGGAGTTGTAGCTTGTAGAGAATAGTTAGGAGGAGGAACAGCATTGTAAGCACTACCCCCAGCTCCAGAGAGACTAGGATTTGGTTGAGCTGGTCTAGGAGTATTGGATTGTACTGCTGGAGGAACTTGTACTGGACTTACATCAGTGTCAATTGGTATGGCATCTGGTACAGTCTGTCGATTTTGCATCTGAGTTGCCATGAGTTCGTACATCGACTTCATAGTATCAGCCATAGACTTCATTTGTTGTTCCAAAGAAGCAATCCTTTGTTCTTGAGGAGTCAAGGAAGAAGAAGGTTCATCAGTATTCCCATCAACCATATAAGTCGTGACTGTACGAGGGATTATTGATGAACTGGTGGATGTTGTTTGTTCTGAATCATTGCTTTGTGCATCAAAGTCAATTATAGGAGAACTACCCCCAGTAAGAAGAGGTGGGAAGTTAGATTCTCCAAGAAATTCAGAATCATCTTCAGAGATCAAAGTTCTTTGACTAGAGGCCAGGACTCTTGCTCTTGTGCCTCTATATACTCCATCTGGACTATCAGCTTTACCTCCAGTATCCCGAGAGGTCATGTTGACAGAAGCAAATAAAGGCTCATCTTCATCAGGCATAGGTTCACACTGAATCTGATTAAAGACAGATTGTCGTTTAGTTTGACATCTGTATTGCATTGTGACTCTCGACTGGAAGTCACATTCATGATCAACATAGTCCTGAACCAGTGATTGACATCTGCATTGAATTATGACTCTTAGCTGGAAGTCACATTCAGCATGGTCCATTATCACAGAATTACTCCTTCTCTTCTGTTGAAGGTGTTCTCGTAAATCTGTTTGTGAAGATTGAGGTACATCAGAGAACACTCCTTGTGTAATTTTAGGCGTATATTTTCTGTTCCTGGGTCTTGATGGCTCTTGATTATATAGGGAGTGATTAATATGAGCCACATAATTTCTAGCATACTCTGTATCTGGATCTTTTATCTTTATTTCCGATTGGTGTGGTTTCTTAACACCAGAAGTGCTTCCCAAACGGGTTTGATTAAGTTTTGTTCTTAGATCAGTTGGAGGTAACACATTGGTTTTTGAAACTTGGAGTTTTCCTTCCATTGATCTGGATATTTGCAGAGAAGGAAGAGTTGAACCACCCCCTTGATTAGGAGTTGGTAACAGACCTTTTCTAGACAAATTCTGTGCCCAATTCGAAGAAGTCGTAGAAGAAGACATTAAAGAATATTTCTTCTTAGACTTATTCAAGTTTTGAGACATAGAATGTCCACAAGGAAGAGTAGTCAAAAGACTATCTCCTTTTCTTTGACTAACAAAATTATCAGTCAAAGCTATTCCTGAAGTAAAAACTACAGGAACAGAAGAAACAACTAAAGAGTTATTCCTTTTCGAAGGGACTTTGTGTGGAAGACCACCCCCAGTTCTAGTAGAATTTGGCAAAGAAGAAGAGATAGCTAAAGAGCTATTCTTCTTAGATGAAATACACGCTGAAACAGACTTGGCTAAGGAGCCAGTACTGTCAGCGTGACTTTTGATTTTAGAAATACACACTGGAACAGATTTGGCTAAGGAGCCAGTACTGTCAGCGTGATTTTTGATTTTGGAAATACACGCTGGAACAGATTTGGCTAAGGAGCCAGTGCTGTCAGCATGATTTTTGAATGTGAGATTGTACGCTGGAACAAATTTGGCTAAGGAGCCAATACTGTCAGCGTGACTTTTAGAATTGAATTTGCACGCTGGAACAGATTTGGCTAAGGAGCCAGTACTGTCAGCGTGACCTTTGATTGCTGTCATCTTCGAGCGCACAAGAGTGTGCGTGCTTACAGTAGAGTTCTTGCCAGTGTTAGGAGTAGACACTGTTACAGAGACTTCACCATTGGCTGCCAACTGATTCTTAGGGACATAGACAGAGTGTCCCTTCGACTTGGCAGTGATGATGGAGGCTGAAGTGGGCTTGCCACTCTTAGCCCGCTGCATTTTTTCATAGGCGAGTTGATCGAATTGGATCGTCATCACCTTCTTCGTCGAGCCGATTGACGAAGTGTCGCATTGAGTTGTTGCCATCTCAGAAGAGGAGATGGTTTTCTCCAGTAGAGTCGCCAATTTATTTTCCATAAATAAATTCACTTTATTTATTGTGTTTCTGGAAAAATTACAACTGTAGGAATCTGATCTAGAAGACGATCACTTTATCCCTTGGACTATGCGAAGAAGAAAAGCTCTCAAAATTTTGACAGTAAGTTAGATAACTATGTATCTGTACAATGAATGAGAAAAAGAACTCTATTTATAGAGTCAAAAATAATAACTGAAAGGATAACTGTCTTCACAGCCTGTGCCTAGTTGAAAATCATGCAGGATTTAACATACGCAAGGTTGTAAGCAGTTACTGGACGTGGCCTGTAACTGTTGGACAAATGGCAATCATGCATGAGTCGTGTGCAAGTTACAGGACACGCAGGCGAGAGATCAGTGGCATGGCTGCCACGTACTCCAATTTGATGAAATCCACGCAGACTTGTTGAAGACGAAATCCACGCAGACTCGGGACAGAAAGCTTCAAAATCCACACAAACTTGGGGCAAGAAGATTCAGGATCCACGCAGACTTGGGGCAAAAAGCTTCAAAATCCACGCAGACTTGAGGGAAGAAACTTCAGAATCCACGTAAACTTGAGACAGAAAGCTCAAAATATACGCAGACTTTGGGAAAGAACATAATCCACGCTCGATTGAGGCAGGATTGCCAGCTGTCTTGATTCGACGTGCCTCGACTGACACAAAATCTCTGATAGTGATTACTTTTGTCAGTTGCATTAAATGACAAGAAGCTCTTTTGGTACGCCAACTTGACGAAGGCTGAGTCTTGCTGAAGAAGATTTCGAAAGTCACGCAATAGTCGGCTGTGATCTCTCGAGTTCTGTGCATACGTGGCATACGAGAAGACATTCTTCGACTGTCGTGCTGTCAGTCATAATTACACTCTGACAAATGATGAGCTGTTTCCTAGCGTGACTTTTTTTTTTAAGTATTGTCCTGATCAACTCAGCGTGACTGTTGGACTTGTTCTGATCAACTCAGCGTGACTTTCATTTTTAAGGCCTACAATGTGTTCACTGATACAGTTTGTTCGTGAGGTTTTGGACACTTTGTGTCCATTTATTGGACATATGGACACCCCAAGCTTGCATATATATGTATTTCACCTCTGTACACTTAATCCCCTACTTACACTTGTGTATTTTCGTATTAATTTAGATTTGCATATTGGGTTTGGGTTTCGATATAGTGTTTGATACATTGTTTCACCTTGCAACATTCCTACACTTAGAGACGTTTAGTACACAACTAATTATTTTATCCTAGTTCGCAAGTGTACTTTTGGGTAATCTAGGTATATTAGTTTACCAATATCCCCAATGGCCGGAGATTTTAAGTATATGAACCAATTAGTCAACATCTATTTGTTGAAGTATGGTACTCCATTCTTCGTAAGTTCTAGCTATATATGTCTCAAGATCCAATACTCAAAAATCCCAAGAAGAAGAAGAAGAAAAGAATAAAATGACATCGCTCAACACCCTATGACAACTCCATGAATAAAGTAGACAATCCTCCATACAAATCTTCCTTCATCTATTGTCTTAAAGTGTGAGTTCTACAGTATGGTTCTCTTTATAGAATTGTGTCTTATTTTAGACAACAAGGGTTTCCTATTTTTATAGGTAACATGGCAACATGTGTAAGGGAACATATAGGTGTGTGTTTGTGTTTGAAAGGGAGTGTCACAAGAGTAAGGCGTGAGCATGTGTTAGTATTTTGAGCTGTGAGAGTGTTTGTTCTATTGAGGTTAGTACCAACTGGAAAGTTAGGTTAAAAGAACTTGGGAACTATGGTGTGGTTGTATACATCATGTATATGTATGTGTGTGTCTAGTGGGAGAAAAGGGGAGGGTTAACTAGTACCAGGTATTTGGAGAGGAGGGAGAGTTTATACTACTATATATAGACTAATATCCTAAAACTTGACTTATACAACTTAGAAATGGCTAGTTTGACCAAGTTGGACTAGTTTAGCTTAGAGTTGACTCGGTTGGACTATACATAATATATAGACTAATATCCTAAAACTTGACTTATACAACTCAGCCTATATGAAATATTGTAGACACGGGTGATATACCGCCGTGATAATCTCTGACCACCGTACGCACAAACACGCGAAACAAAAGTTAGCAATGCAAAAAGAAGATGACCGATAATCTCTGACCATTTAACATAAAATGTCATGTGTACATATACTACGAAAAGTATAGACCGCATGAACTGACAATTGCATATCATTCACTACCTTGATGTATCTATCTTACAGAATTATGGAGCTGAATTACTATCTGCAGAATCGTACTTGGATGTACAACCGTCATCCTGATGACATGTGCGGTGTGCGGGATGAATTCATAGAGGGTGTACACTAGTTCCTGCAGTTTGCCAAGGCGTTCCCTCAGTATATGGATGGTACCAAAATTAAGTGTCCGTGTGTGAGATGTTGCAACTTGAAATATCATCCAGAAGTGGATGTCATGTATCATTTATACTCGAAGGGTTTCATGCCGAATTACTATCAGTGGAGCGAGCATGGAGAACTTGTTTCTTTAGCATCGGAGTACGAGCCTTATGTGGATGTCTACAACAACGCTCCTTACGACGATGGGTTGGTGAACATAGTTTTCAACGCGACCGGGCCTATTTTCGATCCGGATGATCATGAAGCACCTGAGGAGGCACCGAACCCCGATGCTGCATAGTTCATAGAGTTGCTGGAGAATGCAAGGACTCTATTATATCCTGGTTGTGAGGATCATTCACCGTTGGAGTTGGTTACAAGATTGTTGAGCATCAAGTCCGATTTTAACATGTCGCAAGATTGCTACAACCGTCTTATGGAGTTGCTTATAGAAATATTGCCTGAGGGTGCGAAGTTGCCTAAAGACTTCTACCGGTCTAAGAGGATGGTTAGATCGCTCTGGATGGGATACGAAAAAATCGATGCCTGTCGCAACGGGTGCATGTTGTACTACAAAGATGACAAGGATGAAGACGCCTGTAGATTTTGTTGTATCGATCGCTACAAGGCATGTGGTAGAGGAAAGTCTGTCGGTGCCAGGAAGCCTACCTCTTCGATGCACTACTTGCCGTTGATGCCGCGGTTGCAGCAGTTGTTTATGGTGAAGGAAACTGCAGAAAACATGAGTTGGCATAAGCGGGAACATACCGAAGGAGTGTTGGATCACCCATCTGATGGAGAAGCATGGAAGCACTTTGATCGAGAGTATCCAGATTTTGCTTATGATCCGCGTAATGTCAGATTGGGTCTCTGCTCCGACGGTTTTACCCCATTCGGACTTTCGGGATCCCAGTATTTGTGTTGGCCTGTGATCGTCAGCCCGTACAATCTACCACCTTGGATGTGCATGAAGACTCCGTATATGTTTCTCACCATTATTATCCCAGGTCCGAACAATCCAAAAAGGAACATCGATGTGTATTTACAGTCGTTGATTGATGAGTTGAATCAGCTGTGGGAAGTAGGTTCCAACACGTACGACGTATCTAGAAAACAAAATTTTTGAATGCGGGCAGCACTTATGTAGACCATCAACGACTTTTCAGCCTATAGAATGTTATCTGGATGGAGCACGCATGGTCGTCTTTCATGTCCGAATTGCATGGACAGCACTAAGGCTTTCCGTTTGAAACACAGAGGTAAATCGTGCTTCTTCGATTGTCATCGACAATTCCTGCCGAAGGATCATCCGTACCGGAGGAACAGGAATGCTTTTCGTGCTGGCATTGTGGAGAAGGCTAATCTTCCACCAAGGTGGACCGGATACACGATATGAGAAGAGGTAAAAGATTTACCAAGAGCTATTGAGCAGCCTGCTACGGGCTACAAGTGTGACGGATTTGGTCGCACTCATAACTGGACGAAGAGGAGTATATTCTAGGATCTTCCATATTGGAGCACCAATCTGATTAGACATAACCTTGATGTCATGCATATCGAGAAGAATGTGTTTGACAACATAATTAATACTGTAATAGACGTAAAGGAAAAGACGAAAGACAATCCAAAGGCTAGATTGGACTTGGAAAAATATGTAGACGTCCTGCATTGCATTTGATAGAGGACGGGAATGGGAAGTTGAAGCAGCCTAAGGCAATTTTCTCACTGGAGGAGGAGGATAAAGTGAGGCTTTGTAGGTGGATTCAAGGTCTGAAATTTCCAGATGGGTATGTTTCAAACTTGAGAAGATGCGTCGACCACAAGGAGAACAAACTGACAGGTATGAAGAGCCATGATTGTCACGTATTCATAGAGCGGTTAATTCCGATTGCATTTCGGGAATTCTTACCGCAGGCAGTTTGGGATCCATTGACGGAGCTTAGCATATTCTTCAGGGATCTTTTTTCTAAGAAATTGCTCGTTGATCGTCTAGAAAAGCAAGAGAAGAATATTGCGGTAATACTGTGCAAGCTAGAGAGGGTGTTCCCTCCTGGATTCTTCGACTCTATGGAGCATTTGCCGATTCATCTTTCCTACGAGGCACGTGTTGGTGGACCCGTCGAATATTGATGGATGTACCCGTTCGAGCGACATTTGAATCACCTAAAAAGAAAGGTGAAAAATAAGGCTCGGGTCGAGGGTTCTATTTGTGAAGCCTATATTCTCGAGGAGATTACAAATTTTTGCTCCTCCTATTTCAAACCTTATGTTGCTACGAATAGAACGAGGGCTCCGAGAAACGACGACGGATATAAATAATTTAATGATAGAATACTGAAAGTATTCAATGCGTCCGGAAAGCCTTTGGGGAAAATGAAGAAGAGATATTTGAATGACGAAGAGCTAAGGGCTGCTCAGTTGTATGTATTACTCAATTGCGACGAGGATAAAGTGGAGAAGCTAGAGGGGTAAGTAACTCAGGATAATGAGTTTACGTCATCTCAATGTAATAGTATAAGCTAATATTATTATACTAATCGACGGTTGCTTAGTTGTTTTCCAGCACATATTATGATGAGTTGAGGCTGGTTAGTCCCTACCTAACAGACGAAGCATTAGAACAAGAAATGAGACGTCATTTTCCTTCTTGGTTGAGCGAATATGTAAGTAGCTCGGTAATTACTGGCCTCTTCTAATGCAACTGCGTAATAAATAACTTATTATCGCTTCTTTGATATTCAGGTCGATCGTCTAATTTTACCCGAGATTGAATTAATTAGAACTCTTGCCAAGGGACCAATTACTTTTGTTAAAATATGGCTAAGTTACTGTATCAATGGCTTTCGGTTCAAGTCGACAAATGCTTCGATCAGAGTCAGCTTCCTGGATCTTGATTCCACGAAAAATAGTTGTTTGTGTATCAAGTCTTCGAACTACAAAGACGTCGATCCAGAAAATGATTTCTTTGGCATCTTGCGAGAGATTGTGGAGTTGTCATATAATAATGGCAGAGAACCTGCAAAGATCGTGTTGTTCAAGTGTGAATAGTTCGATCCGATTAAAGATCAAGGTTGGAAAATTGACAAGCATGGTCTTCTGGATATAAACTACAAGCGTAGATATCAAGGCTACGAACCATTTGTCCTAGCAACTCAGGCTCAGCTCGTGTACTTCACAGCTTATCCGAGACAGGGAGCAACGAAGTCTGACTGGTGGGCAGTATGCAAGACTAAAGCCAGAGATACTTTTGATGTTGACAAAAAAGCTTACTAGGAGGACGAGCTACCTCTTGTAACCAATATTGTCGATGTGGACTCCATGGAAGTTACGTATTACACGACACATAATATAGAAGATGTAGAATTATCCGAAGAGGAAGACGAAGCCGACGAAGGCGAAGATGAAAGTGAAGATGAGGAGGAAGAGGAAGATGAGGTCGAAGAAGACGAACAAGATGATTATTCTGAAGATGATTGAGAGAGATATACTTATATGAACTTAGATGTTTCTTCTAGAATATATTATCTGGACTTAGATGTTTATTGTAGAATGTATCATCATATGTTGTCTTGGTTATTATCTTGTGTTTGTTGTACTTTCATATTTCTAGTCTCTATTATTTGTTGTACTTTCATATTTCTAGTCTCTATTATTTATTGTACTTTCATATTTCTAGTCTCTATTATTTGTTGTATTATCATATGCTGTTATCAGGTATGGCAGGTCGTCGCGGAGCGTCCCAAGGGCGACAACGAGGTCACTCTCCTCCGGTACTTCCTACAGGTACTGCTAGAGGACGGAGTTTTCCTTCGGTACCTCATTCTGGTACCGGCTCTGGATCCTCGTCGCCGATTACTCCTCCATATCGGACAGTAGGTGGGCCTGCTTGGACGACGTCATGTGGCATATCTCCTAGGACGAGTATTTCCAGGCCTGTTGAGAGTGCTCGCCCGTCTAGCGTTCCTACTACTGATACGACGATAGAGACGGATGAGCAGATGGCGGAGGCTACGGCGACGGCCGAGGCGGCATCGCCGACGGCCGACCAGCATCATACAAATGATGCGTGCGCACCTCCGGAAGAGAGGAGGACGGAGATCTGTGCCGACGGTACAAAGTAGGTGTTTTGGTTTATAATTTTTTTCTTTCTGGTTTTATCATAAATTAACTTTTTTTATGAATATAATATGTTTGTATAGATATCGTCCCCGAGAGGTACAGAGACGTCTAGGCCACATGCTGAGGCATAATTATGCTGGTGCTTGGATTAACTACTTTGATGCTCCGGACGAGAGGAAGGCCTTCTGGTTTGCGCGCATCAAGGTTAAAATATATTTGCTTTTAACATGAATCATATAATTTTTTTATATTATATATAACTGCTAAATATTTGGTTTGCGCTCTTCTAGGATATGTTTTTCTATCCACCGCACCGGGCCGAGCTTATCAAGGGAATGTTTCCAGCCGTCGCTGCCAAGCTGATCCGCGACTCTATCAATGATCAGATGGATCGTGATCGTACCGGAAAGCCGATCCAAGGTTGGATCACCCCTGATCAGTGGAATGTGATGAAGGCTCGATTCGAGGAGCCAAGGTACTAGGAGAAGTCGGAGAAGGCCAAGGCGGCTAGGCAACATGCCTCGAAGTGGTGCGGTGGGTCGATTCCGATGACGAAATATTTCCGTCGTCTGGTATGTCTTCCTCTTTTAGAAATATTATTTTAATGCAAAACCGATAAATTATTACTAAGATAATATATTAAATTACAGGTAAGGTAGGTCGGTAACGCCGACATGGTGACCGTCTTCCTGGCCACCCATCATCGCGACGGTGACCTTATTGACGAGAGGGCCGAGCAGACTTATGTAAGTATTATAATACGTTATCTTAATTTAATACTTCGTGTCAATTTTAATATAACTTAGTAAATATGATGCAAATAAATATTCATGTAGTTAGTAATAATAAGTACATTAATTAGAAATTAGAAATAATAAGTACATTAATTAGAAATTAGTAATAATAAGTACATTAATTAGAAATTAGAAGTTAGTAATAATAAGTACTTTCTAGGCCGAGTATCAGAGGATGCGGGAACGGGCTGCTGCTAGTGCACCTGATGCAGGAGAGGCCGGTACTTCCTCGCAACCCACTCAAGCTCCGTCGGCGGACGAGCTGTCGATGGCCGTCGCTGTTGGACTCCGTAGGGGTACGTACTACGGTACGGGATCCTATGGCACCCTAGTTGCGACCCAGTCCTCTAGGACATCTTCTGCTAGTGTACATGGTCCACAGCCGTCCCAGGAGTCTGCCAGAGTCCACCAGATGATGGAGTCTCTCCGTGAAAACCTGCTACGATGGATCGAGAAGCAGTCTCAGCACCCTACAGAGGATCCTGCACTGCTAGCACGATTGGATGCACTCGACCACGGCATTATGGACCTCAGGAAGACGACTGAGAGGACAGAGCGCACCGTTGGAGGGTTAGAGCGTACGGTGACGGAGCTGCAGACAGGACAGGTGACCATGGCCGAGAGGATGAGATTGGCACAGGAGTCGATGGTCCAGAGCAGTGATAGAATGTTATCTATCATGGATTCATACCACCAGCGACTTACAGCGTTGGAGCGTACTGGTCCTCCGGGTGCGCCTTCATCGTCGTCGACTCCGCCGCCTCCACCGCCTTCTTCTTCGACACCGACTCCACCGACGTCACTGCCTCCTCCATCGGTAACAATTTCACTTGAGGAGTATGAGTTGTTCTTATCCCTTTGTCGCGGCGGTGCCCCTCCTGCACCAGATTCCTAGTAGTCCTAGTTAGGACTGTTTCTTTGTGTTTGTTTCATTCTTTGTTTGTGACTTGGATATTTGTTGGTTGTGTAGATTTGGATGTTTGGATCCTATTCTATTTGTTGGTTGTGTGTAGACTTTGGTTATTTGGTTGTAGACTTTGTTATTTGGTGTAGAATTGGTTATTTGGATACTTGGTTATTTGGATATTTGGTTATTTGGTTAGTTGTTGTGTGATTGTTGTAAACTTGGTTATAGGGTATGAAATCTGTGTACAGTGATAAATGGACATTATGAGAACTGGACATTGTGTGATTGTTGTAGACGTGGTTATAGGGACTGAAACCTGTGTATAGCGAGAAATGGACATTCTGTGATTGTTTGGATCCTATTCTACAGTGAGAAATTGTTATCTTTTTAAACTGCAGGAAGAAATGGACATTCTGTATTTTATTTTATTTTTATTTTTTTGCAGATTTAGCGACGTTTACCGACGTTTACCGACGTCCTCCGACGTAAGTTTGCGTTTGTAAACGTCGGTAGATATGCGATATTATCCAGGGTACCGACGTTTAGCGACGTCAGTATATGTCGGAGAACGTCGGTAAACGTCGGTGCACATCGGTAATCATCCCAGGAATTCCCAGGATTTACCGACGTTTAGCGACTTTGATCATGTCACTAAACCACCGACGATTTGACGGTAATTCGTCGGTAAAGTTACCGACGCATAGCAACACGAAGTAATACGTCGCTAAGCCACCGACGACACAACGGTAGAAGTCGGCAATAGACCGACGTATAAATACGTCGGCAAACGTCAATAATTGCGACGTTTGGCGACGTTTAGAAGATCAGCGACTTACATTTCCGCGACCAGCCCAAAACGTCGGTAATTTCGTCGCTAAATATTTTTAGCGACAAAAAATGTCGTTTTAGCGACGTCTTTAGGCGTCGCTAAAATGACTTATTCTGGTAGTGTAGGTTCCAGAAGCATATGATTGTGAAGAAAGGGTGCATGTACTAGAGGACCTAGTATAGCATTTGTGGCCAACAGAGGACATTTGTGGACCTATTATCCTTTTTGTGTACTGGAGGTGCGAGTACAGATAATAAGTGGAGAGAAAACCAACATATTTACTCAGAGGTAATGAGGACGTGGTAAACATAGGTCTAAAGTAAAGCCTTCCTACTCAGAGGTAATGAGGACGTGGTAGGAGTAGGCCTAATGAGGATACATAGAACAACTCAGAGGTAATATGGACGTGGAAGTTCTACGTAACGGGTAATGAATGCCACAGAACAGCTGGGTTCCAGAAGCATATGATTGTGAAAAAGGGGTACATGTACTAGAGGACCTAATACAGCATTTATGGTCAACAAAGGACATTTATGGACCTATTATCCTTCTTGTGTACTGGCGGTACGAGTACGGATAATAAGTGGAGAGAAAACCAATATATTTACTCAGAGGTAATGAGGGCGTGGTAAATATGGGTCTAAAGTAGAGCCTTCCTACTCAGAGGTAATGAAGGTGTGGTAGGAGTGGGTCTAATAAGGATACACAGAACAACTCAGAGGTGCAATCAACGTGGAGGTTCTATGTATTGGGTGGTTTATTTGTGATGGACAGGAAAATAACTCAAAGGTAATATGGACGTGATTATTTTTCCCGTTGGATAATTTTGTGGACCTATTACCCTTTTTGTGCACTGGTAGTGCGGGTAATAGATTTAAATAATATTTTGTGGATCTACTACTCATTGGTACACCGATTGTGTGAGTAATAGATTAGGATAACTTTTATGGACCTATTACCCTTCTGTGCACTGGTGGTGCGGGTAATAGATTAGGATAACTTATGTGGACCTATTACCCTTCTGCGCACTAGTGGTGCGGGTAATAGATTAGGATAACTTTTATGGACCTATTACCCTTCTGCGCACTAGCGGTGCGGGTAATAGATTTGAAACAAAATCCAACAAAGGTGATAGGTTTTGTGGTCTTAACGCCGTGTCTTTTATCCCGGGTTGGGGTACAGGTGTTAAGTCAAAAGATTATCGGTATCAGAGGTAATATGGATGTGATACACGATAATCAAGACCAGGAAGTTTGCTCAGGGATAATGATGAACTAGGCAGACTCTTGTGAAGTAAAGCATTAAAGTGGGAGTTCAGAGGTATCATCGTACATGACTCGCCACTCAGGGAGATGCAATAGAGTGTGAGTTCAGAGGTATCATCGTACGTGACTCGCTACTCAGGAAGAAGTGATGGAGTGTGAGTTCAACGGTACTATCGTACATGACTCGCCACTCAGGAAGATGTGATGGTTTTGAGGGAGTACCAGCATGTCCTTTAGACATAGTATTTCTTCGGGAATTTGCCATAATGATGCCGGAGTTGACAACTGCAGAGGCGATCGTCGACCGCTGCCATAATTTAGACATAGGGTAACCTCCATGTCATGCCCCTATTTTTGTATGAAGTACTTGGCCTGAGGACTATACAGGTTGAGTTGTAGTCTCCCAGTATCGGGTTCAAGATCAAACTCTTGAGGCATGAAGGGTTGAGATCCTTCTTTTCGGCCAAATATGCCTGAGACTAGGAAGTAGGCATCTTTAATAGGAGCAAGTCGGCTTGCGGTATGGACGGTTGTCACATCATCAGGAGAGGGACTATCCACCCGTGTAACCAAGTATTTGGCGAGTTCTTCGTCCTGGCTACCCCCTGCGAGCTTAGAGGTCGGGATGTTGTGACCATCAAGGGCTCCGCTTGAGGTATTGACTTGCCTGAGAGTGTTGGATCGACACTTGGCTGCTGGCTCGTCTTGGGAAGACGGATGACAATTGGCTCAGCAAGGGACTTTGTGTCTCCCGGTCGCCTTGGAGTAGATTTTGGCAATCGGGTTACCATCGGTGTTACAGAGGACCTTGCATCTCCCTGTTGCCTTTGATTGGACGTCGGCAGTCGGATCACCATTGGCCCTACGACAGGTTTTGGCTCCTGACTGGATCTCGGGAGACGGATGACCATTGGTTCCAACTGCGTAGGTGAGGCAGGAGAACCGAGCACCTCTTTGTGCAAGGTTACGACGAGGGGTGCGGCCTTGCCCGGTTTGCGAGCCTGGAGACGGATTATGAAGGGTTCTTCTAGCCCTGTGATGGCTTCCAGTTCGTCCATTATATGTTTCCTTTTGTCGTATAGACAAGCCTCTGACGAGTAATAAGATTCAACCCCTTTGAAGGGATCAATGTCGACGAATTCAGTCTTCACGGAACCGTGTTTACTGACATACTTGAAGCACTGGTGGAGGGTGGATGGCACGATCATATAGTCATGTATCCACGGACGTCCCAGGAGGATGTTGTAGGAGGTGTCTGTATCTATGACGTAGCAGGTAACTTCCGTCCTCAGGTCACCAATCTGGCACTTCAACCGGATCTTCCCTAGGGGATAGCTTCTCCCTGAGTTAAACCCGTTAATGGCAGTATTGGTTGCTGCTAGCCGGTGCATAGGGATGCCAAGAAGTTGGAGCAGGCTTTTCTGGATGATGCTTATTGACGATCCCGGGTCGATATACATCATATCCACCTTGATGTCGCCTATGTAACCAATGTAGTATAGGGGCCATCATGTAAGTTGGTCTTAATCAACATGTCCTGCAGAGTAAATATGATGTTGGACATTGCATCTGTGCTACCGCCGTCCTGTAGATCTGCTAGCGGGTCTTTCCCTAGAGGCTTGACTTGAGCTAAATAGGTATCAGCATTCTGGAGTGCTTCGCTTAATGCAACACAAAGATCCTTGGAGAGCCTTAGGAGCTCATATAGCGACAACTTTGCTAGTGTATTAGGCAATTGTGCTAATATGTCAAAGTTGTAAGGCCTCTCCAGTCCCTGAGGTACATCATTGCGGAGTGGCCTATCGAAGCGGGTTTCCTTTGCCTTGGATTTATCCACCAGTGCGGGCTGAGATGTCCTTGGAACATCGAGGGGAGGCAACGTTGCTAGTTGAGGATCTTCGGCTGGACTATCCCGTGTGGGCTGGACTTGTGCTACAGACCGGGTAACAATATCTGCAGCTTCTTCAGCTTCAGCTGAAATTATATGGCAAGCTCTAGACTTCCTGCCCATTTTTTTGTTGGCAGAAGACACCCTCTGGGTAACTTCGGGCACCAAGTCTGGATGCACCAACATGATCTCTCCTTGCGATGTGGTGAGCGGTACCAATCCAGATGTCTGGCTCCGGGCAGGTGGAAGATTAGTAACCTCCATCGTTGTCCCGGGGACAGGTATTACCCCGTCTGGAGTAATTTTCGGAGGAAAGTCGTCGAACTGAATAGATACCATGTTCGTCGCCACAATAACCTCTTCAAAGTCTATCAACAGAGCTTTTGAGTTGATAAGACTCTGAATGTACCACTTCAATTGGAAACAATCCTGGATGGCATGATAGACATAGCTGTGGAAGTGACAGTACTTTGGGTCCTCTATTTCTGCTGCTCAGGGTTCGCACCTTGGTGGAGGGAGTTGGATCCTACCCCCTTGCAAGAGCATATCGAAGATAGGTTTGACATGACTATCTTCGAATGAGTAGTTGATCATGGGCAACTGACCTTCCGCCTGTTTTTGTTTGAGCTTCTGAATCACATTAGTGACCATTGCCTATTTGCCCTTATTGTCCCGATTGGCGATAGCGCCACTGTTGTTGTTACTGGAAGTGGGACCAGGACGTCTGTCCTTATCCTCTCCGTCTGGGATGTGTAACCCCAGCTGGCGGGCCTTCTTCAATTTTGCCTCCGCGTTGGTAGCACTTATGATGAAGGTCATCCAATCCCTGAACTGATCGTCACCCATCCAGAGGCTAATTGCAGGGAGCAGCTTCTTCTGGAAGATTTCAATCATGGAGCTCTCGGGATTGCCTTGAGGCAATCTCATCACGGTTTGGCAGAACCGCTCGATATAGTTCCTCGTCATCTCCCTCTCTCCCTGAACGACGTCCATGAGAGATAACATCATCCCATCATGTCCCACCTCGTAGAATCTCTCCAGAAATATATGCTTGAAGCCGTCAAAAGAATAGATACAGTTGTCGGGGAGGTTGCGGTACCAGTCGAACGCGGTCCCCTCCAATGCTCCGATGAATAATCACGTGAGGATGGCGTCACTATACGACAAGTGGTCGGTGGTGACTTCAAAGTAAGTTATGTACCGACTAGCAGAAGTCTTTCCATCGTAAGAATCGATATGGAACGGCTTGTACCGTGGTAAAAAATGTACGTCCCTCCATGCGATGGGATATGGCTGCCGTATTCTGAGATCCCGAGAGGAGTCTCGGGCATTGAACATTGCTCGAAGCTCCTGGACTTCCCTCCTAGCCTCCTTGGCTTTATCTGCAGCTGAAGGAAGGGATGGTGCTACAGGATCATCACCCAAAGGAGGGGCGGTCGTGTTAGAGTCCACGTTGACAGCGGGCCCCAAGCTTCTTTGTCCTGGCTTCCTCGCTGGTTGAGCTGACAAGGCGGCTTTGATCTCGTCCACCGACTTGACTAAGGACATGAGCATAGCTTCGAGCACTTCTAGCCATTGTCGGTCGAAAGGCGCTTCATGATCGTCGTCAGCCATAAAGACTGTCATGACGTGGGTTGAGGTAGAAGGGATTGTGGCAGAGGTACTCTCGGTGCCGTACCCTTGTATAGAGAAATCGTCAGGGAATGTTGGAATATCATCTTCCTCTGACTCGGAAGGGGTGCTACCCCCTGTGCAGGAAGCCGCATCGTCTTGGCGAGGGTGGTGGCCCTCAGAGAAATTCGATTCTGTTGCAGAGTTCTGGGGGATCTCTACCTCCTGCGTGTGCTTTTGGTATACCGGGTTGTCGCATACATTGAGGGGGCTGCTACCCCCAGCATCATCTACTCTCAAGGAGGCTGAAGATGCACCTCTAGGTGCCGAAAGCTTCTTCTTGGATCGAGTGCCTAAATAGACACCCCCTGTGGTTGATGGGAACCCCCCAGATGAGGGTATCCTTGCAATACTGGACGAGATGGCTGGGCTGGAAGAGCCTGTCTTCTTTTCTCCCTTACCGGGAGGAACTTTTTGAGTTGAATTGCAGGAGGTGAAAGAAAACTCTTCGTCCCATGGGATTTGTACCTGTCGGACAGGTGCTGGCCGCTGCAGTCGCTGGAAAACTGATTGCCGATCTTCAGGTGCTGCTAATTTGTTACAGCAGCAGTTGATGATGACTTGAGTGCAACGACGTCCCGAGAGGGACTCATTGCATGCTGACGCTGTCGTCTTGCGCTTGTGAGTAATCACGTCACGTAAGTCGGTAGGAAGCTGCTCTGCCTTTGCACCAAGCTTGTGAACTCGGGGATCCCGAGCACACGAGTGCTTAGGCATCATGTTTGCTCCCTGATCTGTGGCTAGTAAAAACACTTGCTCTGGATCTTTAGAGGGAGACTTTGAAGACCCACCCTGTCCGTTAGCCCTGGGGGACTGGAAGCGAGTAGTTCTGTACAATTTTCTGTCAGGAGCCCGTGTAACAGTCAACGGGGCCCACTAACAATCAACAACTTGGACAGTTGACTGGGCTGGTTGGGCCCGCACTGCCCTAGACTTTTTTGACTTAGCGCCCAAAGGCGCATAGTAAAAAGAGTCCAGATTGATACATCCCGCATCCTCGGTGGGCCGCATAGCGTCGGGCCCGTATGAGAGGCGGCCGAACACATAGGTTCTGATAGGGCCGCATGAGACGTCCTGTTTGAAGCCAGGATTGGTCGTTGCATGGACCATCTTCTTGTGGCTGGAGCTGGTTGTCGCATGTATCATCTTCCTGCGGCGAGAGTTGGCTACCGCATGAGTTGTTTGCCTGCGGTCGGAGTTTGCCATTGCATGGGCAGACTGTCCATCTTCTCTCTGCGACCTCTTTTGTCATGACCCGCACCCTTTTTTTCGGATACGAGACCTGTCCAAGCTAGCCTACGCTGCAGAGTCGGCGGTAGAACGTTGTCAAGCCCGCAAGAAGTAAATACTCTAAATATAACATTTGCTGCTCATTCACATTTCTAAATTTGTTACAATATTTACCACATTTATGATTAAAGAAAATAAAAGATTTTACAATTAATAAAATTGATACAACTGCTATCTATTTCTAGGTTGACCTCAGCATACCCATACCTCCCCAGTGCTAAGAGTGATCGCGGCTAAACCTGAAAAATGTTGGTTTCCAGTCAGGAATGGAACAAGCACACAAACCGACGGCAATACGAAAACACAATAGAATTAACAAGACATGAAAATAACATATGAGAGGTGAAAACTAGAAGATACTGATGATATGGCACGGTGGAAAGGACAAGGAAAATAAATAAAAACAACTATCTATGTGGTGTGAAATATCTGTTTTGACATGTGAACGGCTAGGAGGTAAATCTGGCACCCTGCACGTGTCGTGTGCAGCTGCTATTCTCCATAAAAGACACGGAGGATAGTTCTGGGGTAGTCCACATGTCTACTAAGATATTTTCCCTTCCGACTACTCCGTGTGACGAGCGTGTCAACAAGCAGCAAGACATATGTATGAACATGAAATGAAAAGACTACTATGAATCGAAAAGCAATCAGAAAATATACTTGCATGTGGTCCTTTGCTGGTGAAACCAATAATTCCGCTGAGTCCATGATAGTCCGGTTAGCCTAGGGTCGATATGAAGTAGTCTGAATCACAGAAATAAGAGCGTATGACTAGTCGTGACCAAGGTAGGAATCGAAGAGAATTTGTGTGTGTGTGTGTGTATATATATATATATATATATATATATATATATATATATATATATATATATATATATATATATATATATATATATATAATTTTGAAAATTACGTATAATATAAGAAAACTATATTTTGTATCATTCAAAATATTTAGGTATATACTTGTAAACCTAAAATTATTATTTTAGACAAAATCTCAATTATGACAAATATCTATTTTTAGGTCAAAATCATCTTTGGAAATTATCTAGGGATATTATCTACATATGTTTAGTCAAAATCCTTATTTAAAATACTCTACAAATAATACCACCATATAATTTTACTAAAATAATAATATGATAATATATTTAGGACTTCAAGCCCAGTACAAATAAGTGTAGGGCCCAAGGCCTAACCCCAATATTTTGTCACAAGTAAAGTTTTAGAATTATTAAATAAAATTGTATAACCACAACAATAATAATATAAGTAATAATACTAATGATAATATAGGTAAATATATACTATGTTGAGACAACCAGTTAAATAGGAATAAAATCAACTGATAACCTAAATATTACTATCTATACTAACTAATCCTGAATTATTTGCTAACCTCTTTGTTTTAAACAAACCAGCCCAGTGAATTGGGCTTGGCCCATTACTACCAAGCCCACCCACTAATATCCTCCTTCTCTCTGAAGGTTTCCAAAACAAAAAAGAGAAATGAGGAATAGAAAGAAGGAGAAGAAGGAGTAGGAGAGTGAGGGCTTTACCGGAGAAGACCGGCGGCTCACCGGACTCGAGCTCGGGGTAAAGTGATCGCGGCGGAGAGGCGGGTGACTGTACGACCGCCGGAGGTGAGGGTTCCAGACGCGCGGGCATGACCGGAACGCTCGGTTCGGGCACCCGCGGCGATCTCCGGCACAGCTTGGCGGAGAGGAGGCGCACGCGAGCGTGGTTGCGGCTCGGTGCCAGATCCGCGAGAAACGAGCATGCCGGAAGCTGCAGCTTCCCAGATCTGCGGAGGCGGCATCGGTCTGTTCGGGATGGGGTCGTGGCCTGGGGAGCCTCACCACTCTTCCGCGGCAGGGATAGGTCGGTATTGGACCGGAGGCGGTTAGTCTTGGCCGCCTGCCAAGACTCGACGCGGCCAAGTACGTGGCCGACGGATCTCACCGACACTGGAGAGGAGGAGGTCTGGAGTACGACGTCGAGGAGAGCATGGCGGAGGCTCAATCGGAAGTTTCGACAGCGATGACAGATAATGGTTAGGTTGCACTCTCTATCTTTCCATAGTAGTTTTGTGCTGGCGGTGTGTGTAGATGATGACGCCGGTGGTAGTAGTCAAATTTTGGGGAAATCGGCGGTTGTTTGGCCGAAGTGGCCGGGACGAGCGGTGCAGGAAGGAAGAAGTAGAGTGGGGTGGAGGTGAGGTGTGGTTGCGGGCGGCTGTGTCCGGGGATAGGGAAATATCGGCGGTGATGTTTACCGGGGCGTGGGGTGGAGATGATGGTTATGCTGGTGGTGGAGTCGATGATGGCCGGGGGGTGGTTAGCTGGCCGGAGGCAAGGGTGGTGCTGGGGTGCTCCGTTGGGGGTGCCGTGGTGAGGGCAGGGTGGTGATACTGATGATGGTCGATGGTGGTCGTGGTGATGGAACACGATGGGGTTGGCCGAAATTTGGGATACAGGGGCGGTGGTGGTAAGGAGTCGGGGACGGCTGGCCACGATCGAGGGTCGACCCCAGGGTGGAAGATTGGAAAGGCGGCTGTGGTCAGGACAGATATTTAGGATTATGATTTAGTCCATAGTTGTCGTGTTCGGGATTGTCGGACATGGGATTTGGTTTGTAATTTTATGGAATAAGACGGATGGACACGGACAAGGTGCATTGAACTATTTGGTGGGATTGATGGTAGATGCTGTGGAGTTGTGAGAAAAGGGAGAGGAACTCTCCTTATATAGGAGGATGACTCCTATTTAGATAAGGATTATGAGTCCTTGTAGATAAATCATCCTTTTAATTTAAACCCAATAAACTTTTAAATTAAAACTAATCTAATCATAATCCATTTAAATTAATACTTGATATTACAAAGTTAATTTAAATCTATATCAAATAAATGATAATATTTTAAAATAATCTTTAGTATTTATCAAAATAATTTTAACTACATATTTTTAATTTTAATCAATAACTGACTACCATTGTAATATAAATAATATTCGATATCATCGAAAAATTAAAGTACATTCTTTTATAGAAATCTCAAATTCTATTTTAAAATACTTTTTAACGAATCTTTTTGATATTAAGATTATCTATGCTTTTCCAAAATCTTTTCGAAACCAATAATTTAAAAGCCCAAAGTACTAACCAATTTTGAAATCGGCTTAAGTATATATATATTTATTAAAAATGAATACTACTTTAATTTGAAGCCAGTTTTTAATAACATAACTAATCACAAAATACCCTTTGCAAAATCTCGATGGAACTAACCATTAACAAATAAAATAATAAAAGAAAAAAAAATGTTAACAATCTGGGTAGAGGAGTTACAAATCTACCTACCTTAGAAATAAATTCGTCCTCGAATTTAAGGAATGTGTATGATAGATAGGCTCGATGGGTTCGAAGGGAACTGTAGTAACAAAATTTTAAATAAAATTGATATTGGTTAACAAGATAAGATCAAGGATAACGAAAACTTTCTTAATAAGAAATATTGATCAAAGGAAGGATGGGAGTGGTAAAATAGTAATAACAATAATATTAAATAAGTAGATAGGGTTTGATGTTAGAGTCTTGTGGTCTTGATTCATAAAAGGTTCTAAGTGTCCCCAAAAATTCGACGCAAGCTAATAATGACCTCAAGGATAATTTATCACTGGAAGCCTCTACCCACCTTAGAAATATTATTCTAAAATTTTTGAATGACACGATTAGTCATGATTAATAATATAATCAAGTGAATTATCTGATTCATGATCGGATTAGTCATGCGTAATCGTGGATAAAATCAATAAAACAGTAAATAAGGTCAATGTGAGTGGTACGACCAACCTTGGTCAAGATGGTTTAGTCGACGACCAAAGCTGTTTAAGAATGATCGAAGTTTAATCGAAGTCTAAGCAGAGTTATAATCACTTAGATATAATTTAAGATGAAGTCACGATAAGGACTAATCAGGCAAGCCGTCCAAGTATGATCAAAGTTTAAAAAGTTAGCACGAGCATAAACAAGGTCAAAATGGTCATGGTCAAAATGAAAATATAACATTAGCAATAATTGATTTAAAGTATATGCCCGGTTATGATTATAGTCAAGAGAGCTTAGTCATGATCAATTTGTTTAGGAATGATCAATTAGTCAAGCAAAACTGTTTAGGCATGATTATAGGATCAAACCTAGGAAAGGATACGAATTTACTCGATCAAAATATAATAAAGGAGTCTAGTCATGATCAAAATTTATTCAAGGATGATCAAATCCAAATACGCTTAAAATATTCATCCTCAATTATTTAGGCACGAGTT
This sequence comes from Iris pallida, assembly GCA_029216955.1. Classification (NCBI taxonomy): domain Eukaryota; kingdom Viridiplantae; phylum Streptophyta; class Magnoliopsida; order Asparagales; family Iridaceae; genus Iris; species Iris pallida. Next base: position 19,523,334 of record JANAVB010024997.1, read on the forward strand.
TAGAATCAAAATCTAGATAAGTATAGAAATCCAGTCGAAATTGTGTTAAAAGATAATAATCTAAAAATATAAGGATAAGAAAGGAATGGAGAATTACCGGTCTATCGAGAAGTTTGTGACTAGGGATAAGCACAAATCAATTTGAAAACTTATAGTTATAGGCCAATAAGACTTAGTCTCTATGGTATTCGAAACTCGTAAACATGATCGAAGTCATTTTACCGAAAATTAATGCCTCGCCAATGTACAGCTAGCTGTAATAAACTCTTGATTCCACGACTCAAGCAAGGATACGATAACGAATACCCTATCAACTCTATCCAATCTGGACATAACAACTTAAAGACAAAGATAAGACGACCAAGATATAACTTTGACAATATTTGATAACTTATTACTTACTCGGGATTACTTCAACTTAGGGATCATGCCTCGTCAGTGCGCTGCTGGCTGCAGTGAACCCACAGTCTCCATAAGTCAAATAAGTGGCGACAGTGTGCGGCTGCCTGCCATCATAAGTCATCAAATTTATTCCAACTATATCTTCCAAGAATATCATAGGAGTTTAAAAATATCATACAAATTGATATAGATAGAAAAAGTGCAAGTATCTGTTCTTCAGGTATAAGATTCAGCTTCTTGAAAAGAAAAACAATTGATTAGGAAGGATGATGATCGAAGTCGAAATAAGTAAAAATCTTTTAATTCTTATTTCACGGGTATTCAATATTCAACAATTTGGGAGGAAAACTTTTGAATCTAAAAACTTAACTCGAGATTAGTAGACAAATGAGGGAGAAATTATTTTTGAAAATAATTCCTTAGGTCCAAGAAAAAGAATATAAGGGGTACGAACTTATAATACTACAATGTTTAGAAAGGACATAAGGTAAAGTTGTACAATTGATTATGATTAGGGGAAAAATGACCGAAGGCAAAAGAAATATAAACTTAAATTTATATTTCTCCAATATTCAAGATCGAAGGAAAAATATGTAAATAGCACTTTGTCTACCCATTATGAATATATTTATACAAAAGTATATATGTATAGCCTATGTGAATCCCAATAATCCTAAAATAATATTTTAAGAGAAGGTCATCCTATTTCCAAGTAAAATACGAATTTAAATAGCAATAATACATATATTATATTCAATATATAATTTATAGAAATTATTCACAATGCTAGAATTGGACTACCAATATATACACATTTACATATCTGCATGGACGACGTTGGTCGCACTACATGACGACTAAGACTTTGGTTGGATTCGGGCGGGTTTTGAACAACCAGGTCTTCTAAAAGTCAATAATCTTAATAATAAATATTTAATTTATTCCTAGGATTATGTCGCAATTTGGCCTGGTTTTCCTAGTTAGTGCACACCTATGACTCGACCTTCTCTACCATGGCTAGAACACTAGTCAAATCACTCAACCATACTCTCAGTGCCAAAATTCTTGGTTATCTTGCACTCCAAAACTTAACCGTGACTAAGCCTCTTTATAATAAATATTTATAAAATTCTAAAAATCACATTTAATTCAAACAAATAAATAAAAGAATATTTTCCAAACTTTCGGAAAGAGGGTTACGAATCTACCTACTTCAGAAATACTATCGATTTAGAATACAATAGTGTAACCTTCTATGAGAATCATCTAACAGGATTTAGAATTCGGTGAGGCCTATGTAGTAACCTTAACTACCCAAATGTTAATTTAAATTAGGGACTCCTAGTCCTAATCATTCTCTTAAAGTTGATTTACTCCTAGTTGTAAATGAGCATTTCCTAGCCGCAGGCTTGTAGTAGTACGACTAATATTGGTACTACCACAAGTTCGCATAATTATTGCGAAGACTGACCTGCATGGGCCACCACAAAAACTTGTCACGACCCGTGTAACGCCCAGTCCCAAATACTTGAGACTAGATACGTATCATGCCAGCTGTATACATACGAGTACATATACGACTCATATATATACATAAACTGTAAATGTAGAAAGCCAAGACACTAAATCTCATCCACAAAGATAATTAATAACATAAAAGCAACTTTGAGTTTGTCATGTACATAATAGTTGGGCGGAGACAAAGTCCACTACCAACTAATTTAAATAGAGAAGAAATATACAAGAAAGTGATCAGTCGAGCGAAGCAAATGACGAGTCCAAAAGCAATCATCACGAAGGAAGGAATGGCCTTAGCTAGAACACCTGCAGAAATCACAAGACACACCTGGAGAAAAACCAGGTCCTCAGAGGGACGTAACAAGACACATAATATCATGCCAATAAATTGAATAATAAAGCTCAACAGAAAAGTATGCATGAGTAAAGGTTCCTAACCATCCTATGTGATATGCATTTTGAGGACAACGTTCTACGCAGGGGCTGTAACGGATTCACGCAAGCAAGTAATAGAAAGTGGCCAGCAAGTAGCGCTCATCCGAGACGCTATCGACCTGGGCAGAAGGTAGTGCTCATGAGAGTCACCCTCGGTCCAATATGTGTGTAAAAATAAATGTAGCCCCTACGCTAATAACTGTTCCCTCCCCCCAATGATACTATACATGCGTCGTCTCCACGACACTGTTTAATCCTTAATAACCGCCAAGTCTTCTACACACTCTATTGACAATTATATCCTAACACACGGCCTGTACGCACCGATGTACGGTCGGTACGCAAGTCCGAAGCTACATGCGACTCACCACTCACACACAATCCGTGGCACATCGTGACAGTTTATGAGATGCACATGCGGTGGTCCCTTAACTCTAAGTCAATTGCATAAAATATAGTAATTTGCATCTACATATAATTTAGAAAGAAACAACTAAAGAAAAGCATGCATGATATTGAGCAAAAAATTAAACAGTAAAGGCAAGGTGTCTTGCCTTATGTGTCGCCTGGTGTGACACCGAGTATGGTGCAATAATCCGACAAGTTACGATTGTCCAATAGCCACGGTCGATGTATACGAGCTCAAGGTCGCGAGAAAATAGGCAAGCATGATCAGTCATGAGTAATGAGGTAATAAAAGAGAATTTGCTAGGAGAATACTCGTACCTATCTTTTTAGAAAAATAAACACATTTATTTGGAAACTAGATTTTGGTAGTAAACGGATTTTAGTAAAAATATTTAAAAAATCAAAATCATTCTAAGTTGTCAAAATAACATCATAGCGAAAATATATCATTTTAAATTAAAAAATACTACAAATTATTTTATAATTTGAAAGCTACTATATATTTTAGTCAACAAATTTGTATGAGAAATTAAATACTAAAAAAAATTGATAACCCATATTTTTATACATATTTGTAAATACTTATACCTATTCATTTCTAGTTTATATTAAATAAGAAAATGATATCCTTAATATATAATAAATATAATAATAATAACAATAATAATAATCCTAAAAAAATAATAATAATACTAATCATAATAAATATTAATAATAATAATTTTTAACAGTAAAGTATTTGATAGTAGTAGTAATAATAATAATAATAATAATAATAATAATAATAATAATAATAATATCAACAATAACTGTGCTATCCTCTTTAATAAGGGGAGAGAGAGACGAAGAGTGAGAGAGGGGGAAGTGGGTCTCACCGGGCGGCTCCGGCGTTGTCCTCCGCGGTGGCGCGCGGCGCGATTAGCGCTAGCAGTGGGTGAGGCAACACTGCGACGGAAGGAAAAGGGCGAGTGGAGGGAGAGACCCAGGCGGCGAGGCCAGGGCTGAAGCGGCGAAGACTTGGCGGCGGAGGGTTTCGTCGGTGCTGCCAAGACCGGGGCGGCGCTCCTAGGTGTGCTGGAGGCGACTTGGAGACGTGAGAGGGGGCGGCTCGGCGGTGATCGATTCTTAGGAGTTAGGGTTTTCCAGCGGCGGTCGGTGCCAAGATCTGCGGGTGGAGCTCCGGCGAAGTAGTGGTGGGAGGAGAAGCGGCGGAGATCGGGCGAAAGACTCGACCGGCGGCGGCGCGGCAGTCAGAGGGCGTTGGTCTCTTGCTCGGCTCCAGGCGTCCGGCCGGAGATGGTGCCAGATCCGGCGGTGCGCCCTGAAGGAGGAAGGTTGGTCGACTCTGAGGTCGACAACGGAGGAGGCGCACGGCCAACGTAGATACTGTGATGCGACGCGGCTGAGGCGGAGCCCAGGGCAGGTGCTCGAGATCGGGGCCGCGACGACGCGCTGACCACGGAAGACCGACGACAAGGTGAGGATTTCTTATCTCTGTTATGGTTCGAGGGATGGTGGAGTTGGCTGCGGCCGGGGTTGGCCACGGCGGAGGCTGGAAGATGATGGTGTGTGGGTGGTTGTGGCCTTGGTGGTGGACTGTGATTGGGTTCGGTGGTGCTGGTTGCCGTCGGGTGGCCGGTGATGACGATGCGGTAGAGACGGGACGTTATGGCCGGGGTGATGTAGGCTGTACTGGATTTTAGAATAGGATTAGGAGTCTGGCATGGTGTCCGGTGTGTCGGACACGGAGTGGAGAATACTGTAATTGTAATGGAGAAATTTTAGTGGATGGGAGACACATACACGATGCACAATATGTGGTTGTGGTAAAAATCTGGAAGAGTACCTGCCTATTTATAGGATGTGGAAATTCCCAGTTGGATAGGGATTTGGGAATTTAAAACCCAAGTAGATAATTCATAATTTAATTAAAATCAAATCCAAATCTAAATGCAAATCTAATTTAAATCAAATTAAATTTTAGTTTAAAATTAATGAGATAAATCAAATTCTAATTATGGATATTTATTTAATCTATTTAAATAACTCCAAAAATTAAATCACGATTTAAATGGACACAATAACTTCCAAAAATATTTTTCAAATACCAATAATAAAAATTTCAAAAATAATAATTATTTTTAAATATCTTTTTGAATAATAAAATATTATTATTAATAAATCTCGAAAATTACATTTTATTTAAAATAAACTAGCAATATAATTACGAAATATATATGTAGGTACAAAATGATGTTCTCATAATTATTCTTTTCTAGCATACAATAAAAATATTATTTATTATTAATAATTATGAGAAATGAAGGACTTTATAAATAAAATAACAAACTTGAAAAATTTTGGAGCGATAACAAAATAATTATTATGTATATTATTTTGAAACTTTAAAAATAGAAAAATAATATTTTCAAAAATATGTACGCTCGCACATAATCGCACTCATCGAGCAATTTCGAAAAATAAAATTTCGTGCGCAACGTAAAATACGACTATGCGACGTATAATAAAAAATTTTAAATCAGTACCAAAATTTAAATAAAAAATAGTATAAATTTAGGAGTTTTACATCCAACACAACTTAAAAAAATTTTGTCCTCGAAATTAAGAATTTGTAGGGGGTGAGAAGACACAAGGGGGTATCGATGGGAAACAATTGATAACAAAACATGCCGTAAGAAATCGCGATCTAGATCATAGATAAAATAATACGGTATGGTCATACTCGATAGGAAGGCTAGAGGAAGTTCTAGTATAATGTCTTCGTCCTTATAAAATAGGTGAAGGCGAAAGCAATAAGAAGTTCGTAGGAGGCATTATCGAATACGAATACGTGGTTCAAAGGCGACCGAATAATTCAAAAGAATTATCAAGGCAGTCGTGGATGGGATTCTAGAGGACAAGTTTAGCTATGTCTCTATCCACGTAGAACGATAGATAAAAGCGAACCAAAGTGCAATAGGTTGATCCGACCATCATGCACCGGTTCTGATTAGACAATATGTTAGTGGGAGCGACCCAATAAAACATATGTTATGATCAAGCTTGATAAAGAATACGTTTGCAAAACTAAGCTATTTTAGACTCATAGGTAAATAAAATAATAAGTAAAAGGTAAAGATGAAAAAAAATAAATTAGTCAAAGATCTTATAAAATCTAAGTTTCGCCCAAGAATTGGGGCCTATGCAGTCGGCTTGGTTGACTAGATAAGTTAGGGTCTACTTAATTCTATGGTCCAAATGAACCTATCAATGTGGTCCACAAAAATGTTGGTTAGGTTATGAGATATTCTGCTCAACTTATAAGAATTAAACTAATGGTGTGATAGGTCCAGCAATCAAGATTTAAGCATGTAAGAAATTAAGTAGAACAAAATCATATATCGGTTCGAAAGAATTGAGTCGAGGTCGGGTCTCATCTATAGTTAAAAAAAGAAAGTATCTTGGTTTCACGGTAGGGATTAGAGTCCAGTCATTTTGACCCGAAAGTCGCAATATGAAATTAGAGTACAAGGAGACGTGTTTTAGTGGCACGTGATTACCTACATGAAGGTGGGCTCGTCTAGGTCTTACATATGAAAGTTGTGGGAAGGAAAAGTCTAGTGTTGTGATCCAAATATCAATGTCACGATAGGGACACCAAAGAACTTAAAGTAGAAAGTGGGAGTTAATGAGATAATGATTAACGAACCAAATAAATGACCGGGCTAAAGCATGAAATAAAGATAACTTAGATTCTAACAAATCAAGGTAAAATAAATTAGGAGTACAGTTTCTAGGGATATGATAGCCACTTAGATGGTGTATGATCAAGGAACAATCTAATCATTTCAAGTTTCAAATGATTAGATGGTCATGACAAAAGATCTATAATTGAGGGAAGGTCGAGTAAGTCAAAAGATATGTTCATCGGTTTGGTCGATGACTAACTATACTTGTGTATATGCAATATCATAATCATAGGTGGCATGGTAATCTAATGTACAATACTTCTATCTCACTAGGGTGATCTTCCTTGCTTCTTGGTCCTCTACCAATATGATCTAATCTAAATTTCAAGTTCCTCGAAGTTTCTCAATAAAATTTTCAAGATACTTCGCCACAATTACCAATTAACTTAGGCTGTTAAGTTCAATTTAAATCTCTAATCAATCTCGAAATAGTCCTTATATATCGCAGAATAAACATGCCCCTTTTTTAAAAAAAAAATCCGTAATAAAAGGCCTTAAACTCGAAATTTAATTAACTCTATAAATCATAGATCATAGGACAAAATTTGAAATTTGAATTTTTCCTTCAAAGTCGATATCTTCAAAAATTTAAACACAATTTTTTTTCCATCATCTCTTTAAAATTTAATAAACTTTATAAATCGTACGCGCAATTTAAAACCTCAAGTTCTCTCCCTTCTAAACTTTCATCTCTCTAGTCATCTAGAAAATCATAATTTAAACTCTTTAAATAATCTCGAGATAAACTCTATCATATTACAATCCAAACTTAAGTTAACCGTAAATCAAGTGTCACAATATAACTATTTCCCAATTTCAAAATTCATAAAAATCTGCTTTCTCGATCTAGCTATCCTCTTGTGTATACCACCTTGTAAATTTAAAGTAAAATTTTAACTATTCTTTGATGGCGGTAATAGGCTACTACCCAACTTGGAATTAACTAATTCCTATGATCATATCTCTAGGAAAAAATAAATGTCTTTATACTCAAATATAACTTCAATGGATATTAATTGTCAATGCATTCTATCTAGCCATGTGTTTAACCTATGGGCATATACTAGTGTAGTCATCTTACTAAACACGAAACTAAAAAATTTACGGTAGAAGGAGTCAAGCAAGATGCAATTCAAGGAGGTCGAACGAGAGTTCAAAATTTGAAGTCAAGAAAGGTTGTCAAGTAGGTGGATGAGATTCTAAACTCTAATCCTATATCGCAGGCTCACATCGGTACGGTAAAGTAACCGAAGTGATAAACTTGACCTGCATGGGCCACCACAATGACATGTAACGCCCCAGTCCCAAATACTTGAGACTAGATACGTATCATGCCAGCTGTATACATACGAGTACATATACGACTCATATATATACATAAGCTGTAAATGTAGAAAGCCAAGACACTAAATCTCATCCACAAAGATAATTAATAACATAAAAGCAACTTTGAGTTTGTCATGTACATAATAGTTGGGCGGAGACAAAGTCCACTATCAACTAATTTAAATAGAGAAGAAATATACAAGAAAGTGATCGGTCGAGCGAAGCAAATGACGAGTCCAAAAGCAATCATCACGAAGGAAGGAATGGCCTTAGCTAGAACACCTGCAGAAATCACAAGACACACCTGGAGAAAAACCAGGTCCTCAGAGGGACGTAACAAGACACATAATATCATGCCAATAAACTGAATAATAAAGCTCAACGAAAAAGTATGCATGAGTAAAGGTTCCTAACCATCCTATGTGATATGCATTTTGCGGACAACGTTCTACGCAGGGGCTGTAACGGATTCACGCAAGCAAGTAATAGAAAGTGGCCAGCAAGTAGCGCTCATCCGAGACGCTATCGACCTGGGCAGAAGGTAGTGCTCATGAGAGTCACCCTCGGCCCAATATGTGTGCAAAATAAATGTAGCCCCTACGCTAATAACTGTCCCCTCCCCCCAATGATACTATACATGCGTCGTCTCCACGACACTGTTTAATCCTTAATAACCCCCAAGTCTTCTACACACTCTATTGACAGTTATATCCTAATGCACGGCCTGTATGCACCGATGTACGGTCGGTACGCAAGTCCGAAGCTACATGCGACTCACCACTCACACACAATCCGTGGCACATCGTGACAGTTTATGAGATGCACATGCGGTGGTCCCTTAACTCTAAGTCAATTGCACAAAATATAGTAATTTGCATCTACATATAATTTAGAAAGAAACAACTAAAGAAAAACATGCATGATATTGAGCAAGAAATTAAACAGTAAAGGCAAGGTGTCTTGCCTTATGTGTCGCCTGGTGTGACGCCGAGTGTGGTGCAATAATCCGACAAGTTACGATTGTCCAATAGCCACGGTCGATATATAAGAGCTCGAGGTCGCGAGAAAATAGGCAAGCATGATCAGTCATGAGTAATGAGGTAATAAAAGAGAATTTGATAGGAGAATACTCGTACCTATCTTTTTAGAAAAATAACCACATTTATTTGGAAACTAGATTTTGGTAGTAAACGGATTTTAGTAAAAATATTTAAAAAATCAAAATCATTCTAAGTTGTCAAAATAACTTCATAGCGAAAATATATCATTTTAAATTGAAAAATACTACAAATTATTTTATAATTTGAAAGCTACTATATATTTTAGTCAATAAATTTGTATGAGAAATTAAATACTAAAAAAAATTGATAACCCATATTTTTATACATATTTGTAAATACTTATACCTATTCATTTCTAGTTTATATTAAATAAGAAAATGATATCCTTAATATATAAAAAATATAATAATAATAACAATAATAATAATCCTAAAAATAATAATCCTAAAAAAATAATAATAATACTAAGACTTGGCGGCGGAGGGTTTCGTCGGCGCTTCCAAGACCGGGGCGGCGCTTCCAGGCGTGCTGGAGGCGGCTCGGAGACGTGAGAGGGGGCGGCTCGGCGGTGATCGATTCTTGGGAGTTAGGGTTTTCCAGCGGCGGTCGGCGCCAAGATCTGCGGGCGGAGCTCCGGCAAAGTGGTGGTGGGAGGAGAAGCGGCGGAGCTCGGGCGAAAGACTCGACCGGCGGCGGCGCGACAGTCAGAGGGCGGTGGTCTCTTGCTCGGCTCCAGGCGTCCGGCCGGAGATGGCGCCAGATCCGGCGGTGCGCCCTGAAGGAGGAAGGTTGGTCGACTCTGAGGTCGACAGCGGAGGAGGCGCACGGCCAACGTAGATACTGTGCTGCGACGTGGCTGAGGCGGAGCCCGGGGCGGGTGCTCGAGATCGGGGCCGCGACGACGCGCTGACCACGGAAGACCGGCGATAAGGTGAGGATTTCTTGTCTCTATTATGGTTTGAGGGATGGTGGAGTTGGCTGCGGCCGGGGTTGGCCGCGGCGGAGGCTGGAAGATGATGGTGTGTGGGTGGTTGTGGCCTTGGTGGTGGACTGTGATTGGGTTCGGTGGTGCTGGTTACCGTCGGGTGGCCGGTGATGACGATACGGTAGAGACGGGACGTTGTGGCCGGGGTGATGTAGGCTGTACGGGATTTTAGAATAGGATTAGGAGTCTGTCATGGTGTCCGGTGTGTCGGACACGGAGTGGAGAATACTGTAATTGTAATGGAGAAATTTTAGTGGATGGGAGACACAGACACGATGCACAATATGTGGGTTGTGATAAAAATCTGGAAGAGTGCCTGCCTATTTATAGGATGTGAGGATTCCCAGTTGGATAGGGATTTGGGAATTTAAAACCCAAGTAGATAATTCATAATTTAATTAAAATCAAATTCAAATCTAAATGCAAATCTAATTTAAATCAAATTAAATTTTAGTTTAAAATTAATGAGATAAATCAAATTCTAATTATGGATATTTATTTAATCTATTTAAAAAACTCAAAAAATTAAATCACGATTTAAATGGACACAATAACTTCCAAAAATATTTTTCAAATACCAATAATAAAAATTTTGAAAATAATAATTATTTTTAAATATCTTTTTGAATAATAAAATATTAATATTAATAAATCTTGAAAATTACATTTTATTTAAAATAAACTAGCAATATAATTACGAAATATATATGTAGGTACAAAATGATGTTCTCATAATTATGCCTTTCTAGCATACAATAAAAATATTATTTATTATTAATAATTATGAGAAATGAAGGACTTTATAAATAAAATAACAAACTTGAAAAATTTTGGAGCGATAACAAAATAATTATTATGTATATTATTTTGAAACTTTAAAAATAGAAAAATAATATTTTCAAAAATATGTACGCTCGCACATAACCGCACTCGTCGAGCAATTTTGAAAAATAAAATTTCGTGCGCGACGTAAAATACGACTATGCGACGTATAATACAAAATTTTAAATCAGTACCAAAATTTAAATAAAAAATAGTAGAAATTTAGGGGTTTTACAACCCGCACCCTCTTTTTCGGATACGAGACGTGTCCAAGCCAGCCTACGCCGCAGAGTCGGCGGTAGAACGCTGTCAAGCCCGCAAGAAGTAAATGCTCAAAATATAATATTTGTTGCTCATTCACATTTCTAAATTTGTTACAACATTTAAGATTAAAGAAAATACAAGATTTTACAATTAATGAAATTGATACAACTGCTATCTATTTCTAGGTTGACCTCAGCATACCCATGCCTCCCCAGTGCTAAGAGTGATCGCGGCTAAACCTGAAAAATATTGGTTTCCACTCAGGAATGGAACAAGCACACAAACCGATGGTAATACGAAAACATAATAGAATTAACAAGACATGAAAATAACATATGAGAGGTGAAAACTAGAAGATACTGATGACATGGCACGTTGGAAAGGACAAGGAAAATAAATAAAAACAACTATCTATGTGGTATGAAATATCCGTTTCGACATATGAACGGCTAGGGGATAAATCTGGCACCCTGCACGTGTCGTATGCAGCTGCTATTCTCCACGAAAGACACGGAGGATAGTTCTGGGTAGTCCACATGTCTACTAAGATATTTTCCCTCCTGATTACTCCGTGTGACGAGCGTGTCAACAAGCAGCAAGACATATGTATGAACATGAAATGAAAAGACTACTATGAATCGAAAAGCAATCAGAAAGTGTACTTGCCTGTGGTCCTTTGCTGGTGAAACCAATAATTCCGCTGTGTCCATGATAGTCCGGTTAGCCTAGGGTCGATATGAAGTAGTCTGAATCACAGAAATATGAGCGTATGACTAGTCGTGACCAAGGTAGAAATCGAAAAGAATTGGTGTGTGTGTGTGTGTATATATATATATATATATATATATATATATATATATATATATAATTTTGAAAATTACGTATAATATAAGAAAACTATATTTTGTATCATTCAAAATATTTAGGTATATACTTGTAAACCTAAAATTATTATTTTAGGCAAAATCTCAATTATGACAAATATCTATTTTTAGGTCAAAATCATCTTTGGAAATTATCTAGGGATATTATCTACATATGTTTAGTCAAAATCCATATTTAAAATACTCTACAAATAATACCACCATATAATTTTACTAAAATAATAATATGATAATATATTTAGGACTTCAAGCCCAGTGCAAATAAGTGTAGGGCCCAAGGCCCAACCCCAATATTTTGTCACAAGTAAAGTTTTAGAATTATTAAATAAAAATGTATAACCACAACAATAATAATATAAGTAATAATACTAATGATAATATAGGTAAATATATACTATGTTGAGACAACCAGTTAAATAGGAATAAAATCAACTGATAACCTAAATATTACTATCTATACTAACTAATCTTGTATTATTTGCTAATCTCTCTTTTTTAAACAAACCATCCCACTGAATTGGGCTTGGCCCATTACTACCAAGCCCACCCATTAATATCTCCCTTCCCTCTGAAGGTTTCCAAAAAAAAAGAGAGAAATGAGGAATAGGAAGAAGGGGAAGGAGGAGGAGAGTGAGGGCTTTACCGGAAAAGACCGGCGGCTCACCGGACTCGAGCTCGGGGCAAAGTGGTCGCGGCGGAGAGGCGGGTGACTGCACGACCGTCGGAGTTGAGGGTTCCAGACGCGGGCATGGTCGGAGCGCTCGGTTTGGGCACCAGCGGCGATCTCTGGCACAACTTGGCGGAGAGGAGGCGCACGCGAGCATGGTTGCGGCTCGACGTCGGATCCGCGAGAAACGAGCATGCCGGAGCCTGCTGCGTCCCAGATCTGCGAAGGCGGCATCGGTCGGTTCGGGATGGGGTCATGGCCTGGGGAGCCTCACCACTCTTCCGCGGCGGAGATAGGTCGGTATTGGACCGGAGGCGGTCAGTCTTGGCCGCCTGCCAAGACTCGATGCGGCCAAGTACATGGCGGGCGGATCTCACCGACACTGGAGAGGAGGAGGTCTAGAGTACGACGTCGAGGAGAGCATGGCGGAGGCTCGATCGAAAGTCTCGACGACGACGGCGGATAATGGTTAGGTCGTACTCTCTCTCTTTCCCTAGTAGTTTTGTGCTGGCGGTGTGTGTAGATGATGACGCCGGTGGTAGTAGTCGAATTTTGGGGAAATCGGCGGTTGTTTGGCCGGAGTGGCCGAGGCGAGCGGTGGCAGGAAAGAAGAAGTAGAGTGGGGTGTAGGTGAGGTGTGGTTGCGGGCGGCTATGTCCGGGGATAGGGAAACATCGGCGGTGATGTTTACCGGGGCGTGGGGTGCAGATGATGGTTATGCTGGTAGTGGAGTCGATGATGGCCGGGGGGTGGTTAGCTGGCCGGAGGCAAGGGTGGTGCTGGGGTGCTCCGTTAGGGGTTCCGTGGTGAGGGCAGGGCGGTGATACTGATGATGGTCGATGGTGGTCGTGGTGATGGAACACGATAGGGTTGGCCAAATTTTGGGTTGCAGGGGCAGTGGTGGTAAGGAGTCGGGGATGGCTGGCCACGATCGGGGGTCGACCCCAGGGTAGAAGATTGGAAAGGCGACTGTGGTTAGGACAGATATTTAGGATTATAATTTAGTCCATAGTTGCCATGTCCAGGATTGTCGGACATGAGATTTGGTTTGTAATTTTGTGGAATAAGACGGATGGACACGGACACGGTGCACTACACTATTTGGTGGGATTGATGGTGGATGCTGTGGAGTTGTGAGAAAAGGTAGAGGAACTCTCCTTATATAGGAGGATGACTCATATTTAGATAAGGATTATGAGTCCTTGTAGATAAATCATCCTTTTAATTTAAACCCAATAAACTTTTAAATTAAAACTAATATAATCATAATCCATTTAAATTAATACTTGATATTACAAAGTTAATTTAAATCATATAAATTTAAATCTATATCAAATAAATGATAATATTTTAAAATAATCTTTAATATTTATCAAAATAAGTTTAACTACATATTTTTAATTTTAATCAATAACTGACTACCATTGTAATATAAATAATATTCGATATCATCGAATAATTAAAAGCACACTCTTTTATAGAAATCCAAAATTCTATTTTAAAATTTTTTTAACGAATCTTTTTGATATTAAGATCATCTATGCTTTTCCAAAATCTTTTTGAAACCAATAATTTAAAAGCCCAAAGTACTAACCAATTTTGAAATTAACTTAAGTATATATATATATTTATTAAAACTGAATACTACTTTAATTTGAAGCCAATTTTTAATAACATAACTAATCACAAAATACCCTTTGCAAAATCTCGAAGGAACTAACCATTAACAAATAAAATAATAAAAGAAAAAAGTATTAACAATCCGAGAAGAGGAGTTACATCTTCTTTGTCCGCATGGAGTTCCCCTGTGCCCCTAAAAACTCAGCATCGTAGTTGTTTTCTCTGCTGGATTTGGGAACAGTGGGGTCCTCTACGGTCGGTAACATAGCCACAGGAGAGTTCTGGTCATCGTCTTAGGCTGCAGAAGGAGCTTCTTCGATAACTTGGTCGGGGGCAACGGTTTTACGCACCGACGTCTTGTGAGTCCTCTTCGGGTTGGCTCGCTTCTGAGACGGGCTGGCGCTCCCTTCAGAGAGTAATTCTTGGAAGGCTTGTTGGTCGAAGCGGACCACAAGCATCTGCTGTGTAGAGCCGAGCTTGGATGTGTCAGATTGCGTCACCAACTTCTCATCGAAAGAGAAGGATGTCCCCAGCGTAGTCGCCATCGTGTTTGCCATAAAAATCAACAACAGGTATTACAGAACACTGGAATTGATTGTAAACTCGCTTGTACAAAAAAAGGGCCTAGAAAAAAAGCCTAGGAAACAATCTAAGAACAATTGTTTAGTTTTGATTCTGGGGGAGTGACGGTGGAGGCTCGAAAAAGTGCTATCAACTCTGCCTTACTTCGTGGACTATCTGATGCAGTCTCTAGCTCGTAAAGATATTACTTTTTTCTTGAAGGTTGTCAGCCTTGGATTGCCAACCATCTTGCAGGGGTGTGGCACCCTGCTATTTATAGTAATTTCGGGATGAAGGATATTTTGAGCCACATAGATGACCACGTGGCAAATTCCCAGGCCACATGGCCGTAATCATGTCTCGAGACTCGGTCTGTGACTGATAGCTGGGGATTTGTTAGGATTTATTATGATTTGTCGTTGAGCAATTAAGACCTGGTCAATTTGTCACGTGCATCAACTAATCTTCTGTGGCGAGCCGTATGAAGGATATCTCCTGGCCGAGCCGCATGAGGAATGTCTCATGGCTGAGCCGCATGAAAGAATGTCTCATGATCGAGCCGCATGAAAGAATGTCTCATGACCAAGCCGCATGAAGGACGTCTCATGACCGAGCCGCATGAGGGAATGTCTTATGACCAAGCCGTATGAAGGACGTCTCATGACAGAGCCGCATGAGGAATGTCTCATGACCGAGCGGTATGAGGAATGCCTTCTGATCGAGCCGCATGAGGCCATCTCATGACTGAGTCGCATGAAGAATGTTTCATGTCTAAGCCGCATGAAGGATATCTTCTGGCTGGATGGGTATGGGTGCCCTAGGAGAAGGTGATGTGCCGAATGTCACAATTTGAGAGAGTTTCGTTTGTCTCCCTCTTGACTGATCTTCTTCTTCGAAAAAGATTTGACAGTGGACTCCTTCAGAAGATTATGATGCGCTTGACTGGGATGATGCGTCTGACTAGGACATCTGAGTAATGCAACTAGTTGAGAGCAGGTCGTTACAACGTCTTCAATTGGCATCATGTTTTCGAGATAATATTGGAAAGACACAGTCGCTAGAACACAGACTGCCTTGATAGTGGAGCCACTGTCTTGTGGCAGCAGCAGTTGATGATGACTCGAGTGCAACGACGTCCCGGGAGGGACTCATTGCCTGCCAATGCTGCCACCTTGCGTTTGTGAGTAATAACCTCACGCAGGTCGGTAGCAAGCTGATCTACCTTTGCACCGAGCTTGTGGACTCGGGTATCCCGAGCGCACGGGTGCTTAGGCATCATGTTTGCTCCCCGATCCGTGGCTAGTAAAAGCACTTGCTCTGGATGTTTAGAGGGAGACTTTTGAAGACCCACCCTGTCCGTTAGCCCTGGGGGACTGGACGCGGGTGGTTCTGTACAACTTTCTGTCAGGAGCCCGTGTAACAGTCAACGGAGCCTGCTGACAATCAGCAACTTGGACAGTTGACTAGGCTTGTTGAGCCCGCACTGCCCTAGACTTCTTCGACTTAGCACCCGAAGGTGCATAGTAGGAAGAGTCCAAATTGGAAGGAGGAAAGGGAAGTTGGTGCACTTTTCAAAGGAGGGGAGGGGCTCTTTATATAGAATGGAGTGAGCCCTTTCTTTTTCTCCTTTCCGATGTGGGACTAAAAGTAATATTTTTCATGCTTCTACAAAATCGTACAGAGATTTTCCCAACTTGCAGACTTTGTCTTTAAGACCTTTGACGATAAATCCTTCTGGCTGTTGCATGTAGATCTCTTCGGTCAGCTCGTCTTTCAGAAATGTCGTTTTTACATCCATCTGATGTATCACCATCTTATGTATTACTACAAGAGCAATTAACATTCTGATGGTGGTCATCCGGGCTACTGGAGCATATGTGTCAAAGTTGAACTTGTCAATGGTTCCATCAGCCTTCATCTTCTTCTTGAAGATCTACTTGCATCTGATAGGGTTTGCTCCTTTAGGTAGATCAACCAACACCCAAGTGTTATTGGAGGTGATTGATTATCTATCGCCTTCTTCTAGAAAATAGCATCTATGGACTTCATCGCCTCATCATAGGTAAGCGGATCTGCTTCCACATGATAGGTGATGAAGTCATCTTCGAAGTTCTTCGGCCTCCTCGCTCGCTTCGATGATAGCTCAGCGAGTTCTGGTTCAATCGTTGTCTCCTCAGCAACAACTTTATCTTGGATAACTGGCTCATTGAAGATCTCAGTCTCCTTTGCACCTTCATCATTCTCCGAAATGTCCGTTAGAACAATATTCTTGTGCCTTGCAAACTTGTCTTCAAAATATTCAGCATTACGAGATTCGATGATATGATTTGATTCAATATCAAGAAATTTTGGTATACCCCAAGAAGATCATCATCGTAGTCCTTGTCTCCAGCTTCTGAATCTTCAGATCTGGGAGCTTCACATAAGCCAGACATCCCCACACTCGAATGACATTCAAGTTAGGTCTGACTTTGAACCAGAGTTCATGAGAAGTTACATCCGAAGTTGCATACGGCACTCTATTTGGAATAAAAGTGGCCGTCAATGCAGCTTCTTCCCAGTAGCATTTAGGAAGACCCACAGTTAGAAGCATTGAGTTCATCATTTTTGTCAACTTTCTGTTCTTCCTCTCCGCTACTCCGTTAGATTCAGGAGAATACGGAGTAGTAGTCTCATTGATGACTCCATATTCTTTGCAGAACGATGCGAGTTTATGAGATCTATACTCTACAACTCGATCACTTCTGAGTAGATGTTGATCGGTTTAACGTTCAGCTTCAGCCCTGAAGTCTCTGAACTACTCGAATGCTGCATCCTTCTACTTGAGAAGTCATGCGAATGTGCACTTCGAGAAACACTTCGAACCGGCCTCTGTGGAGAATTGATAAAATTCACAGATACCTGAGTGTACTAACTCCAGATAATCAGTACTTTAGTTCAATCGTCTGAGCAACTTCCCAACAATCTTGTATCTAGACAGACCATAAATTTCTCCACCTCTTTACCCCCATATTCTGAAGATAAGGTCCCGGTAGGACAGCTTGAGTCTGCTTCTATTATAGAACAACTCTCAGTCCATTCAAGAAAGTAACTTCATTGCCATCGACAGAAGTTTGAACATCCCTTCAGCACCGAACATCTTTTCGAAGCATGTTCCTCGCCAAGAAATTACCATCTGGCTAGTGCGAATGTCCATCTTTCAAGTCTGTATCAGATAACATACTTCCGGAGATCGGATCTTCGGAAATCTTTGGTACATGTACTACGCATTCCAGTGTCCTTGTCGGCAGTTCATAACCACTGTCTCGATCTTCAGATATTCTGCTAGTACATATCACTACAACAAAAAGGCCTATTAATAACGCTCGATAAGACGTATTGACGATGCCTAATACCTAAGCGTGATCAAAGTTCGAAATACCTTTTTTTCCATGGCGGTTTGGGCTAATTCTGGGATTTTTATAACGTTTATAAAACAAAGCGTTATTAATATTTTAGAGTAGTGGTAAACTTGTAATATTTTGCAAACTTATTAATATGTTTGAAATACCATTCATCGACTCTCTCCTTAACAGACTTCAACTCTTTTTCTTCCTTTCTCCATCCAAAAAAATAGGGTTAGGGTTTTGAGAAGAGAAGGATGAAGAAATCATGTCCGAGCAGAAATTACTGCGGGCTCTGCGGAGAAGAAGCCTCCCTCTACTGCGATGCCGACTCTGCCTTTCTCTGCTTCCGGTGCGACCGCCGCGTCCACGCCGACACTGCCAACTTCCTCGTCGCCCGCCACGTCCGTCGCCTCACCTGCCCCTCCTGTCTCTCCCTCGTCGGATCTGGGCCCTCCGCCGCCCTCGTCTCCGGATCCGACCCGACCCTCCCCCTCAACCGCCCCCTCTGCTCCTCCTGTGCTCCCGACGGCCCCCCTCGTCCGCCTCCTCCTCCTCCTGTCTATCCTCCGACGATGAATCTACGTCCACACCGCCGTCGCCTCCGAGGAAACCTCGGGCCGGAGGACGTACGAAGAGGACGATCGCACACTGGAGCCGGAGGATCGGGATGGAGGGGGTCGCCGGAGTAGCGGCGCGTGCTCCGGCAGCGACGGAGGAGAAATGGCGAGGTGGTTCGGGATTTTGATCCATCCGGCATAATTTATCATCATTGGAAGCTTTATTTTTACTATGCCGAGCGTGCCTTCACCATCGGCATCCGTGGCCACATTGGTACTATTTATTTTTTTCTTCCTTCTTTCTTTGTTGTAATGGCTACATTCTGTTTGATACAATGCTTCACTCAGCTTCGATTAAAAAAATGAGTCTGGAGAGACACAAGAAGGGCCTTAAACAGAAAGATCGCTATAGAGACATGTTTTCTTTAAAAATTGAGTCTGGAGAGACCCAAGAATAGATATTTGAATATGTTCTTACCGCCATTTCTCTGATCCCTTGATGAACTTTTCTTATGTTTCTTTTGGTTCTTTTTTTGATACCCTCTACTTGTCATTTAAAATTGGTCATTGATGACATAGTTAATCATGAACTCCGCTTAAGCACCTGAGATTTTCATGTCACTGAGTAGAGATTTCAGGACACAAAATTGTCATTCCATAGGACCATATCCACTTGGACCATACTAGTATATTGATTATGACATTGCTGCATGATGACACCATCACATTCTTCTTGTATCTTTTATTTAGATTTAGATACATTCAAGTAAACTGTTTGGTGGCTTGTTGTGATCCTTAAATTATTAATTGCATATTTTTTGTTTACTTGTTCCCAGTTGCCAGCCTGTGTTACATTTTTCTCTTCCAAAGAAAATCTTTTATGCATGTGGGACAGTTTCAGATGTTCATCCTTGTATTGCTACCAATATTATCCCAATTGAAAATTTTGGATGGTTGTTGGGATGATCCTACATAAAAAAATAGACAAGCTTCACTATGAGTGGTGAATCTTTTTGTCATACTTTTTCTAGAATTGTTGAAGTGGGTTGATATTCAGGCATATCTTCAAGTATGGTGCCTTTTCTTATTCTATTTCTCTTGCCATTGTACCCTGAAATCTAATCAACTCTACTTGCACGATTTTATTTTTGTATTAATAGTTGAGCAGTAATTAATTCTGTGACTGGTGAATTGCAGGTCCTAACAAATGGCATAGAGGTGAAGCTGCAAAGGAATGCTTTTAGTGTGATTGAAGTCCCGACTGGTCTTGAGGAGGACGATGATGTTGAATGTGAAAATATGCTGTGGAATGGTTCTGATATGGGTTAGTAAGAAATTTCATACTTGTTGTCTTTTTATTTTCTTTTGTGATTTTCCTCATAACCTTGTTGTTGTTAAATAAATTGTTGTAGAAGCATGAAATTTCACAACCAGAAAGCCCATGCGCCAGGCATTATATGCGCCAGAACTCAGACAGCTAATCGAATAAGCCATAGACATTCGAAGAAGGACTTTTTATTCATATATGTAAAAGTCTATTACATGTCTAGGAGAATTTCTACAAAGGAAGGATCCTGGATCTACAGCCAACAGCCACCATGCGCCTTCCAGATAGGCGCAGCAACCACCATGCGCCTTCCGATAGGCGCAGCAGTCACCATGCGCTATCAGCCAGGCGTAGCAGATGTCATGCGCCTCCAGCCAGGCGCATCCTACCATCTCTTCAGCAGCTCAGTGATGTGCATCTCTCTAGCAGCTCAGTGATGTGCATCTCTCAGTTATGTGCATCCCTTCAGCAGCTCAGTGATGTGCAACTCTTCCAACCAGGCTCACCTGGCCGAGCAGAGCCCAGTTATGTGCCGCTCTTCCAGCCAGGCTCGCCTGATAAGTGCTTCGCCAAGCAAAGCATTTAACCCTCTGGCTGGAACCAAGGAAGAGAAGAGCACCGCAAATGCTGTGGCCGGGGGAGGCTTCGAAAGAGCCTCCAAAGACCAAGGAAGACCGTGATCGAAATTATGGCACAAGCAGCTTTCAACACAATCAAAATGGGCGGCACCCACTTTGAAGGAAGAGAGAGCCTAGCACCACCATTCCGATCTACGGCTCTTCCGGAATAACGGAGACGAGGCCCGAACATCCTTATCTTTGGATGCAACAGGCACCTTCCGCCTGCCTCAGAAGCCCTCGACTCCGTCTTTTGGATGTAACAATCACCTTTAAGTGCATCGAAGACAACACGACGTCTCATCTTCACCCTCGGGAGCACTTCGTCAACAGAATGCACCCGCATATCCAAGTTCATGTTGGAATTACGTGAGGGAATGAGGAGCAAACCTTCTCTCCATGCCACTATTTATAGGCCGGGCAAATCAAACCCACGCGCCAAGTGGATGACTCTCCGAATTCTGTGCAATGAATTTGCATTAAATGGATGAACCGGACGCCTCGAATTCAGCCAAACGGCTATTTATAGCACTCGAGGAGCGAGACAGCCGCGTCATTAAAAGACATGTCGGATGCGCCAGCTAAACAGCGCATCACACAGACGCGCCCTCCAGCATCAGGTGCATCACACATACGCGCCCTACAGTACCCGGTGTATCACAGAGGATGCGCCCTCCCTCACATCTCCATGCCGAGTGGGACACCAACCAATGTGCCCACTCAGCTGTCCATCGAACATCACAAACATTAAATGCTGAACTGACACCAGAGTTGGCAGCACGCTTCCCAAAGTCTGAACAGTGACAGCTTTTTCAGAGAACGAAGCGTCGGCAACGTCAGCATCATCATGACTCTATTCCGACGGCTACTGCCACGTGGCCATCCGCATGCGCCTCTATGGCCATGCGTCCAAATCGCCATGCGCCTCTACGACCATACGTCCAAACCAGCATGCGCCTCAAAAGCCATGCGCCTCAGACTCTTCACTGATCCCGAAAGACAGAAGGAAGGTCTCTAGTTGAAGCTTTGCATGCGCCTCAAAAGCCATGCGCCTCAGACTGATCTCTGATCCCGAAAGACAGAAGGAAAGTCGCCTGCATGTGCCTCAAAAGCCATGCGCTCTAAACAGTTTGTAACCCCTAAAGGTTATGAGCCGCAGCCTCCTCCTGCGCCCAATCAAGGCGCAGCTCACCAGATTACTTCCCCCCCACCCAATCCGAGATCTTCGAGCCATGGGTCGAGGACACGTGTCCTTTGACTCAACTCGTCCAAGATTTCAGCAACAGAAAGATATTCTCCTCTGCTACGTGCCGGCTCACAACAGCAGTATGAAGAGTTCTCCCCCTCAATCAGGGCGCATCATCTACGCGCCTCCATCAGCAACCTCCACGTGGCGTCCCCACACACCGGCGCATCCTACATGCACGCATGAGCAGCCAGCCTGCAAAACTATAAATAGAGGGATCTTCTCCTTCACACACACACAGAGAATCCACAACGAACATACAAGGAATCATCAGAGAGGCAGATACAGACACTCAACGTCTTCCTCCTCTCAACAAGCTCCAGCACCCAGAGCAATCCACACCTTCAGAGAACCGATAACCGTCGTCAGCCGGTCAATGGAGTCAACGCATTACCACTCGCTCCATTGGCACTAAGGACCCAGCTTAAACAAAAGTGTACTCCTAGGACTACATCTAAGTCCTACATTGTAACACTGTTCTGTTTGTATTAAAGTTTTCAATCAAACAATTTTAATGGCAAACAAGCTGGCGACTCCGCTGGGGACCTCTTTCTCCTCTTCCGAGAAAGTCGTGTCACAGGCCGACGACGTGAAGGTGGGCTCCTCCCACAAGACGCTGGTCGTGCGCCTCAATCAACAGGCGTACGAGGAGTTCATTTCTGAAGGAAGTGCGAGTCCTTCGAAGCGGCTACCAAAGCCGAAGAAGATCCGCACGGCCTGGGTGCGCAAGGTCGACGCCTCGGGCACCACCACTGAAGGGGATGCAGCATTCCAGCCTTCCCTTCCTGCTGACGTTCTCAGCAACCAAGGTGCGCCCGCCGATGCAGCGCATCTCTTGGGGAAGCGTATGGCCGACCACGTTCCCCAGCCATCTCCCTCTCAGGCGAGGAAGATACGTCGACGGAGCAGGGGCGCAGCCAATGCCCCGCGCATCACCTCTGATGCGCCACAAAAAGCCTCTGTCTTTGACAGACTCACTCGCTGTAATGGCGAGGAGAATTTGGATGCTGAGTACTATGCGCCCCAACGGGCTGGTACGAAGAAATCTAAGGCGGCACGGGCCATGCACCACAAACGTGCTATGCCAGCAGCCGGCCAGAGGCACGCGCTCGTCATCACGCGCGCTGCCGATGGCAAGCTGTACAGGGTTGACTCAAGTGCTTCTGCACCAACAACGAGTCGATCTTCGAAGCCCTCATCTCGCTTGGGCGCATCTACTGCGTGCACAACCAAGTCGAGAGAGACAAACTCAGTGGTTTTGAACTCCCACGCCTCCTCTGGTTGTACGTTTGAGGTCCGTTCAAGTCACTTCAAATGTTGTGGTTCCCCCACTACTGATCGTGATGCCTGCTTGGTATTAGATCAGGGGGCGCAGCACTTACCTGACCACCCCGGCGTTTGGCCTTACCATACGTCTGAAGGGGGTGTGAAGGCACCACTCTCCTCCAATGACCTGCGTAATGTGATCACTCACAAGCGCCGGTCAGGAGAGTCGACCAACAAGCACGATGCGCCTCTTACGGGGCATACTTGTGCGGTGGTCACCATCAACTGCTGTTGCAAGACGGCAGTTCCACCAAGACAGTCGGTCTTCCAACGACTACAATCATCGACACCTCTCCGACGTCGCCTTGGGGCGAAGGTGTCAGCTGAAGAGGAGCCAAAGGTTGCTTCATGCAACGTGGTCTCCAACTCCTCATCAATCCGGAAGACGACTGCCAATTCCTCGTCTTCATCCAAAAGCCAGCCGAAGAAAACCAAGGCAGCTGTCTCGACCTCTGGAGTGTTTGAAGGCACTCGGTTGAGGAAGAAGTCCTCGAAGGAAGCTGGGGGTAGCCAGACCCTTGTTGAGCCTCCTTCCGAAGAGGAAGATGTCCAAAGCACAGCTGCGGCGGATCTCCATCATCAAGGCGAGATTACTCTCCCTGAAGCCCCTCAAAATGAGGATGTCCTCCAGGACACTGCCGGGGGTAGTTCTGGAAACGAAGAGGTCCTTCAAGACGGAGCCGAGGGCAAGCAGACCCTTGCAGATGCGCCTGTTGAAGATGAACTCCAGAATGTGGCTGGGGGTGGCCCAACACCAGGAGAAGCGACTCCCCCGCATGAGAGTGAGGCCGAAAGCGAAGCCTCAACCAATCCATCCACTCCTGGCCATGTTAGGACAGTATACATGGCCGGGGATGATGTCGAGTCTGATGCGCCGTCACAGGACATAGTCCAGCGCATAGACTCATTGGAGGGAGGACTCAAAACCCTCTCTGCCTCAATGCAAGCACTGACTCAAGCAGTGTTTGAGATGCGATCGGCCTTGATCAGGACACCTTCAACTGGTCCTGACCCAGGAGCTAATGGGGAGTCGAGTGTGCCCCTCCAACGGGCACCCTCGGATACAGAAGCACCTCGGACCTCAGAGCCCTCAAACGCTCCAATCCAGATGGTACCTCCTTCCCCGACTCCTAGCTCTACGGAGGATGTGGTCGAAATGATCAAAGACCTGCGGGAGCGCTTCGAGTCCAAGAACAGGCAAGAGGAACGCCAGAAGATGGGTATTCCCCAGCCTTATCCCCTCGAGTGGAACAAGGTGGTTTATCCCCCAAAGTATAAGCCACAAACACTCACCCCATACGACGGGAAGGACTCTTCGCGACGGTACCTGACGTACTTCCAGTAACAGACGGGGCATCTTCCAAAGGAGGACGCGCTCCTCACCAGTATCTTTGTCGGGGCCCTGAAAGGAGTAGCATATGACTGGTACTGCAGCCTCCCCGACAATTCCATATCGTCCTTCGACGACCTGACGCGCCTCTTCCTCGACCGCTTCTACGACGGCGGGAAGGACATGACGATGGCGTCTCTCATAGAGATACGTCAGAAGGAGAAGGAAACGGTTCGGGCGTTCATCGAACGCTTCCGACAGACTTGCTTCAGGCTACCTCCAGGCATGCCAGAACATGCGCTCCTCTCCGCTTGCAGCATGAACATGCTGCCTGCAGTAAAGCTCTGGCTCAACTCTACTCCCCCTCCTGACTGGAGCTCCCTGATCATCGAAGCTGAAGCTGCTGAAAAGAAGGCGGCCAATGCACGTCTTCTGGGTGTCAGCTTCCCCGCCTTTGACGATAAGGGGAAAAAGTCCGCAGCTAACAGCTCTGGACGAGAAGCAAAGGGGAAACAAGCATTGACTGTTAATGCCTCAAAAGGCGCATCTGTGCCTACTCAGAAACCTCTACTGGCACCAAGACCCAAGGAGGTTTATTCATTCAATGATGACGACACCCTGCAACTTTTTGAGATACTGAAGCAGGGTGACAAGATCAAGCTACCGGACCCAAAACGGCCCGATGAAGTTGGAAAAGTGGACAACCCAAGGTACTGTCACTACCATCGGTTTGTCGGGCACCCGACCAAGGACTGCTACGTCCTCAAGAATTACATCCAGCGCATGATCAATGCGGATGTAATCTCCGTCGACTATGAAGAGAAGACGGTGTCGGCCAATCTGGTTTCGCTTCAGTTTGGCACCTTGCCGCCAACTACCACACAAGATGGCGTCGTCCCCATCCCTAAGGCGACAATGGAGGTGGTAAACTTACCACCTACTCGTGACAATATGAGTGGACTCACCCCGCTCACCACATCTCGAGGAGAGGTCCTCTGGGTTCACCCCGACCTCGTCTCCGAGGTGACTCAATCGGAGGTACGCCCTACCTCCAAATCAAAAGGCAGGAAGATCAAGTCTTGCCGCACAGTCTCTTCTTCAACAGAAGAGGCACTTCCAGTGCAAATACGTGCACAACAGAGCTCCCAATCCGGCGAAGCCGCCGCCGAGGTGGTGCCTCCTAGCACCATCCCTGAAGAGGGTCCATCTAAGCCCTCAGCAGCCAATAAGCAGAAGCAGGTGGAGGCCCGTTTTGACAGACCTCTACGGAAGGAAAATGCTTCGGGGCTGTCCAAGCCTCACAACTTCGACATTCTGGCACAATTAGCCAGTACACCTGCGCGCCTGTCTTTGTTCGAGCTCCTGCGTCTTTCTAAAGATTCCCGAGAAGCTCTCTGCGAAGCTCTGAAGGACGCTGAATCCTTTCTCAGTCAGGTCAAGCAGCCTGAAGACCTCCCAACTACTTGTGCGCACTGTCATTGTGCGGATGAAGTTATCCCAAACATAACTTTTACCCAACAAGACATGCTGCTCAAGCATCACCGACATAACCGACCGCTGTATTATACAGGGTACATTGGCTCGGTTAAGGTGAGCCGGATTCAGATCGATCCTGGGTCTTCCCTAAGCATCATTCCAAAGGCGCTGCTATCAAAGCTGGGGATCCCGATGTACCGGCTGGCGCCCTCCAATACAACCATTAGTGGCTTCAATGCTAGCAAGGGGGAGCCATTGGGCAAGATCCGACTGAAGTGTCACATTGGCAGCCTCAAAACTGAGGTGACTTATTATGTAGTAGATGCCGAGGTTAACTACAACATCCTGCTCGGTCGACCATGGATGCATGAGTACATGGTGGTGCCCTCCACGCTCCACCAGTGCATGAAGTATGTATCCACCAATGGCGTCATCCGGACGGAGTTTGCAGACATCGATCCTTTCAAAGGGATTGAAGCCTACTTCACCGATTCCGACTTGTACAAGCCCATTGACGAGGAGGAAGCCAACGACGCTGATGATGAGGCAGAGACGGCAACAGAGCCGGACATGGAGCCTGAGACGACTCCCGACGCCCCCTTGAAAATCCGACTGAAGGGGAAACCACCCCAGAAGGCGCCTCCAATAAGCATCAAGCTATCAGGAAAAGCGCCGGCTCGCGAAGCACCCCTGAAGATACGCCTCAAGGGAAAGCCACCTCAAACATCGGCTCCCCTGGTGGCAAAATTACAAGGGAAGACATCACTCACCGGAGGCGCAACCGAGGTGCCTCTCAAGGTGCGTCTCAAGGGCAAGCCACCGCAGTCATCCAAGGTGTCAGAGAAGGCTCATATAACCCTCTCAGACCCCAAAGCTGTGTTGGACTCTCCTAGTCCGCCCCCAGTTCTTACAGACGAGGAGCTTGGTGATTATATCTCGGCTGATGTAGAGGCACCCTCCTTTGACAATGTAATCCCACGGGATAAGATCTCGTACTTTATCAATAATAGAGTGTCTTTTAATTATTCTTGTCTTCCCCACTGGAATGCCATGTATACATTAGACAACGCTCTACGGTCGTTGCAAACACAAATAACGACCGTCTGCCATAACCAAATAGTACCGTCTCAAGGAGTCTTCATAGTCCCTCCACGGAGCCGAGACCAAGGCACCATCATCTCGGGCAAAGTCGAGCGTCGTCGGGACCTCCCTTCAATCGAGCCCGAACCTGATACCGGCAGAGTACAAGTCTATCGGTACACGGATGCGGCTAAGCACATCATCCAAAAGATGGACTACGACCTGAAAAGCAACAAAGGCTTAAACTACGGCAAGGGTCGACATCTCCCTGTCCGGCTTTCGATGCCCAATGGAAAGCCACAGGATTATTATAATCGGACTGGACGAGGGTTAGGCTATGTCACGCCGCCATCAACCCCAGAGAGTTCAGATGCAGAAGACATAGAACATTCCCATTCGTCCGAAGCATCGACTTGGGATTCCGATACCAGTATCGGATCAGTCTTCAGGAAAGTGCTGTCAGCTAACATGACGTCAGCACAACCTCAAAAAGGTGAAGACGAAGACCAAGCACCAGAACCCTTCGAAGAAGAACCCTGGGCCCAACGCCTAGGGGAACAATGGGAATCTCGTTTTGAGCTTCGTGAACCTCCCACCGAAGACGAAGTCGAGCAGATCGACCTCGGGGAGGAGTCTTCTTCCAAACCCATCTTCATCAGTAAAAGCCTGGAAGGAGAAGATCGAGAATCTTTAATCCAACTAGCTAAAGAGTATATCGACGTCTTCGCCTGGAGCTATGAAGACATGCCGGGACTCGATCCACAGATCGCAATGCATAGGTTGAACATCTTACCTGATGCCAAACCTATCAAACA
The DNA here is from genome assembly GCA_029216955.1 of Iris pallida. Lineage (NCBI taxonomy): Eukaryota > Viridiplantae > Streptophyta > Magnoliopsida > Asparagales > Iridaceae > Iris > Iris pallida. Next base: position 19,551,196 of record JANAVB010024997.1, read on the forward strand.
ACAGCAGCGACGCTTCCGTCCGGACATCATGAATGCCATCGATCAGGAGGTTGACAAACTCTTGACTAGCGGCTTCATCCGTAAAGAACAACACCCGGATTGGGTAGCCAACATCGTTCCTGTCACCAAGAAGAACGGGAAGATACGAGTTTGTATCGACTTCAGGGATCTCAACTCTGTTTGCCCGAAGGACGAATTCCCGCTTCCAATTACTGATGTGATGATCGACAACACATGTGGCTTTGAGCGCATGTCCTTCATGGACGGGTATTCAGGCTTCAATCAAATCAAGATGTTCCCCGATGACGCAAAACACACGTCATTCAGGACTCCAAAGGGTGTTTTCTGCTACACAGTAATGCCCTTCGGCTTGAAGAACGCCGGTGCGACATACCAGCGAACTATGAGCACCATCTTCCGTCAACATCTTTGCAAGACAGTCGAATGTTATGTTGACGACATCGCAGTCAAGAGCCGCCTCAAAAGAGATCACCTACAGGACCTGAAGATGGTCTTCGATCTCATGCGGGCGCATCAACTCAAAATGAACCCCGCTAAATCCTTTCTGGGGGTTTCTAGCGACAAATTCTTGGGCTTCGTCATCACAGCGAAAGGCATTTATGTTGATCCTGAGAAGACCAAAGCCATCCTCAACATGGACCCTCCGAAGAACCTTCGAGAACTTCGAGGCCTACAGGGACGTCTAGCATATATCCAGAGGTTCATAGCAAACCTTTCCGGTAAATGTCAACCCTTCACTCAGCTCATGAAGAAGGGAGTCTCTTATGTCTGGACAGAGGAGTGCCAGAAGGCTTTCGACGACATCAAAGCCTACTTGACGAGCCCACCAGTCCTGGTAGCGCCAGTCACCGGCAAACCATTTCTCCTCTACGTCCGTGCCATGGATCATTCTCTTGGCGCTCTGCTCGCTCAAAATAGCGATACAGGCTACGAGCAAGCAATCTACTACCTCAGTCGAACACTCATCGGGGCCGAACACCGGTACAACCCCGTCGAAAAGGAGTGCTTGGCTTTGGTGTTTGCCATCCAGAAGACTCGTCATTATGTCTCGGGTCAGACAATTCATGTCATTTCCCGAGTCAATCCGCTCAGAGTCTTCATGACGAAGCCAGGATCATTGAACTCCCGACAGGCTACATGGGCGATCTTGCTAACACCGTACAACATGGTGTTTGTGCCCCAAAAAGCTGTTAAGGGTCAAGCTCTGGCTGACTTTTTAGCTGCACACCCCATCCCAGAATCCTCAAAACTCTATGAAGATATCCCGGATGAGGTCCAAGAATCCAACGTCACCGAAGGAAGCCCCGTTTGGCGGATGTTCTTCGACGGCGCTTCGAGAACAGGCCCTAAAGGCCAAATCATCACAGGAGTGGGGGTAGTCTTAGTCTCCCCCGATCAGCTGGTCATCCAGCGTGCGTACTCTCTTTCGAAGCCGTGCTCCAACAATGTTGCCGAGTACAACGCACTCGTCATGGGACTCCAGCTCGCACAACAGCTGGGGGTCGACCATCTGGAAGCTTACGGCGACTCAAAACTCGTCGTAAACCAGGTTCGGGGACAATACGAAGTTCGCCATGAAGATTTAATCCCTTATCATGAAGTCGCGTTGAACATCATTTCAACCTTCACTGGGTTCTTCATTGAACATGTCTCCCGTTTATAAAACTTGGAGGCCGATGCTCTGGCTGGCCTCGCAGCCTCATTAGCAGCGCCCTTTGGGACTCAACACTATATCACGGTAACAGGACGAGATCTGATTTGTCCCAAAAACAACCTATGCTTGCAGGTGGCTCACGCCATGCCGATAAACGTTGGTGTTAATGTCCGAGACTGGAGGTTCCCGTTCATCGACTTCGCTGTCTACGAAATCCTTCCAGAGGACCCGAAGGAAGCAGTCTCAGTCAGGAGACGCTCTCTTCGATTCTACTACGATACAGCTACCAAAATGCTGTACCGACGCTCCTTCGATGGGCTCCTCCTTCGATGCCTGTCCAACGAAGAAGCAGCCGAAGCTCTTCAAGAAGCTCATGACGGAACTTGTGGAGCTCATTAACCCGGTCCTAAGTTGCAAGATCGACTGCGACGTATGGGCTACTACTGGCTAACCATGGTTGCCGACGCTGTCGAATATGCTAAGAAGTGCCACGCGTGCCAACTTCATGCAGACTTCATACATACACCATCGGAGCCGCTACATCCTACAATCGCCTCCTGGCCCTTCGAAGCCTGGGGCATGGACATTGTAGGGCCAATCACCCCTCCTTCATCGAGAGGACACCGTTTCATCCTGGCCATCACCGACTACTTCTCCAAATAGGCGGAAGCAGTTCCGCTAGCAGAAGTAAAAAGCTCCAGGGTGGTCAGCATTATCAAACACCATGTCATTTACCGTTTCGGAGTACCCCGGCGGATCATCCATGACAATGGTCCTCAGTTTATCAGCCACATTTTCAGCAGGTTCTGTGACAAGAATCGCATTCAGAACGTGGCCTCAACCGCCTACAATCCGGCAGCAAACGGATTGGCTGAGGCATTCAACAAAACTATCGTTAGGCTGCTCAAAAAGGTCGTGTCATCCAACAAACGCGACTGGAACGAAAAGCTTGGCGAATGCCTTTGGGCCTACCGCACAACGGTACGGACCCCAACAGGCAACACTCCATTCTCCCTAGTCTACGGGAGCGAAGCAGTACTGCCTCTCGAGATACAGATACCTTCGCTCCGCATAGCAATCACAAACGAACTCACAGAAGAGGACAATCAACGTCATCGTCTGCGGAAACTGGAGGCACTTGACGAAAAGCGTCTCTTAGCTCAACAACGCATCAAGATCTACCAAGCCCGTATATCACAGGCTTTCAACAAAAAGGTCAAAAAGAGGACTTTCCAAGTTGGCGACCTGGTTTTAGCAGTCAGAAGACCAATGATGTTGACCCACAAGACACCAGGAAAGTTCGAGCCCAAGTGGGAAGGACCTTTCATCATAGAGACGGTATACTCAAACGGTGCTTATCGCCTCGCCAAACCCAATGGGAACTTGTTTATGATGCCCATCAACGGCAAGTTCCTAAAGAAGTACTATTCTTGACATCCTCCAGACATGTACTTCCTCAAACAACCTCTTTCCACAAACTTATACGCCTCCGGAACCCAGCTGTTCCGTGGCATCTTCCAGTAGAAAGATAACCACGTCCATATTACCTCTGAGTTGTCTCTCTACACCCTACAAAGTAGAAACTTACACTTCGTAAGCCTACGCTACCCTTCATGTTTACCACATCCACATTACCTCTGAGTAAACATCTTGTACAAACAACCCCAGCGTTATTGTACATTTATCGCAGAACTTCCACGTCCATATAACCTCTGAGTTGTTCAGCGTATCCCCCAAGATCATTCCTACCACGTCCATAATACCTCTGAGTAGGGAGATTCTATCATTTCGAACCCAATGATTGCCATGTCCACATTACCTCTGAGCAAACATAATGGTTCCTTCAAACTTATTATCTGTACCTGAAAACCAAGGTGCGCAAAAGATAATAGGTCCACACAAATCATCAAGTTCATGACAACAAAAGATGAACACATCACAAAAAAGGTTGTAGACTTCTTTATTCTTCTGAAAAAGGAGTACAAGAAACTACATCATTCCCCCCAGTAAGGGTTGCAAAAGAACACAAAAGAAAAAGGGAAAAGCTATTGTCCCTGAATCTCCCCAGGATGGGCTGAGAGCTCCCTGACTCGAAGCTTTAAGTCGACTGCGCGGGCCTCCACCGTCGCCAGGACTCGTCGCTCTGCTTCCTGGCGCATCAATTCAACGGACCCAGCGGAAGTATCACTTGCATGCTTCTCATCAAGCTGTTGTCGTTGCTGCGCCAAGGCAAGAGTCCGCTGAGTGAAAGTCGCTTCATCCTTCTTGAATGCTGCATGTTCAGCCCAGACACGCTCGACCTCTAACTGGAGTCGGGCCCGTTGGTCTTCAAGGCGGCGCATCTGGGTGTCGATATCCGCGATATTAGCCTCCAATGCAGCTTGAGTTTCCACCATCGTCTTCATGGACTGAGACAACTGCTCTACCGCAGCCTCGGTCTCAGCCACCTCGCGCTCCCAAACGCCCACGGTGGCCTGGTATGAAGACTCGATCTCAGCAATTAGCTTCCCCTTCTCCGCATCTATCAGGACAGAGAGGTCGTTTCGCTGGATGCGTTGAAGTTCTGCGAGCCGCTCATCCAGCTCAATCACCGAAGCCTCCAGAATTTCGGCCATATGGTCGTGGCCTTGGTGAATACGAATCAGCTCGATGCAGGGCATTGCCAGAGCTTTTGCCGTCGCAAAACTTCCATTGGCATCCATCACAGCAGATACACCCTTCTGCAACATTTTGTATACCCCCTCGACGAGGAATTTCACATACTCGTCTGCATCCGCCAGGACTTGCGGCGTCATCGCGGGAGTTGGAGGAGCTACTACAGTTTGCGGACCGGAAGAAGATCCGCCAACTTCAACCAGCGAGGCTTGAACCTCAGCATCAATGGGCTCTTCATCAACAGGGGCTGGACTTCCAGCCCGAGGAGCCGAAGCAACAGAAGGAGCCGGCACAGGCGTCGAAATGGTCCCCCAAGTAGAAGGAGCTACAGAGGGTTCTACACCCTTACCCTTCTCAAGCTCGGAAGAACCTCCGACGTCAACAGCCACCTCTTCTACCCCCAACGTCCTATCAACAGTTGGTACCTCCCTTGGCAGAATAGGGAGATTATCACTTGTCTCTTGACCCGTCGCAGCAGTCTTCACTGGCAGACGGGTCTCATCATCGAGTCCCTCAACAGGGACAGAATCTGTCGCTACCTCCTGAGTGGTAGCTGCCTCAACTTCCACGGTTGAAGCCGGGGTAGGACTCGGCAATAATGCAGCCGACCTCCCCTCATCATGATAAAGAGGAGATTCAACCCTCTCCTCTGTCTCGACCAGATCTGCTGTCCCTGCAGCAGATTCTTGCAAGACCGGAGGAACGTCATCGGAAGGCGACGAACTCCAGTCCACTTCATCATCAGGATACCTCGAGTCCGCAGGACCCTCAGCATCCAAGGCCTCCACGGCAGACGGTGCTCTCCCAGAAGTTGTTGCGACCTCGAAGTCAGGAGATATTAAAACCTCCACAGGAACATCTTCGGGACCTTCCTCCACGGGAGACAATAGCATCGGTGGAATGCGCTCATCAGAATAGCCTGCCACCTCCTTCGGCTTACTAGCGCCCGATTTTGAAACACGGGACTTCTTCTTCAATCCCTACAAGAAGAAGAGCATAAGTCGCCACAATGACGAAAAGAATTGGAATTACGAAATATTCCTTACCTCAGCAGGGATTGATCCTGCTGGCATTATAAGTGGCACTTTCGTAACCTTCGGGGTTGGCACCTTTCTCGACCTTTTCGGTACAGCAGAACCAGCTTCTGTGTCAGCACGCCTTTTCCCGACAGACGGGTCTTCCACTGGTACTGCAGCAGCAGCCCGATACCCCGCCAACTCTGGTGGACGATATGATCGGGCTGCCATCAACATATTCGCTGTCGCCTCCAGCTGGGTCCCAATAATGAAACTAGTCTCCCTGTCATAACCAGGAGACATAGCAGTCATAGTGCAATACAGCTTGGCGGCCGAATATAGGATCGGCGGCCGAGGATTGCGAACTGGCGTGGTGAACTTAACGCTAGTGCATCCAGCATTATAATATTGCCAGCCCCGGGCTCCATCCAGCAAACTCCCGATGAAGCCTAAACTACTACTGGGATTCCGCAACATTAACTGGGTATAGCCAAACTGACGAGCAAATCAGCTTGGCAGATAAGGCTCTAGATAACACCTATTTTGGTTATGATAGACCAGGTGAGAAGGCCGGATACTCTGCAACCAACGAAAACTCCATTTCGACAAAGTGACCGCATCTTCGCCAGAGTCAACTAAATCTTCGTCGGCCTCGAAATCTTTGAAGATCGGACCAACCTTGACAATCTCCCACCCCTGAAGGTAGGACAAGACTCTCCTGCAAACGGGGACGCCAGTATAAGACCACTTCCTCTTATAGAAGCGGCGAATGAAGGCATCTCCTTCAACCTGGTCCTCCTTCGGACCGGGACTCATCACGTTCGGATGATGCAAGATCAGCCACCCCATAAGATAATGGAAAGACAGCTCGGCCCGGGGAAAGTTATCATTATTTCCTCTCTCGTGGATCACATCATCGGTAAAGGACCTCAAACCGCGCAACAGGTTGCACACCATCGCGGGGAGGAGAGCCAAAGGTCGTCCACAGGCCAACTTCACCACAGGCAAAATGAGATTTCGATGTACCCTCTCGACGGCACCGGATCCACCTGCAAATACGCAATCCCGGAGCCATATCATCAAGTAGGACGTCAACACTGCCTTAGATGACATCCGGTGCCCGCAGTGCCAGAAACAGTTGTACGTAGCCTTGCCGCCCTCATTAGAGTGTGGGGTCCTTTCGTCCAGCCGGCTTATTTCAGAACTCACTTCCGCGGGCTTCAATCCCTGCGGGGTCGCAAACCGAATCCTCGAAGGATCCGTCAAGTCCTGCCTGAAGACGTAGTCCCTCCAAGCAGTCACATGAGGCTGGGTCTTGCCCTTGTCCCTCCGGTGCATCAGATAATGATGGCTTGTCACCTCTTTGAAAACAGCCATCATCTTCGGATCCTTATCCTCCAGAACTTGGATCTCTTCATTTGATGGAAAATATTCCTCGTACGTTTTCGAGCCCCAAGGAAGCTTGGACACTTCGTACATCTCATGAAGGGCTAATCCCAACTCCCCCACCGGAGTAAAGAAGCTACCAGTCTGGGCATTGAAAAGCTCCAAGAGCGCAAGGAACATAGGCTTATTGAGGTCCACGCCTGCCTGCGTGGCCCGAATGGCGGCTGTCAGCCCGATCTCTTTAAGCTCAACCTCGAACCTTGAAAGCACCCAAGTGGTCAACTCGTCCCACTTCGGGATGTAGTGACACCAGCCTTCGACTCTGAAGCTACCTGTCGGATACATCACCTTTGATGTCAGCATCCGATTTGCAAAGATCGGGGCACTGAAGGGAAACGTGTCGTTTGGGACCTCACTGTAGATGCTCCCAGGACGCAAGGCTCGGTAACTGAAAGAAGAACCGGCCCGTGAAGCGGTCAAAGTATCTCGGTGGTTCGAGGAGGCGTCAATTGAGAGGGTACCTCCCAAGGCCCCTCCTTGAGAGGGAGTAAGTTCCCAACCCATCCTTCTCTTCGAAGCTAGACGATAAAAAGCCGTCAGCGGCAACTGGCGGTCAACCTGCCGCATGTACAAAACCATGCCTTTGGCAGAAAAGAACCAGTCTTCTCTAATCCTCAGTATCTTCGCTTCGGAAGAGACTAGTCGGTCGCCAAACAGAAAGGCAGGTTTTAAGAAAGTTACACTTTCGGATTCAGCAGACTTCAGTTTACCACTCTCCATCATACTCTGGAGGAAAAGAGGCAACTGGGTCTGAATTTGTAGCATTCTCTCACGAGGTTGGTCCTGTAAGATAGCATCCTTAGCAGGATTGATCACCGCCTCGTCAAAATCAACTCCCATCTGACAAAGAGAAGCGTCCAGAAGGACCTCATTCAACAAAGGGATCGTCATCGACACTGATACAACAAAGATGGAAGTCAGGCAAAAAGAAAATAGCTTCGGCGCATCATCAGGGCGTAAGCCCATGCGCGCTAGCATCAGAGCTTCGGCGCATCATCAGGGCGTAAGCCCATGCGCGTCAACTTGCTTCGGCGCATCATCAGGGCGTAAGCCCATGCGCGTCAGTATTGGAGCTTCGGCGCATTCAGAGCGTGAGCTCATGCGCGTCAGCGAAGGCTTCGGCGCATCACCAGGGTACGAAACCCATGCACGTCAGCCATTAAACCTCGGTGCATGATAAAGGTGTAAACCTATGCACGTCGGCGGGGTAGAACTTCGGCGTATCATCAGGACAAAAGTCCATACGCGTCAGCAAATCTGAGTTAGGGCACAGTCTGGCCCAAAAGCTTATGTGAAGAAGATGAACCCACCCGTCACCTCAGGACGAACGTCGGCCGGAGTTGCAGGGGTGATAGGTGCATCCTCACCAACGAACTCCTTCGCTTTCTCCTTCCCCTTGCCGGCACCACCGCGAGGGGTCTTGGGAGCCATTCTCTCAGAGAAGAAAAAGTTAGGGTTTTGAAGAAAAAAACTCTAAAGAAAGCAAAGGCACAGAGCAGATGAATTCTCTCTCCAACCCTTACCTATTTATAGGGCTTGGTCGCACGCGTGAACCGATGACGTGTAATCTCAGCCGTCGCTTCGGGTTCCGTGAGGAGATGACAACAAATACAACCAAAAGATCATCATCAATCTTTTGGGTTACCAAGGCGTCATCATCATCAACTGAAAGGAGCATGCGCCCGAACAAGCATGCGCCCAAAAATCATGCGCCCTGACCTCCATGCTTCTTATTCAAAGTATTCCAAAACTTATTCAAAAGTTTTGAAAACTTTGAAGGGGGTCTTGTAGAAGCATGGAATTTCACAACCAGAAAGCCCATGCGCCAGGCATTATATCCGCCAGAACTCAGACAGCTAATCGAATAAGCCATAGACATTCGAAGAAGGACTTTTTATTCATATATGTAAAAGTCTATTATATGTCTAGGAGAATTTCTACAAAGGAAGGATCCTGGATCTACAGCCAACAGCCACCATGCACCTTCCAGATAGGTGCAGCAATCACCATGCGCCTTCCGATAGGCACAGCAGTCACCATGCGCTGTCAGCCAGGCGCAGCAGATGTCATGCGCCTCCAGCCAGGCGCATCCTACCATCTCTTCAGCAGCTCAGTGATGTGCATCTCTCCAGCAGCTCAGTGATGTGCATCTCTAAGTTATGTGCATCCCTTCAGCAGCTCAGTGATGTGCAACTCTTCCAACCAGGCTCACCTGGCCGAGCAGAGCCCAGTTATGTGCCGCTTTTCCAGCCAGGCTCGCCTGATAAGTGCTTCGCAAAGCAAAGCATTTAACCCTCTGGCTGGAACCAAGGAAGAGAAGAGCACCGCAAATGCTGTGGCCGGGGGAGGCTTCGAAAGAGCCTCCAAAGACCAAGGAAGACCGTGATCGAAATCATGGCACAAGCAGCTTTCAACACAATCAAAATGGGCGGCACCCACTTTGAAGGAAGAGAGAGCCTAGCACCACCATTCCGATCTACGGCTCTTCCGGAATAACGGAGACGAGGCCCGAACATCCTTATCTTTGGATGCAACAGGCACCTTCCGCCTGCCTCAGAAGCCCTCGACTCCGTCTTTTGGATGTAACAGTCACCTTCAAGTGCATCAAAGACAACACGACGTCTCATCTTCACCCTCGGGAGCACTTCGTCAACAGAATGCACCCGCATATCCAAGTTCATGTTGGAATTACGTGAGGGAATGAGGAGTAAACCTTCTCTCCATGCCACTATTTATAGGCCGGGCAAATCAAACCCACGTGCCAAGTGGATGACTCTCCGAATTCTGTGCAATGAATTTGCATTAAATGGATGAACCGGACGCCTCGAATTCAGCCAAACGGCTATTTATAGCACTCGAGGAGCGAGACAGCCGCGTCATTAAAAGACATGTCGGATGCGCCAGCTAAACAGCGCATTACACGGATGCGCCCTCCAGCATCAGGCGCATAACACAGACGCGCCCTACAGTACCCGGCGCATCACAGAGGATGCGCCCTCCCTCACATCTCCATGCCGAGTGGGACACCAACCAATGTGCCCACTCAGCTGTCCATCGAACATCACAAACATTAAATGCTGAACTGACACCAGAGTTGGCAGCACGCTTCCCAAAGTCTGAACAGTGACAGCTTTTTCAGAGAACGAAGCATCGGCAACGTCAGCATCATCATGACTCTATTCCGACGGCTACTACCACGTGGCCATCCGTATGCGCCTCTATGGCCATGCGTCCAAATCGCCATGCGCCTCTACGGCCATACGTCCAAACTAGCATGCGCCTCAAAAGCCATGCGCCTCAGACTCTTCACTGATCCCGAAAGACAGAAGGAGGGTCTCCAGTTGAAGCTTTGCATGCGCCTCAAAAGCCATGCACCTCAGACTGATCTCTGATCCCGAAAGACAGAAGGAAAGTCGCCTGCATGCGCCTCAAAAGCCATGCGCTCTAAACAGTTTGTAACCCCTAAAGGTTATGAGCCGCAGCCTCCTCCTGCGCCCAATCAAGGAGCAGCTCACCAGATTACTTCCCCCCCACCCAATCCGAGATCTTCGAGCCATGGGTCGAGGACACGTGTCCTTTGACTCAACTCGTCCAAGATTTTAGCAACAGAAAGATATTCTCCTCTGCTACGTGCCGGCTCACAACAGCAGTATGAAGAGTTCTCCCCCTCAATCAGGGCGCATCATCTACGCGCCTCCATCAGCAACCTCCACGTAGCGTCCCCACACACCGGCGCATCCTACATGCGCGCATGAGCAGCCAGCCTGCAAAACTATAAATAGAGGGATCTTCTCCTTCACACACACACAGAGAATCCACAACGAACATACAAGGAATCATCAGAGAGGCAGATACAGACACTCAACGTCTTCCTCCTCTCAACAAGCTCCAGCACCCAGAGCAATCCACGCCTTCAGAGAACCGATAACCGTCGTCAGCCGGTCAACGGAGTCAACGCATTACCACTCGCTCCATTGGCACTAAGGACCCAGCTTAAACAAAAGTGTACTCCTAGGACTACATCTAAGTCCTACATTGTAACACTGTTCTGTTTGTATTAAAGTTTTCAATCAAACAATTTTAATGGCAAACAATTGTGAAGTAGGTATTTGTTGAATTTTAACTCCCTACGTTAACTTAGTTGTGTTTGTTACCTTAATCATAGCAAGCCTAGAGAAAAATGTTAAAAACCAAATAATTATACAAGTCTACAAGTATGCTGATCTTTGATTTTTTTTTTACTTTCAGTATGCTTTCTAGTTGCATATATCTGGTCGATGAAGTAAATGATTCCAGTATCTTAGTAATGGAGTCAACCAATTACAAACAAATGTGCGAATGCAATACAGTTATGCGACTTTGGTGGTTTTTGTTCTTTGATTAAGCTCAGAGATGGATTATGTTGTACCAGAGAATGAGAAATGAGAATGATGCTGATGTAGTGGATAAAGTGAGTTCTCTGTAATAGTTTTTTATGGTTTCTATATAATGTTATGATTGTTCCCATGTTCATGAAAACTCTTTTCTAAGGGATTATTCTGTCAAGCTTGCTCCAGATATGGGACAAATACCTGATCCCTATCATGACCTAGTTTGTTTTACTCCTTTCTCTTGATATTTCATGATTAGATTTGATTTTTAGGCCTGACAATTATATGGACTGATTTGATTGTCTTCTCTTTTTCTCAGGATTTCACTAGTACGTTCCGGCTATCATTGTTCTTTCATGATTATTGGTTATGTGGCCAAGTTTTGATGTGGACAATTTTGGTAGTTGTAAATATATATATGTATTTGGATTTTCTATTTTGAGAATGTAATGAAGATGTTGATATGTACTCTATTTTGAGAAATATAATAAAGATGGTGATATATAATATTAATTAGATTTTTAGGCCTGACAATTATATGGACTGATTTGGATATGCTAATTTGAATAGTATAAAGTGTTATAAATGTGCTGCATTGAGCCTATACATGTTATCTATTCATGACGTTTTAAAATTGTTCTGAATTGTGCACTATATATTAACTATTCAAAACGCTTTTATAGAAACTATTCATGACGATTTTTTTATGACGCGTTTAAAAAACATTTATAACACCCGTTTTCATAACGGTTGCCTTAAAACAACGTCATAGTTTGTCATTAATGACGCTTTTTAGCCATCATTAAAAGGGTTTTTTGTTGTAGTGTGTTTTCCATCGAGACCTTCGTCATAACATGGTTCGTCCTTGGTGAACAGCTCCTTCGAGAGCACACGTGGTCAGATGCACTAGTGTTAGACCACTAGTCAGCTACCACGCTAGATAACTCAACCCGTGCAACAATAGCAACCAAGTTAAGTAATCAAAATAACCAAGTTTAGCCATACCTGTTATTTTGGTTTGGGTTTGGATTTGCATTCACTCTTGTAGTGGCCATTGTTGCCACAGTTATAGCAAGTCACGTAGGACTTGGACTTCTGTTGCTTGAACGATGGACCGTTCACTTTCAGATTAGTAGAGTCCTTCTTGTGATGAGAAGCCACATGCTTCCCCTTGAACTCTCTTATCTGCACCAAGTTGGCCTTAGTCAGTTGTTTGGACAGAGAGTCCATCTTCTGTTGAGATCGCATTTCGTCCTCAACGTGGATCTTTTGTAGAAGATCTTCCAAGTTAATGTCCAGCTTCTTTCGATGCATTCTAGCATATAAGTTGCTCCAACCAGCAGGAAGTTTCGAGACTATCCCTCCAACGACAAACTTGTCGACGAGGGGCATCTTCTCGTCATCCAACTTCTGTTGCAACTTCAGGAATTCCTTTACTTGAGGTAGCATTGCCATCTCGTCTTCGAAGAGCCACTTGTGGTACTTCTCGACGATAAAGATTTTGGATCTGTTCTCGTCATCTTCATATAGCTTACCCAAAGAATTCCAGATCTCTTTGGCCTTCACCTTCTTGGAATATGACTCTGCCAGAGTGTCTTCCATAGAATTGAGAATCAACAGTTTACAGATACTATTTTCTCTCTTCCATTTGCTCTGCTTGACGAGTGCAGCAGCAATAGCATCTGCAGTTCCTTCTTCTGGAATCGTCGGTTCATCCTCAATCAACACATGGTCTACGTCCACGAGTTGAAGATTAAGGTAACCTTCCTCTTCCAGATTTTGAAATGTTCTCCGTTGAATATCTCCAACTTGTTAAAGCTAGTATCGATGAGAGAAGCATGAGAGTTTTCCATCTTCTAATCTTGCTTTGAGATTATTATTCTCGAGGTATAATTTTTGATGGAAAACGGAGAAACGAAACAGTTGTCTCAATAGCAACAACGTTTCGTAGCAACATTTCAAAGATGGTGCACAACAGAGATCCTTGGAGGATTCCGGATAACGAAAATCTAAAAAGATTTCGTTACAACAGCAAACGAAAATAGAGCTTCTTTTAGGAAGGTAAAAATCGAGTTGCTAGCAGCAGCAGCGACAAAAGCCCACAAGAAGTATCTGATTAGATCAGAGAAGAAGATAAGTAAAGAAGAAAGAGAAAGGCTGCTTTGCTGGGGTGATAAGATCACCATTGCTCAAATCAAGATTCGCCTATATACGATCCGCTTCGAGGAATCAGCAAGTTCTAGATAACTTCTGGAACGCTCGTCAGTCAATATTTGAGACTTGAACGGGCTTTCTGGTCTTTATAGACTCCTTTAACTCTCTTCTTGGTGCATCATTCAAAGGAGGCCAAGGGGCTCCTTTTATAGAGTGGAGTGAGACTTCACCTCTTCTCCTATCTGATGTGGAACTAAAATACCAATACTCAAAAATAGAGTTTGATATTTTAGATCATCCCACAATCAGCATAGAAGTGTGCCAGTCCACGCCTACCCCCCGAACACTCCCGTGCATGCACGAGACATCCTGGAGTCCGTGTCCGAGTCCGAGTCCGCACAACAAAAATCAACTTGCATCTTGGTTGGAATTAATCCTTTTTCCTTCTAGAAAAATACTCCCACATGACACACACTTGTGCCCCACCACACCTCATGTGCACACCTCAACACAAGCAATATATTATATTGAGATACTCACCATTTGGTGTAGTCGATGTGGGACTATCTTTTCTAGTCCAAAGGCAAAAACACGAACACTATAGACATACTGATGTGATATTGCATTATTGGATGTCAATTATTACATCCATTTCAAGGCTTTCCTTGACATCCAACAATGTAATGTAACATCAGTATGGTCATGGAGTGTGACAAAAAAAATGTGTCCCCATAATATTACTCGGTCCTGAATACATGATGGATGGCAGAGAGCAACTAAATAGAGGAAAGATATATAGTAGTTTGAAACAGCTAACACAACAAGACAATGAGCCGTGATATTAACCTCTAGGGTCTCATTTGGTTCATAGAAGGGAATGGAAATAAAATCAACTTCCTTGGTAATTTGTTTTCTTTAGGAAATTATAATTTCTATTGATATTCATTTCCGATGTTTGAAAATGCCAAGGAAATTGGAAAAAAAAAGTGAATACTTCAAGGTTGGAAAGTGACATCTTGCTTGGATGGATGTAATCATTTTCTTCTCTAATTTTTCTTCCATTGGAATTCACTTTACTTTCCACCTCAATTTCTTTAGGAAAGTAATGACTTTCTTTTTTCAACCCTTGATTTTGCGAACCAAACTAGGCCTAGGAGTAAAACGAAAACCAATCTAAGTGTTGTTGGCAGCGAGGCTTCTTCCTTCATAAATAGCATGACAAACATGCTAAGGGGATTTTGAGGAAGGATTCTGGATGACGTCCAAAATAACGTTGCAGTCACCTTCGATGATTGTGTCGATTTGGCACTCTATTGTATAATTCGAAGGCAAGAAGGATGCCAAGAGCTTTTGATTCAATAGGTGTCCCTCCAAGTTGAAATGCCATGATCGCTCTGTGAAAGCAACCCTTGTTGGGTAGGTCATACCTTTAAATATTTTCACGTCCTGAAGATGTATTGACATCGACTCACTTTTTGGACCATAAGAAAGTTTTAACAAGACACCCACATCGGGTTTGTTATACATTTAGATATATTTTCATGTCTCGAAGATGTATCAACATTGATTCATTTTTTTGCTAATTATAATTTTTGTTCCACTTGGTTTTTCCAATCAAGATTTTGGTGAGGTACATCTCGCGATACTCAAGATAATCGGTAAATCGACAACATGAGCCGTAAGATGGACTGGATGTCCACTCTACCTAGGAAGCTTGGTAGGTAATGATAGTGTAGGCTAGTATCCTACTACCCTAGGAAGCCGGGAGTGAAACTCCTAAGGTAAAGCTACTTGACCTTAGTACTAGAGTAGAAGGGTAAATGGGATAAGTAGGAATAATACCCATTTCTCAACATATGAGTTTAATACTTTAAGATATAGCTAAAATTAGGATATTATGGTTGGTAATGGTTATGAATAGTGGACTTAGACTAGCTTTGACCTTGGTTGACCACGGTTGACTATTTTGACCAAAAGTCAACCAAAAGTCAACTGAAGCCTAAAATTGACTAGAACTTGACCAAACTTGACCAGTTGACCCAAAGTCAACTGTTAGTCAACGTTAGCCAAGTATGACCTAAAGTTGACCTAGAGATGACCTAGGGTTGACCAGAGTTGACAAGTTGACCAAAAGTCAACTGTAAGTTAACTGTTGACTTAAATCGACCTAGTTTAATTTTGTTTGACTTGCATTGACCCAGTTTGAGCTGGTTAGGCCTAATATGACTTAGATTGACCATGTACAATCTAGTTTGATCTTGTTTGACCTAGATTCACTTAGTTTGACGTCTCTAGTTCGACTGAGTCCAAGAACAGTGCCTCGAGGACCTATAGATGGAATACTGTATCAATATAATGGTTTAGAAGTGAAATTAAGTCATACAGTCAACATGTTCTAAAAAGTGATCATAATCATCACTGAAGACGGAACGATTCCTTGATCATCCTTGATGATTGATTGATGTATATTTAATATTGCTAACTCAATGGTAACTGCCAAAAATAGTATTTACTGCCATTGATTATGCAATAGAGTAATGATTTGTAACAGCCATTCAAGTCTTTGTATAAATTTATAGTAGCAATTCCTTTCATTTGCTCATTATCAAAAGAGATTTCTCTCTCTTCTTTCTCATATATGTTAGTATAAATTCTCAAACTCTGTATTTAAATTCTGAAATTAAAATATAAATAAATAAATAATACCGAGGCTTGAACTTGGTTCAATATCCTTAAGACAATATTCGTCCCGCACTGATGCTTACGGTTTAATGGCAATTAGTCTCCCAGGATACAATGGTTCTTTCCTTCGGTAGCAGCACTTCACACCATTGGAACTCGTCGAAGCAACGTTGGTTGTCTCTCTCTCTCTCTCTTAGACTAATTAATGCAATATGGATGAATTGAATGAATGCTTGAATGCTCCAAACACATGTGTATTTATAGAAATAAAGAGTCACGATGGAAAGGGCACACCTTTCCAATAAATAGATTCGTACACCTTTTCTAATGAAAAGATTCGTACACCTTTTTATAGATTCGTTGATAGAAAAAATTGATATTATTATAACAAATATACATTCACATTTTCCAACAATCTCCACATGAATGAATATTTGACTGTGTACAATACAGACACAATACAGACACCTTATAGACAAGATACAGACATAAGAGAGAGAGATCATTTGAAAAGTTATTGTACCAGGATAGGTAGATTTTCGCCTTGAACCTTCCTTTATAAATATTTATCGAGTTTACTAGCTATCCAGTGAACATGATGTCTTGAACTGTTCAGCTTTTTGTTGTAAACTTGAGTCAATAAATATCACACAACTTCTTTCCGACCAATATTGCTTCTATTGTTGTGTTCATTTTGGCCCTGAATATATGCCTGGTTTTATAAGTGTTCTTAGAGAATTCAGCCTTATAATTCTCATAGAAGTGGCCCCACTTCCACACTCATATAGGTGACTTCCTAATAAGAGTATCCTGTTATACTCCACTTGAATTTCAAGTCATAGGAATCAATAAAATCAATGCTTACCCTAATTTTTCTTTGCAGGCGACACTACTATTTGTCATCCTAGAGAATGGGATGAGTATTTAAATACTCGTCAGTGTCATTTAAGAATTTCACATAATTAGGTTGTCCCTTTGAACCTAGATCTTGGGATCTCCAGTCAACTAGGTTGGGTTTTCCTTTATGGAACTTCTTTTATCATAGGCTTCAAGTCCATTCCCCTCGATGACTTATATACTTGCTCTCTTATCAAACCTTTAGTTAGTACGTGGATCCGCAATGTTTTCCTTTGATTTTACATAATCAATCGTGATTATGCCATTAGAGATAAGTTGTCTAACGGTATTATGATGTCATCGAATGTGTCTTGATTTACCGTTATAAATATGACTGTGTGTCCTACCGATAGCAGATTGACTATCACAATCACTACAACAAAAAATCCTTTTAATGACGGCTAAAAAGCGTCATTAATGACAAACCATGATATTTTTTTTCAAAGCAACCGTTATGAAAATGGGTGTTATAAATATTTTTAAAAGAGTTATAAAAAACCGTCATGAATAGGTTCTATAAAAGCGTTATGAATATTTAATATATAGTGCACAATTCAGGACTTTTGTAAATCCTTATGAATAGATAATATGTATAGGTTAAATGCAGCACTTTTATAACACTTTATACTATTCAAATTAGCATATTTATAACGCTCACATTATATATTACATTCAAAAAACTTAACATTATACATCAACATCTTTATTATATTTCTCAAAATAGAGTACATATCAACATCTTTATTACATTCTCAAAATAGAATATCCAAATACATATATATATTTACAACTACCAAAATTGTTCACATCAAAACTTGGCCACATAACCAATAATCATGAAAGATCAACGACAGCCGGAACACCAGTAAAATCCTGAGAAAAAGAGAAGACAATCAAATCAGTCCATATAATTGTCAGGCCTAAAAATCAAATCTAATCATGAAATATCAAGAGAAAGGAGTTAAACAACATATATGAATATATTAGGTTTTGGGACGGACCGAAGGAGTTGCCGAGGCCGAAGTCGTGGCGGATGATCCAGCCCTTGTTGGTGCCGAGGCTGAAATACTTTGTAATACAAGACATCAAATATGGAGATGTCCGTACCCATATTGTTCATACCAAACAACTTTTTGCATTGCTTGCCAAGAGCATTTTTTGGCTCTGTTAGGACCTAAAATAGGAATCATGTTAATTTTCTAATTATATACAGATCAATAGAATGATATCCACACACTACAACGTACGTATGATCTCCAAGCAAGTAAGGTGACAACAATTGGACTTCGTGCATGGGATAGTAAATTAGTCGGCATCAAAACTTTGTGTGCTATATGTAAGTTCAACTGTAACCAAGCCAACTTCAATACCAAAAAGACGAGCTAAGAAAAAAATTAGAATCATATTATTAAATCAACCAAAGGAATAAGCAATAAAATTAAAAAAATGCTAAAGTTACTTAAAAGAAACTACATCATCAGTGATCACCAAGGCAAGAATAAAAAGACTACGAATAAGGTGTTACCTGGACAAGTTGGCCCTAGTTTAAAGCTGACAAACTAACAAGTTCTGAAAAGTGTCCAATAAATTCTGGAATGAGCCCGTATGATATAAGATCACCACTTTTTACCTGTGAACATCACATGAAACTCCTATCAGATCCACTACAGTAGGTTATAGAAACTTCCATATTTTATGAAGCAATAAGATAGTTACATGAAGGGAGGAAAGTTATTTGCTTGTTATAGCATATTTGAGATGCTTACTATTTCCAGTAAGCATGACGTCACCATCGCATCTGTCAACCCACTAGTTTTTATGTTTGTACGTACTGGTGCTCCAAAACTAATAGAAGAAACTTCTGGGATGCGTCCTGCCCGACACAAGCCTTCAACTTGATACTTGCACAGAGAGCATTTGCAGGACCAACGAGCGACTGCTATCCAATCAACATGCAGGAGATGGCTAAACTCTAGCTGAAGTTACTGGGAAGCAATCAGAAAACACCATATTATGCAGTAGAAAACTTGCTTGCAGAATAGGACTATGTAAACTTTTAAATCCATTATCAAAACAATATACAAAGTCCAAGAAAAAAAGTGATGCTAGCACTTGTTAATCATGAACTTGAGCATATTTGCAGTCAAGTAATTGCTCAACAGATCATAGAGCTAATCAACAAACATATACATAAACTGTACATGAGTCTCTGCATGAACACACTTAATACATTTCACCAGTGTAGATTAACCTCTTCCAGAGGCATATAGACACATTTGACCTGCACTTTAGATTAGTGACTTTGAAATTTCCAAGGGAGTCCTCAATAGAACGAAGAAGCACATAACCAGGAATAGCCTTCACATTGGTTCAAGAAAGAAACAAGCAACAAAGTCTCAAATAACTGATGCCAACCACATGAGGAAGTAAGGTTCTCCATCCAACATCAGTAACTGATGCCAACCACATGAGGTTACGAAGAAAAAGAAGCTGGTGGCATCATGTAGAGCTATAAAATATGATCTGGTCAAAGCTTACAAATTCTATATTTTATCAAATTTAGGTATTATCTAACTCATCTTAATATGGAGTAGCCAACCAAAATCCTTTTAAGTACATTTTGTCAATTTCTGAAAAGGAATAAGACATCCCCATCTAAAAGCTTAGAACATTTACTTGAAAGACAACCCATCATAGAAATTCAATTTATATCATTTTTTTCCTTTCCATCTTCCACTCTCTTGTAAAAAGGCATTGCGATAACAATACCAAATGAGAGGGTAATTGGAGTTTTCTAGTAGTGACACTACATTGATAATTTTATACAACTAATATATGAAACTTCGAGCATCACATTTAATCATTGCTAGCTCAACTGACCCAAAAGAGGTGTTACCGAGTCCAATTTTAATATATGCATTAGAATAGTATGAGATGTACTAGCATCAAAAAAAAATTCTTAGTTTAGAGCATTTGATTAAGTGGTAAAATTTTGGAAAGAACTAGTGTGTTCGAATCTTGACCTAAAGGGCAAAACTAAGAACGTCGGGCTTGTAGACGGACCTCTCCCGATCTCTTGGTCGAGAAGCGAACGATCTCGCATGTGGCGGTCGCCGTCTTCGCGCTCACCTGCCGAACTTCTCCCTGGCGTCGTTCTGGGGAAAGGTGAAGTGGACAACCTCGTCTTCCTCGAGCTTCCTCCAATAGCGGCCGAAGAGGAAAAATTATTGGCGGAAAAGATGGACCTCTCCCGAGGGGGTCGACCGAGAAGAGGGCGCCGGAGTCCCCGCCAAAGTCCATGGCGGAGGGGATCAGACGAATGGATCGGACGCTGGACCAAACCCTAATTCTGAGCATAGGAGCGGAGGAAGAGGAGGAGGAGAGGGGAAATGAAAGGAGAAGAAGGTATTTCGAACGCTTATAATATTAATATCTTTGCAAAATATTACAAGTTTGCCACCGCTCTAAAATATTAATAACGCTTTGTTTTATAAATGTTATAAAAAGCCCAGAATTAGCCCAAACCGTCATAAAAAAAAGGTATTTCGAACTTTGATAACGCTTAGGTATCAGGCGTCATCAATATGTCTTATCGAGCGTTATTAATAGGCCTTTTTGTTGTAGTGAATGTATACATATTGCTAGTACGGGCTTTGGCCATATTGGAATGTCCTCCAAGAAATTTCGAAGCCACTCTGCTTCTTCACTTGCTTTATCCAAAGCTATGAATTCAGATTCTATAGTTGATCTGGCTATGCACGTTTGTTTTGAGGACTTCCACGATATTGCTGTACCTCCAAGTGTAAAGACATATCCATTTGTGGATTTCGAGTCTTTTGTATCAGATATCTAATTTGCATCAATGTATCCTTCGAGTACAGCTGGATATTTAGTATAATGCAATCCACAGTCTTTAGTGTATCTTAAATATCCGAGTACTCTAATAATAGCCTTTCAGTGATATTTTCATGGATTACTTGTGTATTTGCTCATTTTGTTAACTGATTGAGCTATGTCTGGTCGCGTACAGTTTGTAACATACATAAGGCTCCCAATTATACGAGAATATTCTACTTGTGAGATACTTTCTCCAGTATTCTTCTTTAAATGTAGATTTAAATCTACTGGAGTTTTTGTAATGTTATTATCATTTTGATTATGTTTTTCTATAATCTTCTCAATGTAATGATATTGGGATAATACCAGCCCATCTGGTGTTTTAGAAATCTTAATTCCTAATATAACATCTGCAATTCACGGATCTTTCATGTCAAAGTTTTTGATTAAGATCTTCTTTGTGTCCTGGATTATGTTATTATTACTGCCTCACTACAAAAAAAGTGTCTTTCTGGGACCCCAAAAATCTGTCTTAAAAAGACCCAAATTAGTCCTAAATTGTGATTTGGGACGAATTTTAGGACGGTAAGTGACAGTGCATGCTATTAGGGTGGCGTGGCAAAAAGTTTTAGGACAAAAAATACCGTCCTAATTTGGTTTTAGGGTCAAAAAATGTAACCGTACCAAAAGAGTTTGAATTATTACATGTTTACGACGGTTTACAAAACGGTCCCAAAATAAAAGAGTTTGTGACGAATAACATCTGTCCTAAACAAATTTGCCAGTGTTACAAAAGAATGTCGTTTATATCTAGGACAATTACATAACTGTCCCAAAAGTAACACTTATGAAATTATTGTCTGTATTTTTCAGCTATAAAACATACAATTTAAATACACATAATTCATATAATCATGGACGTTGTCAAGCTTGTCCTCAGATGTATCTCCAGGTATCAGAGCTCCAATACAAAAAAAGCTTAACAACATCAAGCATTCTTTACCATTAAGTAGAAGACAACAAAATCCATATATAACTATATATGTTCAATTGATAAACAACAAAAAGCTTAACATTAAGCATCCTTAACCACCATTTCCAAAATAAATCCAAAACACTACATCACCCACAGCATCAGTTACAAAATGAACCCATTGTCTCCACCATTACATACAAAATGCTGAACCCATTAAGCATCCTTAACCACCTTTTCCAAAATAAATCCAAAACACTATACATCACCCACAACATCAGTTACAAAATGAACCCATTGTCTCCACCATTACACTATGTTTTTAGTATATCCAACATGAACCCAAAAATTAACCCAAACTTTTTATCATCACAAGATCGTCGTCCATCATTTTAGCATATCCAGAATGCTTTTGAAGGACCTGCAAATGAAGATATGCCAATATATTAGCAACCTGCTAACTATACACGAACAACCAGAAAAGAAAGACAAGTTCTTCCAAATTGTACAGACTAGACCACATTAGTTTGTGAAGGTTTAAACAAATTGTACAAACCTACTAACAGTTCTTCCAAACTGTACAGACCTGCGTACAAAAAAGTTGGAAAAAAAATAATGTACAGAAAAAGCTTCAAGTGACAAAGGAAGCTTCAAGTGAAAAAGGAAGTTTAAGTGAAGACGGAAAAAATTGGAAAACATTTTAAATTGGAAGTACAATTATTCTAGCAAGAATTATAGTAACAAGCTGGAAAAAACCAATATAAAAGTTAAAATCTGTTACACTCTATATCCAGTAAAAATTAATTAAAACAGGGCAATTTTAATTAACTAAAATAGGGCATGGCTAAACAGTGCTATAGATAGACTGTCATATATATAACTCCCCTTGTGTGCTGCTGTCTTGCTCATTTCCTGCACCATACAACCTTACATTGGGTTGATACACTCCTTCAATACAGAGTTACCTAAACCACACCACTCGGTTACACTCTATATCCAGTACATTGGATTCACTGAGGACACCTTCATGTACCCAGTCTCTACTTCATTTATTCCTCCTTCCTGATAGCGCATGCCTCTGTCTACTAAACATGTCCTAACTAGGATGATGCCCCTCGAGTGATTTTCTATCTAAGGTGGAAACAATAGACTGACACCACAAGGTTGTACTACTTCCTGTGTACTTGTACCTATATAGGGATTGGTACCAGGGGCTGGCACCATTCCTGTGTATATAAGAGTGTCGAAAACGAGGTGCTCACTCGGTCACTGGGCATAACTCACAAGATTTTGTTCACTCATGTCCCTATTCTGTCACTATTCTCCCCAAAAGTATAGGCTGACTTCCTCCTCCCTATACAACCTGGTGTGGTGTTGGTCTTCAGTGTACAGGATTCTATACTGGTACAGGATACAAAGTGCAAACAATTTCAACTGCAACTGGTACCCCTTAAATAAAGTTACAGCAGCACCTAAATTACTGTATCATTGTGTGATTGAACCCAGGAAATGCAGTGAACCTACATGAATTTGCAGTGGACGGGATCAAGGTGGACAGATGCAAGCTAACCTGGGGTTAGGATACCAAGACATCCCACACACAGGTTCAATGTTCTGAACTTGAAGTTCATTCTCCAAAATAAAGTTCAATGACTGAACTTGAAGTTTCAATTGTCTGAAATGAAGGTACACATCGGAATATCAAAACAGGGGACTGAACTCCTTAGTTCAGAAGGACTGTTTATAATGAGCTAGTGACCTGAACAAAATAATGGACTGATATATGTAGGTGATATGGACATTTAGAGACTGAATATAACTGTATAGTGTAAATCTGAGACTGAACATTTAGTCCAATAATTTGAACTTAAAACAAAATAATGGATACCCATCTAACATACTCTAAAATTTAGTGTAAAAAATAACTTGGCAATATGTAAAAAATATTACTGGATTCGGAGTTTCCAGGGAAAAGGACAAAGTGAAAACAGAAGCTAAAATTCAGTTCCGTTACTGATACCGAGATTATGCAAAATTCAGACTATGCAAAATTCAGTCCAAAAAATTAGTCCAGAAAAGAAACCAATGTAATAAACACAAATTTTAACTTGAAAGAAAGGAAATGGAGAACCAAACATAAATTGCAGCCACGAAAGAAAAACAAATATAAGAATCACAGAGAAAAACCAATGTAATAAGTTGATAGTTGGCAAATTACCTGGACGACGTACTGGATTGTTGAGAAAGTAGTTGAGCATTCAGGAATATGGCCACAACTACATCTTTGAGCTCAGTCCTAAGCTCACTCTTGACCGCCTCAAGCTCTTTCTTGTGCCGGGCCTCTTGCTCCTCACGCTCTTTCCTTAATGCGTCAGTCTCTTCTCTCAACTTCTCTGCATATTCTCGTAACTTTTCACCATCTTCTCGTAGTTGTACAATCTTAGCATTTGTTGCTTGTTGAATCTCAGCCTGATGAGCTGCTAAGGATGTTGATCCTTTACCGCTTACACCTACTTCTCGGCCTAAAATTCAGCCATGCCTATCTTGTCCAATCACTTCCCTATAAACATTATTCAATTGCTCCTCATTATCTCGTTCTTCAGCTGGTAGCTCTTCAATTCTCCTTTCTAACATCTTCTATAGCATGCAAGGAGGTTTGTGTTAAATTTCTCTAATTTTCAATTGACATTTTGTTAAAAAAAACTCATTACAAATATGAATTTTATGTACCTCTGTTCCAGTAGCCCCGTCTTCTTCATTATAACTGCCATCTTTTCCTCTAGTGGCTCTCCACATGTTGACAAGATCAACATGCTTGTTTTTTAGCCTCCTCTGATGTGTATGCATGTTCCAAAGTAAGAAAAATTTTATACATTATCAACTGAAAATATATGAGAATTATCTTACCAAAAAACACAATACTAACCTTTCTCTTTATTTCTGGAAAGGATCTTTTACCAGTTCTAGGGAAAGCACAAAGTTTTCCACGATTAACTTGGTTCTTCTCCGAAACTTTCTAAAAAACATTTGGACATTATTTAGTAAATTGAAATAAAGGGTTTGCCACTAGTATGAATATGGATGTAAGTTATTTGTTAGTCGATTTATACCTGTGTGTTACCCAAGCCCCAATATGCCACTAAAGTTGGCCATTGACTGGGCTCCACCCGGGGCGGCACATTTGCTAGGCGCTCTTTATCGGTCTCAAACTTTGTATAGAAGTCTTTTTTCACACGATGCTTGAAGGCCTTCCAGTAAATTCCCATTTTCTTAAAGCAAATAGCTTTAAAAGCGTCGGGTGCATTTGTGTTTTCCTTAAAAAAATATGATATCTAAGTTATCAATATAAGTAGCCATTATCAATAGCAAAAATATATGAACAACAGGTGATGGTAAAGCATTCAAACATGATATCCGAGGTTATACTTCCAAACAACCACAAGAACAGCAAGATATAAATTAGTTGAATCATCCCAAACCAAAAACAAGGAACCACTTCAACATCTTCATTCCAACATTAAAAGAATATAAACAAAATATTGCACTTGAAATGACAGTTTCAATCAACACTTCTAGGCCACAGCTGCTTCAATCGATTTGTTTTTACTCTTGATGGTGAATTATAGTGCTATGATCTATAGCTTACAATATAGACCTCGAGTGTTACTGACTACAAAGTCAATGCCAATGTGTCTAGGTTTAACAAGATAGACAATAGGGGGTTCACTATCAAGTAGGATAATAGTGAAAATAAAGATAGTAATCCATGAAAATACTGATAAAGAGACGGGGAAAGTTACCTTAACCGACGCCCAGACCATTTCTAGTTTATCCTTATCAGCCTTACGCCAAGATAACATTGTTAATGGAAACAATTCGCCATTTCGGGAAAGGTTACCAAGATGAGACATCAAATGGTGCCCATGTTCTCGAACCGGTTGGCAATCTTCATCCCACTCTATGATTTTTTTTACTTCATTATCCCATTTTTTTCTATGGCTTAGCAGCTCCTCTATGTTGCTTAGTGGAAGGTCCACTCTCCATCGTACCTTATCAGAAACAAAAGGGAAAGACTCATAAATAGACTACTTAAAAACCAGAACCAATAATAGCTCATAATTTACATTATAAATTTCAATACAAAACTTACCCTTCGGTATTTTCTCAGAATTCTCTACTGGCTAATTATTTAAAGGCTCATCATCGCTCTCCTGAAAAATTTGATGTCTTGATATAGGAAAGCGCAAGACATCCTCCATAAAAGAGGGTTCTAATCGTGGATCTAATGTCCTCTCACCCATTGCTATGACATGTTCAATATTCTTTGCAATACGAGATGACCTACATGTAGGACTGTTGTATGCAGCCTGAAATACATAATAAATGTAGCAGTATATAGATAGGTGCTGTCAAGATAGTCCAATAGTGCCATAGGGAAGTTCAAACCATAGTACGTAGTAAGCTATGCAAAAAAAATACTAATAAGACATAGAAGTTAGTTCAAACCATAGTAAAAATTAATGCAAGGATGCTCAAACCATAATAAAATATTCTTCCTCTACAATTTGATCCCAGTTGAAGCTAGGCATCAGATCGACTCTCGCCGTGGGTCGACAAAAGCTCAATCGCATCCATGATGCGGCTCAGCCAGCTCTACCAATGAAGAACCAAACCACCATAGCAGGATACCCGAGTATCAGAAGAAGTATCAATTGCACAGTGGCGTATCAGAAGAAATTTAAGTGCACACTGGTGTATTAGAGCGTATCAGAGCTCACTAGACATTGGCAGTGCAAGCATTGGCAGAGGGTCAAGACCAGCATCAATGGAGGATCAAGACTCGAGGACCCCGGATGTTGCTTTTCTCATCATTTGATACATGTATTGTATTAGACATAAGAAAATTAGATTCAATATGTATATAAAGAAAAGGAAAAATGCTCATCCTCGACAAAATTTGAGGATCAAATATCCGGAATTGTCAAGATAGTCCAACACACTAATAAGACAGAAGGAAGTTCAAATTACAATAAAAATCTATGCAAGGAAGCTCAAACCATAGTAAAATACTCTTCATCTACAATTTGATCCCAGTTGAAGCTAGGCATCAGATTGAAGCTCACCGTGGGTCTGTATGAGCTCAATAACATCCATGATGCGGCTCAACCAGCTCTACCAATGAAGAACCAAACCACCATAGCAGGATACCCGAGTATCAGAAGAAGTATCAATTGTACAGTGGCGTATCAAAAGAAATTTAAGTGCACACTGGTGTATTAGAGCGTATCAGAGCTCACTAGACATTGGCAACGCAAGCATTGGCAGAGGGTCAAGACCAGCATCAATGGAGGATCAAGACTCGAGGACCCCGGATGTTGCTTTTCTCATCATTTGATACATGTGTTGTATTAGATCAAGATAGTCCAACACACTAATAAGACAGAGAAGGAAGTTCAAATCAGAATAAAAATCTATGCAAAGAAGCTCAAACCATAGTAAAATACTCTTTCTCTATAATTTGATCCCAGTTGAAGCTAGGCATCAGATCGAAGCTCACCGTGGGTCTACAAGAGCTCAATAACATCCACGATGCGGCTCAACCAGCTCTACCAATGAAGAACCAAACCACCATAGCAGGATATCCGAGTATCAGAAGAAGTATCAATTGCACAGTGGCGTATCAGAAGAAATTTAAGTGCACACTGGTGTATTAGAGCGTATAAGAGCTCATTAGACATTGGCCGTGCAAGCATTGGTAGAGGGTCAAGACCAGCACCAATAGAGGATCAAGACTCGAGGACCCCGGATGTTGCTTTTCTCATCATTTGCAACCATAGTAGTAAGCTGTACACTGGAACAGTAAAAAAATCGCTTATGATCAAATTTTTAACCTTTTTCATTTTAGGGACAGAAGAGTCATCATTGTTTGCTACCTGCAACGTAAGAAAAATAGTAAGATATTCCAATTGAAAATATATGAGAATTATCTTACCAAAAATAGTAAGATATTCCAACTGAAAATATATGAGAATTATCTTACCAAAAAACACAATACTAACCTTTCTCTTTATTTCTGGAAAGGATCTTTTACCAGTTCTAGGGAAAGCACAAAGTTTTCCACGATTAACTTGGTTCTTCTCCGAAACTTTCTAAAAAACATTTGGACATTATTTAGTAAATTGAAATAAAGGGTTTGCCACTAGTATGAATATGGATGTAAGTTATTTGTTAGTCGATTTATACCTGTGTGTTACCCAAGCCCCAATATGCCACTAGAGTTGGCCATTGACTGGGCTCCACCCGGGGCGGCACATTTGCTAGGCGCTCTTTATCGGTCTCAAACTTTGTATAGAAGTCTTTTTTCACACGATGCTTGAAGGCCTTCCAGTAAATTCCCATTTTCTTAAAGCAAATAGCTTTAAAAGCGTCGGGTGCATTTGTGTTTTCCTTAAAAAAATATGATATCTAAGTTATCAATATAAGTAGCCATTATCAATAGCAAAAATATATGAACAACAGGTGATGGTAAAGCATTCAAACATGATATCCGAGGTTATACTTCCAAACAACCACAAGAACAGCAAGATATAAATTAGTTAAATCATCCCAAACCAAAAACAAGGAACCACTTCAACATCTTCATTCCAACATTAAAAGAATATAAACAAAATATTGCACTTGAAATGACAGTTTCAATCAACACTTCTAGGCCACAGTTGCTTCAATCGATTTGTTTTTACTCTTGATGGTGAATTATAGTGCTATGATCTATAGCTTACAATACAGACCTCGAGTGTTACTGACTACAAAGTCAATGCCAATGTGTCTAGGTTTAACAAGATAGACAATAGGGGGTTCACTATCAAGTAGGATAATAGTGAAAATAAAGATAGTAATCCATGAAAATACTGATAAAGAGACGGGGAAAGTTACCTTAACCGACGCCCAGACCATTTCTAGTTTATCCTTATCAGCCTTACGCCAAGATAACATTGTTAATGGAAACAATTCGCCATTTCGGGAAAGGTTACCAAGATGAGACATCAAATGGTGCCCATGTTCTCGAACCGGTTGGCAATCTTCATCCCACTCTATGATTTTTTTTACTTCATTATCCTATTTTTTCCATGGCTTAGCAGCTCCTCTATGTTGCTTAGTGGAAGGTCCACTCTCCATCGTACCTTATCAGAAACAAAAGGGAAAGACTCATAAATAGACTACTTAAAAACCAGAACCAATAATAGCTCATAATTTACATTATAAATTTCAATACAAAACTTACCCTTCGGTATTTTCTCAGAATTCTCTACTGGCTAATTATCTAAAGGCTCATCATCGCTCTCCTGAAAAATTTGATGTCTTGATATAGGAAAGCGCAAGACATCCTCCATAAAAGAGGGTTCTAATCGTGGATCTAATGTCCTCTCACCCATTGCTATGACATGTTCAATATTCTTTGCAATACGAGATGACCTACATGTAGGACTGTTGTATGCAGCCTGAAATACATAATAAATGTAGCAGTATATAGATAGGTGCTGTCAAGATAGTCCAATAGTGCCATAGGGAAGTTCAAACCATAGTACGTAGTAAGCTATGCAAAAAAAATACTAATAAGACATAGAAGTTAGTTCAAACCATAGTAAAAATTAATGCAAGGATGCTCAAACCATAATAAAATATTCTTCCTCTACAATTTGATCCCAGTTGAAGCAAGGCATCAGATCGACTCTCGCCGTGGGTCGACAAAAGCTCAATCGCATCCATGATGCGGCTCAGCCAGCTCTACCAATGAAGAACCAAACCACCATAGCAGGATACCCGAGTATCAGAAGAAGTATCAATTGCACAGTGGCGTATCAGAAGAAATTTAAGTGCACACTGGTGTATTAGAGCGTATCAGAGCTCACTAGACATTAGTAGTGCAAGCATTGGCAGAGGGTCAAGACCAGCATCAATGGAGGATCAAGACTCGAGGACCCCGGATGTTGCTTTTCTCATCATTTGATACATGTATTGTATTAGACATAAGAAAATTAGATTCAATATGTATATAAAGAAAAGGAAAAATGCTCATCCTCGACAAAATTTGAGGATCAAATATCCGGAATTGTCAAGATAGTCCAACACACTAATAAGACAGAAGGAAGTTCAAATTACAATAAAAATCTATGCAAGGAAGCTCAAACCATAGTAAAATACTCTTCATCTACAATTTGATCCCAGTTGAAGCTAGGCATCAGATTGAAGCTCACCGTAGGTCTGTATGAGCTCAATAACATCCATGATGCGGCTCAACCAGCTCTACCAATGAAGAACCAAACCACCATAGCAGGATACCCGAGTATCAGAAGAAGTATCAATTGTACAGTGGCGTATCAAAAGAAATTTAAGTGCACACTGGTGTATTAGAGCGTATCAGAGCTCACTAGACATTGGCAACGCAAGCATTGGCATAGGGTCAAGACCAGCATCAATGGAGGATCAAGACTCGAGGACCCCGAATGTTGCTTTTCTCATCATTTGATACATGTGTTGTATTAGATCAAGATAGTCCAACACACTAATAAGACAGAGAAGGAAGTTCAAATCAGAATAAAAATCTATGCAAAGAAGCTCAAACCATAGTAAAATACTCTTTCTCTATAATTTGATCCCAGTTGAAGCTAGGCATCAGATCGAAGCTCACCGTGGGTCTACAAGAGCTCAATAACATCCACGATGCGGCTCAACCAGCTCTACCAATGAAGAACCAAACCACCATAGCAGGATATCCGAGTATCAGAAGAAGTATCAATTGCACAGTGGCGTATCAGAAGAAATTTAAGTGCACACTGGTGTATTAGAGCGTATAAGAGCTCATTAGACATTGGCCGTGCAAGCATTGGTAGAGGGTCAAGACCAGCACCAATAGAGGATCAAGACTCGAGGACCCCGGATGTTGCTTTTCTCATCATTTGCAACCATAGTAGTAAGCTGTACACTGGAACAGTAAAAAAATCGCTTATGATCAAATTTTTAACCTTTTTCATTTTAGGGACAGAAGAGTCATCATTGTTTGCTACCTGCAACGTAAGAAAAATAGTAAGATATTCCAATGAATGAAGACAGAAAACACAAGACTTGATATCCAATTTATTACCTTCTTCATTTTAGGGTCGGAAGATTCTTCATTATGGTTGCTATCTTCCTCGCTAAGCAAGTCATCACCGACGGGGATATACTCATCATCTCTTTCACTTGCGCTTCTTTTTCCCATCTTACTCGAACTTGTTAGAGTAACCATCTTCGAATTCATTACAAGCTTTGAAGCTTGTTGCAAATTCAAAGCATCTATTTTCATTTTATTTCTAGTAATATTTTCCAATCTTTGTCTCTCATATCCCGACATGAACCCAGGCTTGATAAATTTCTTCTTTTGTGGGGGCATTTTTCCTAATAGAAGTTAAAAATTGTAATATGCAGGGTTATCCCGTGATTGGTCATTACAAACCTACACTATCAACTCAAATACAAATTGCAGTCTCGTATAAGTAGCATGATGAATTAAAGGGATACAGAATCCATAATAGTAGAGCCACTAAATAATTTGATGGTACTTTACAATTTGGATGCTTTATCGCAGAACATGTAGAAGCCACTAAATAATATATGTTTATCACAGAACATGTAGAAGCCACTAAATAGTAGAGCCACTAAATAATATATGTTTATCACAGAACATGTTTATCACAGTAATGTCTAGAGAGGGACAAAATGGACAAAAAAGTAATAATTAAAACACAATCTAATTGGATACAAACACATATATGATTAAAATTATATTACAAGATAATGTCACAGAACATTTTTGTTCCAGACTTCCAGTCTATTGAGGAGTTTCTATGTCAAAATACCTGATAAGCAAACGACTTGCGTACATTTATATACTATCATCATGCGGACATTACAACATTAATGATATTTATTATTAACATCACAATGACCACAATAGGATGGCTAGCACACCCAAAAGTCACTAAATAGTAGAGCCACTAAATAATATATGTTTATCACAGAACATGTTTATCATACAACATGTAGAAGCAAGTATATGACAAGATGAATGAAGTATAGTATAGCTTCTACAACCACTTTCCTGTAAACATTTTTTCTAATAGAAATTGAGAATAAATGAAGTAAAGAAAATAAGCAAAATTAATCAACATTCACTGAAATAAGTAAAATTCGTCAACGTTTAATCATAGTAGATAAAACAACCAACAACTTGAAAGGATATAAAATAGCTAAGAGATACAAGTTTGTAATTTGATATCCATCACAAATAGTTGCAAATCAAGCTACAAACTTGCTACTCATGACCACTGTCATCATGGTCATCATCACCATCACAAATATTTGTGTCAACCACCAAGCCCTCTACTCTTTGCCCAACTCAAGATCCATTATGAGCTTCATCCAGATGTTGCATGCTATAAGGTTCCACTCTATTAGCTTTTAAATCTTCTACTATTGTTGAGTACTTGTCAAATGCATCTCGCGGCGACATCTGAACAACAACATGCCAATCTGACTCTAGAGGGTCTTGAACATACCAAACTTGTTCTGCTTGGGATGCTAAGATATAAGGTTCATCAATCACCCTATTCTCTTTGTATAACAAATGATTGAAGTTCACCAGAGTAAAATTAAACTCATCCACTTTCTGGCCCACTCGTGGATTAACCCAGTTGCACTTAAATAAAACATACTTCATGTCGTTCAAATATTTTATCTCAATAATGTCTATCAGTTGTCCGTAGAATATAACATCCCCTGTAAGAGGATTTCTATCTTTTCGACTAGAATAACTCATTTGTTCTGCTTTTAGGAGGACTCCACTATTCTGAGTTTTTCTACGAAGATCAATTTTTTTTGTTCGAAATCTAAAACCATTAACAATGTAAGAATTGAATTTCAAAGCATCCTTAAGAGGGCTTGAAGCTAAGCTTCTGATCTCCTCTGATATTTGTATGTCTGGTAAACCCTTCACCTATATTAAAAACATTAAATAAGTTTAATAATGATATTTTACTGCAAGTTGTCAAAAATATTAAATGTTCATTAAAAGATACATCTACTTACATGCTCCTTAAATCAAGTGACAAAGTATTCATTATGAAGGCGACTAATAAGGTGTCATTGTGAAGCTTGTGGATATTTTGCCCCATGTTCAGCAAGGTGTTTCATGTATAAAGATGTAGAAATTTATTTCAATTACATAACTAAACGAGAGGATATAAATCATGGTATTAGTCAAGACAAACTTACTCAATGAATGGTGCTACTGCCTCCGTGTTGGCAAGCACATATCGATGAGCTTGTATTTGCATAATTGGATCAAGTCGAAAGTGCACTGCTTTACCTACAACGCGACCAGATTTCTTTCCTCCATCATGATTTCTTCTTGGCAGCTTCATTTTGGTTTCTGTACTATTGTCCAAATACCTTGAGCAGAAAGTCATACATTCTTCTAACAATACTGATTTAGCAATGGAAGCCTCTGTATGAGCACGATTCCGCACATAAAGTTTTAAGGTGTACGAATATCTTTCCATGGGATACATCCAACGATACAATACTGCTCCAGCAATTTGTAACTCATCCACTAAATGCATAGGCAAGTGTTCCATTATATCGAAAAACCGAGGTAGAAAAATCTTCTCAAGACTACAAAGCGTAAGCGCCATACGATCTTCAAAAATTTTCAAGTCTGTAATACTATTTACACTTGAACACAACACCACAAAGCAGTTGCTTAATTCAATTAAGGATTTAACAACATGCTTTGGTAATACCCTTCGAATAGCTATAGGAAGTAACTGTTGCATTAAAATGTGATTGTCATGACTCTTAAGCCCCATATACTCCGCTCTTCTGTATGTACGCATCGAGATATATTAGATGAATAACCATCTGGGACTTTTACATCTCACAACACTTTTAAGAAAATGTCCTTTTCTTTGTTGCTCATTGTGAACTCAGCTGGAGGCAAGTACTCTAGAGTTCTTCACCGTGGTTGAGGATGTAGCTCTGATCGAATTTTCATATCTCTGAGATCTTTTAGAGCCTTTATATTATCTTTTGTTTTGCCTTTAATACCTAGCAAAGTAAAAATAACATTATCGCATACATTTTTTTCAATATGCATAACATCTAGATTGTGGCGAATCAAATTGTGTTCCCAATATTGTAGTTCAAAAAAGATGCTCTTCGTCTTCCAACCTAATATTGTTTTTGGCAGACTGTGTGTTTTTGCTCTCTCTTTTTCTTGTTCTTCCCTCCTCCTCTTTGTAAAGAGGTCCTCCTTCTTATATTCAGTTAAAACATTGAGATCATTCAACTGCTTTAAAACTTCTGTTCCAGATAATGTCAAAGGTGGTGGCCTCATTTCTAATTTGCCATTAAAAGTTACCCTCTCCCTTCGAAACTTATGGCTCCCCGGTAAGAATCTACGATGACCCCAGTAACAATACTTGCCACCATTTGTCAATCGGGTAGCTTGATGATCCCAATTACAACAAGGGCAAGCAAATTCACCTTTTGTGCTCCATCCTACAACATAGCATATGCAGGAAAGTCGCTAATTGTCAACAACAGTGCTACATTTAGTTGAAATAACTGTTTGGTTGATGCATCATAAGTAGAAACACCAACCTCCCAAAGTTCTTTCAACTCCTCTACTAACAGTTGCAGATAAACGTCAATCTTATCACCTGGACCTTTTGGTCCATCAATAAGAATAGACAAAATTAAGTTAGGTTGCTTCATGCACAACCATGGGGGTAAGTTGTAAGGGACGACTATAACAGGCCAGGTACTGTGAGCAAACACTCATATTACCAAACAGATTAAATCTATCGGTAATTAACCCAAGTCTAACATTACGACTGTCTCTGGCAAAGGGATTATTTTCATCAAAAGCCTTACAAGCACGAGAATCTGCCGGATGCCTCATTACATCATCCTCTACTCACTTCTCAGCATGCCATTTCATAAGCGAAGCTGTATGCGATGACCAAAACAATCGTTGCAGTCTTTGTATTAAAGGAAAATATCGAACCTTTTTTTGAGAAACTTTAGTACCCTGGTCAACCGGAGGAAGATTACCCTCGTTGGCATGATCAATTTTATATCTAGAAGCCCCACAAATCTCACATTTGTCGAGATTCTCAGTTTCATTTCGAAACAACATACAACTATTAGGACAGGCATCCCATGTTTTGTAAGTGAACCCCAAGTTAGTAGTTAGCTTACAAGCTTGATAGTATGATTTGGGAATCTTGGCACACGGAAACACCTTTTTTAAGAATCCCAACAGCATTGTGAAAGAACGATTTGTCCATCCATTAAGTTGTGTCAGGTGTAAAAGTTGGACAACAAATGATAGCTCAGTGACACCCTTAGGACAACTCTCGTACAAATTGCTTTCTGCTTCATTTAGAAGTTTGAAGTATTTCGGCATGCATTCATCGGACCGCAAGTTTTCTTCTGCCATGGGCTCTTCCTCGCAACCCATATTTTCTATCATGCATGAGAATCTCATTCCCTCTCGTACCATAGTTGTCATATTAGCACATTCATTTAATCCAGCATCACTTTCATCAACTGACATATCATCTCCTATATTATCGGTGTTATTACCCAAACCACCTAATAACTCCCCATGATATATCCAATCCATATAACTCCTTTCAAATCCATACATCTCTATATGAACCTCCACAGTCTTTCGATTGTGATAAACATGATTTACACATCTACTACATGGGCAATAAATATGGACCGTATCAGCATTCTTAGCTCTATATGCAAATTTAAGAAATGCTTCGACCCCATCCTTGTATGCCTTTGAATTCCAATCATGTGATCCAATCCAACGCTTATCCATATAAATTTCCAAAAGACAATTATCACCTAGCACCATCCAAAATATATATTCAGAACAATAGTTGTATCTTTATTGTTTCAAGAATTCAATTTGAAATTTTTATTTGAGGCAAATGGAGGCAAAAAGCTTGAGGCAGCAGCTATATAGCTTTCTAATAATTAAAATACAGAGGCAAATTAGAGTTAAAATTATATAACTTGAGGCAGCAACTATAGCTTGAGGCAGCAATTATATAAGTCTTGTCCATTTCAGTTTCCAAAAAAAATATACTTTCTAACAAATTAGAGTTAAAATTCTTATGCAATATATCAAGCAAAGACAAATTTAATAATAGAGCAGACACTTATTGGTAGCCATGTACTAATGTGCCCAAGAAGAAGAAATAATAAGCATATAGATAACCAATTGATTATGACAATTACTTGCTAGAAAAAGGAAATTAATATACCAAGGTTGATTATGACTTACTGACATGGAACTAACACATGGCACAAATAACCAATTTCAACTGAAAAGCTCAAGCATGATTCACAAATGTCGATTTTCAACAAACTAAAATCTACAAAGAACATAGCCAGGTTCAAATTTATCTCCATTTATAATATGTTTAACATCAATCCAGAATGGGCATGCAAATGTGTCCCAATTTTTTTTTAAAAACCCATTTTTTACAAATAATCACAGTAATTCCTACATGAACGCATAATCACAATAATTTGGCAAATTAAAATCTACAAACAACATAGCCAGGTTCAAACTCATGTTCCTATCCATGCAAATGTGTCCCAATTTTTCACAAGAAAACCCAATTTTTCACAAATAATTACAATAATTCCTACATGAACGCATAATCACAATAATTTGACAAATTAAAATCTACAAAGAACATAGCCAGGTTCAAACTCATGTTCTTGTCCATGCAAATGTGTCTAGACCTGTCAAGTCAGTCGGGCCGGCCCGACACTGAATTTGGATGGGCCGGGCTCGGGCCTCTTCGACCTATGAACTATAGCGGGCCTGGCCGGGCCGGGCCAAGGGTGAAAAATCTCATCCCAGTCCGGCACGTGACCTACGAAACGGTGGGCTTCGGGTCGGGCCGGGCCGTGTTGTGCCGTGCCGTGATTTGATTGGCACATGATACATTTGGGTATTCATTTCGTTCTTCTCCTTGAAAATTTTGCTCCTATGTCTTAGCCTCAACAACACAATCACCGTTCACCGCCCGTCATGAAGACTGGCTGGCATGTACCCACAAAAAAAGCCAAACTAAGCACAGCACAGCAAAAAGCAAACCCAAGCAAACCCAAGCCAAGCAAAGCACAAATTGCTTGGCCAAAGCCAAGCACAGCACAAATTGCTTGTGCTAAAGCCAAGCATAACACACATTGACAAACAAATGATAAGCAGTGTTTGGGGTTCGTGCCGGGCCGGGCTGGGATGGGTCGGCCCGGCCCAATTGACAGGTCTAAATGTGGCCCAATTTTTCACAAAAAAAATCTATTTTTTCACAAATAATCACAAATAAATGACAATGTGCACATATTTTGGTGTTCTAACATATTTTTGCCACCAAATAATTTTCTCAATAAACTGATATACTTCATAAACTAAAATCTTCCCAAAAGAAAAACAATCACCTAAATAACTAATGCTAAAAACTAAGACAAAAACATGCAGCCGGGAACAGTGTCACATGTAAATAATTATAAAAATTTGGTAAATAATCCTAAAAAAATCTTGGTAAATAATCCTGTATAAACAGTGTGACATGTAATTAAATTCGAGGAAAAATTTGGTAAATAACTCTTATTATGGACAAGTGATCAATTTCAAGCAAATATTGATAAAAAAATTGGTAAATAATCTAGGACAAAGTAACATGCAGCCATGTAAACTATGTAGAACACTTATATTTCTAGCAAAAATTTGAGTAAAGTGTAAAACACTCAAATCTCAAGCAAATAATCTAGGGCAAAATTACATGCAGCCGTGTAAACAATGTGAAACACTCAAATTTTAAGCAAAATTTTAGCAAACAGTGTAAAACCCTCAAATTTTAAGCAAATAATCTACGACAAAATTACATGCAGCCGTGTAAACAGTGTAAAACACTAAAATTTCAAGAAAAAATTTAGTAAACGGTGTAAATAGTGTAAACCACTCAAATTCCAAGAAAACAATCTAGGACAAAATAACATGCATCCAAAAATTAGGACAAAGACTAAAACATTTTGGTAAAAAATTCTAAAGATTGGGGAAAGTATATCAAGCAGCAGCAATGGAGCACCTAGGGTTGAAAGATCGGACAGAGAGAGAGCAATGGTCGGAGAGAGAGAGAGTGAGAGAGAGCAGCAACACTGGAGCACCAGGTCGAAACAATAGTCGGAGAGAAAAAAGAGCAGCAACACTGGATCACCTAGGTCAGAGAGAGAGAAAGAGCAGTTCTATCGACATTTTTTGATCGGAAAGAGAGAGGAAGAGAAAATTTTTTGATCCGAAAGAGAGAGAAGTTCTATCGACTATAAGAAGTATGTTTTGGGATGGACGGTCTGGATTAATCCATCCGATCGAATGGTTACGATGGAAACACGTGGAGGTAAACTTTCCCCCCATATAATTTGGTAATTAGCCGCCAAATGTGTAGTATTTCCGCCAACGTATTTGGGACGAAAATATGTATTATTTAGAACAGAAATTTCCATCGGTCCCAAATAGTGATCCATTTTCACAATCTGTCCCAAAAAAGTAACTTTTTGTTACTAAAAATATAGCCGTCCCTAGAATTATACTTTTAGGACTTTTTAGACTAGTGTTCCTTATAGTGTCGTCCAAAAAGACACTTTTTTTGTAGTGCCTATTATTAGCATATCATCTACATATAGGCATATAGTGACATATCCAGTTTGTGTATTTTTAGAAAACACACATTTGTCACACTCATTGATCTTGAATCCATTTGACATCATTACATTGTCAAACTTTTGCTGCCACTGTTTTGGTGCTTGTTTAAGTCCATATAGAGACTTAACTAATTTGCACACCTTCCTTTCTTTACCTGCTACTATGAATCCTTCTGGTTGATTCATGTAGATTTCTTCTTCTAGATCACCATTTAGAAAGGCAGTCTTCACATCCATTTGATGTATTTCAAGATTGTGCAAGGCTGCTATTGTAATTAACATCCAAATTGACGTTATCCATGTTACTGGTGAATATGTATCAAAATAATCAATTTCTTATTTTTGATTATATCCTTTGACAACCAGTCTTGCTTTATATTTATCAATAGTTCCATCAGCTTTCATCTTCCTCTTAAATATCCATTTGCAGCCTAATGGCTTACATCCTGGAGGAAGATCAGCTAATTTTCATGTATGGTTTTGCATAATGGACTCTATTTCACTATTTATAGCTTCTTTCCAAAGTGGTGCCTCTGGTGTAGACATTGCTTTGAAAGTTTGAGGCTCATTTTCTAACATGAATGTTAGAAATTCAGGTCCAAAGGTCTTTGATGTTCTAGACCTCTTACTGCGTCTAGGCACATCTTCCTTGTCGGCAAATTCATTATCTGCATCACTTTGACCATTATGTCTAATGTCATCATAATTTCTTTTTAATGTTTCTCTTTCATGTATCTTCTTACGTGGAAAGATATTCTCAAAGAAAGATGCATTCCTAGATTCAATAATTGTATTATTATGTATCTCCGGAATGTCCGACTTAAGTACGAGAAACCGATAAGCAGAACTGTTTTCCGCATATCCTATAAATATGCCGTCAAAGATCTTGGAACCTATCTTGACCTTTTTAGGCAAAGGAATTGCCACTTTTGCAAGACATCCCCATACTTTGAGGTATTTATAGGAAGGTTTCTTTCCTTTCCATAATTTATATGGCGTCTTATCCTTTTTCTTGTGGGACACCTTATTTAAAAGATAGTTGGCTGTAAGTACAGCTTCTCCCCACAAATTCTCTGGTAGTCCTGAACTTAATAATAAAGAATTCATCATTTCTTTAATTGTTCGATTCTTTCGTTCAGCGATACCATTAGATTGTGGTGAATATGGTACAGTAGTTTGGTGTATAATTCCATGTTCTGCACAAAATCCTGCAAAAGGTGCTTTATATTCACCACC
This sequence comes from Iris pallida, assembly GCA_029216955.1. NCBI lineage: Eukaryota > Viridiplantae > Streptophyta > Magnoliopsida > Asparagales > Iridaceae > Iris > Iris pallida. The sequence goes on from JANAVB010024997.1 coordinate 19,590,967, forward strand.
TCTATCGCTTTTAATAACTTTAATCTTTCGATTAAGTTGATTTTCTACTCCAGTTTTATAGTGTTTGAATATATCTATTGCTTCATCTTTTCATTTCATAAGATAGACATAGCAATAAGGAGTACTGTCATCGATGAATGTGATGAAGTACTTTTTCCCATTTCTCGTTTGTATGCCTTTTAGATCACATACGTCTGTATGGATTAAATCCAACATTCCGATATCTTTTTCAACCGGATTTTGAAAGGATGTACGCGTTAATTTTGCTTCTGCACATATTTCACACTTATGATTTGAATCTATTATAGATCTAGGAATTAAGTCCATGTTCATGAGTTTCATGATTGAATCATAATTAACATGACCTAATCTTCCATGCCACATATGAGAGGACTCAACGATATAAGAAGAATTAATCATCTTATTAGGCATAATAGTCATTACATTTATTTTGATAAGGCCCTCCTTGAGGTAACCCCTCCCCACATAAACACCACTCTTGGTGAGTACAAATTTGTCAGATTCAAATATTAATTTAAACCCATGCTTACTTAACATAGATCCAGCAATCAGATTCTTCCGAATATCAGGTACGTGCAGAATATTGTTAGCTTCAATTCCTTTCCCGATGCCATTTTCAGATTGATCTTCTCTTGTCCTTCAACCTTTGATGATGAAGAATTTCCCATGAAGAGTTGCTCGTCTTGGTCGACGCTTTGGTAGGTATTTAACATCGCCTTTTCAGCACATATGTGACGGGTAGCGCCAATGTTGACCCACCACTCTCTTGGGTTGCTCCCTACCATGTTCACTTCAGAAACAACTGCCTCAAAACTAGGTCGTCAACACCCTTAGCCAGACGCTCATCTTCAGTCATATGAGCCTGGTGAGGACGTCCCTTGTTCTTGTTCTTGTTGTAATTGTTATAGTTGCGACTACGATAATCTGCAGCTTTATGTCCCATTTTATTGCATATGAGACATTTATCTTTGAACTTTTTATAGTTCCCTTGACCGGAGTAGGTTCCTTGACTGGAGCCTCCAATGTATTTGCGCTTTTTTCCTTTTTGTCCTATTTCCAAGATATTTGTCCTGGCTTCTATAGAAGAGATTTTTTCAGTGCTCCTATTATTCTCTTCTATTTTATGCCTGACAATTAGGTCTGCCAATGGCATGTCCTTACGTTTATGTTTCAGATAGTTCTTATAATCCTTCCAGAGAGGCGAAAGTTTTTAAATCACAGAAGCTACCTGAAGCGGTTCACATAAGGCCATACCTTCGGCAACCAGTTCATGGAAAATACATTGCAAGTTTTCAACTTGACTTGCCACTGATCTGGAGTCAACCATGCGGTAGTCCAAAAATTTGCCTACTACAAATTTCTTCGACCTGCATCATCTGCTTTGTATTTCTTGTCCAGAGCATCCCAGACTTCTTTTGCAGTCTTCAGTGGACTGTAAACATTCCATAGATGGTTGTCCAGTCCACTTAAAATGTGGTTCCTGCATAAGAAGTCTGCATGTTTCCACTTTTCAACATTTCTAATAATAGTATTATCACTTTCACCTTCTTGCAGAACAAGGACTGTTTCATTTAGAATCTTTGCCAGATTCAAAGTTGTAAGATAGAGCAACATCTTTTGTTGCCAGCGCTTAAAGTCGATTCCATTGAACTTTTTCGGCTTTTCTCCTTGTCCAATATGGACAGGAGCAGAAGTGATCATCACAGTGTTCTCAATTGCTGCCATTTTTGTCTGTTACAATATAATAGTACAGATCAATGAGTGAAAGGAAATAATAAATTGTATAAAAAAAAGTTTTCTGTTATATTCTATATATGAGAGCAAATCAAAACTAGTGTTATGAACAGAATAAAAAATCAGAACAGGTCAATTAGAAATCAAGACCCAATATAGTATATTATTAAAGCCATTATCAAAAGACTTGATACCAATTAAAGCCAGTATCAAAGACTTAAAACAATGCTACATATATGCAGAAGAACAGAACGGTACATCATTATGTGCGGATCCATATTTGTTATAATAATAATATCAATTTTTTCTATCAACGAATCTATGAAAAGGTGTACGAATCTATTTATTGAAAAGGAGTGTCCTTTCCATCGTGTCTCTTTATTTCTATAAATACACATGTGTTTGGAGCATTCAAGCATTCATTCAATTCATCCATATTGCATTAGTTAGTCTAAGAGAGAGAGAGAGACAATCAACGTTGCTTCGACGAGTTCCTACGGTGTGAAGTGCTACTACCGAAGGAAAGAACCGTTGTATCCTGGGAGACTAATTGCCATTAAACCGTAAGCACCAGTGCGGGACGAATATTGTCTTAAGGACATTGAACCAAGTTCAAGCCTCGGTATCATTTATTTATTTATATTTTAATTTCAGAATTTAAATACAGAGTTTGAGAATTCTACTAACAATCTTAAGACAATATTGTTTTTTGAATTTTCACAACTCTGTTATTGGTCATTGCTTCTTCAATTCCTCTAGTTCCTTCATGTTTTGTAGTGTAAATTAACTATTTACATTTTAGTTTCTCAGTATAGACATTACACTAAGAAATTTTGTATTGTAGGCAAAGACATAATCTAATTTATTATCTCCAGATTATTCTCACGAAGACCAGAACTTGAGTCTGGTGCCTTACACTACATTATTCTCATGAAAAATTTTCCCATTCTTCCTGTATAGTGTTCCCCACAAATGCAACTCATGTTTAGACATTTTTTTTAATGTACTTGATTAATTGTTTCCTCTGACTCAGAAGTTGAATTTTGTTACTATATTAGAGTATTCTTCTCCTCACATAAATTGTTCTGACAACTTTTCAATTTGTGATAGTTCATCTTTTGCTGGCAAAGTTGAATACATGTTTTTTTTTTGTTCCAACTTATTCATTCATAGTTGCCTATAGTCTTCTGGTTGCCTATATAATCTCATTGTTTAGATTTGCATATTGTCTTACGATTGTTAGTATAAATTTTCAAACTCTGTATTTAAATTCTGAAATTAAAATATAAATAAATAAATGATATCGAGGCTTGAACTTGGTTCAATGTCCTTAAGACAATATTCGCCCCGCACTGGTGCTTACGGTTTAATGGCAATTAGTCTCCTAGGATACAACAGTTCTTTTCTTCGGTATAAGCATTTCACACCATAGGAACTCGTCGAAGCAACGTTGGTTGTCTCTCTCTCTCTTAGACTAGCTAATGCAATATGGATGAATTGAATGAATGCTTGAATGTTCTAAACATATGTGTATTTATAGAAATAAAGAGACACGATGGAAAAGGCACACATTTCCAATAAATAGATTCGTACACCTTTTCCAATGAAAAGATTCGTACACCTTTTCATTGATTCGTTGATAGAAAAAATTGATATTATTATTATAACAAATATACATTCACATTTTCCAACAATATAGTACTCTCTAAGAACTCTTCTTAGCCTTTTGGACTGCAACAAGTTTAAGATTTGGTTCAAAGTTGGTCTCGTGTAACAGTCCCCCTTGAAACTACCATAGACCATAATTAATCGATTCAGCTCTCTGCAGCTATCGTCTTTCTTCATTTTAGCGTGCATAAGTAGATGCAGTACTTCTTTCTGAAGTTATGAAGTCATGATTAGCATATCAAATCTTGAGCAGAACATAAGAAGAATTGGATCGATATATACACACTAAAGATCACGCTATACGTACTCGGATTGTTCAAGATCACACGTTCAAAAGTCGCAAAACAAGCCCGATTCGACTTAAAAGACTGGTGGCCCATCATGACTCACTCAGATGTCATGACTAAAAAGTACCACCCCAGAATTTACAGAATTTGGGTGGTGGTAACCAAATTCATACACATAGCAAACTACAAGCGAAGTACGTATATATTTTATAGTATTATACATTCTTTGTTGGCCCTTATTGCATTCAGTACTTACCCACACTACAGAACACATTGTTCATGCAGTTACGGGCCAATGTTACACCATTTAGGGTTTTGATTGCAGTACGCCACGGCATCTGTGCGGTGGTGACTGCCAGTAGTAGCTCCATCGGTTGAAACCATTCCGGCTTCCGTGGTTCCATAACCATCCCCTACCCCTTCCGAGTTGGAGCCACCGGCAAGCTTCTGATCAAAGACATCGTCAGTACGTTCGACTAGCGGGACTCTCCCAGCTGCTATCGCCATCAAAGCGAAGGTTGCAAGCACAAGTAAGATCATCCCCTTCATAGCTAATAACAATATATATTTTATATAAAACTATAAGTAAGCTAGCTAAGGGAGAGTAGTCTAGGCTTGGATATCATATAGAACTTGTAGATCATAGCACTTAAATATACTCTCAGGTGCTGCTACATAGGCACATATATGGAAAGTGAGATTATCATTATATATTGCTAGTGGTTGGAAAAGCTAGTAATGGAATGGTAGACACAAGATATCATTCTATAATCCATTATAAACTAAATAATTGATTTTTATATGAAAGTGGAGATCCGACCATTTTAGTGGAGGGACAGTGTTATTCGATTATAAGAAGAAAGTCAAAGCTTTTGTGAACAAGAGTTTAGTGTATAGATACTGTTAGAATTTTTTCACTTTTCTTTCTTCAAAAATCTGCAAACAAAATAAAATAATGTAAATGATTACCGACCTCCGGGGAAGTCGTGCACGTACCACTACCCTAAGAGTTAATCCGGATCTATGTGCAGACTTTATTCGAATTCTCCTAGTGGTAAAATTTTCGATCCACCGGTATCTCGTAGTTGCACACAACGCCGAGAGAGTAACCCTTGACTTAGCTCTGCCCAGAGCAAAAAACCATAGAACAGAAATTGGAGGAGACGAAAATTTGGGAGACTTTGGAAAGTATTTTCGGTGTAAAAAGAAACATTGAGATGTGCCTCAATATATAGGCTGTTCTCCAACGGTTATGGAATAATGGAGAATGAAGGCTAATTAAATTCAGTCAACAAAAGCTGAACGAAAAAACAAATGAAAAATATGTGATATATTGAATCTGGACAGAAGTTAGTGTGTCAAGCGTAACAAATTTAATGGATTTGTAACGGTAAAAAGTAAATGAGGAGGAGCAAAATTTTTTTTAGGAATGTGGGACTATTTTATATTAGGAGGTTGAGCTTTTGGTTCTACACAGCATATAGTAGCTCCAACAGATACCAACAAGTTCAGTGTTATTCCTTCAAGTAGAATATTAGGGTTTAGGAGATGATCTTTTGTGAAGCGAAGAGACTGTTTGAAATACGGTCGGAGAAAATGTTGCAGTAGCACATCAAGTTCAATTAATGGTTGTTCTGGGCAGAGCCGACCTTGATCATGATTTCAGTCATCCTACATAAACAATAACTTGTGACCCTAGGATTCTCTTAATAACTAGTAATTAATGCCTTATTACTCCCTAATCAAATGCATCAGTCAACTGTGCACATAGGATGCCATATGTCAATCAAATTTTACAAAGCAAAAATTACTTGTCATGGATTGAAACCATATTTTACCAAACATTCTAATAACCAAACCAAACCAAGAAATAAATTGGATATATTATCTATTTGAACCAAACCACCGGCCGGCCTATACAAAAATAAAAATCGGTACAATCTCCGGTCTGGTTTTTAAAACATTGTGACAAAGTTAACATTTTAGCATGGACTATTCGAAAAGTATTGCCTTCCAAAAAGTCAAGTTCATTGCATTCATCCATTTAAGAATACTAAGAGTCATGTTCTTTGTTCTTGATGTTTTTTAGGCCCTATTTATCCAAGCGTTTTGTGCAAGTGAAAGAAGTAAATATTTAGCCAATAAAATCAAATATACTCTTTGTGCCCTACAAATTGGTATTACAGCCAAAAGAAAAAAATGTCCACCTCAAATAACAACCTTGTCTCTACTATGTTTCATTTCAGTGGCGAAGAATATGATTATTGGAGTAAGCTTATGAAGTTATGTCTTGAATCTCAGGATCTATAGAGTACCGTTGAAGGAGTGGAGCAACCAACAAATAAAAATCAACTCTCCGATGCACAAAAAAGGTGCCAAAGGAAAAGAAAAAAGAAGACGCTCTTTCAAATATACCAAGCAATTGAAATTCCATTCTATAGGAGAATATCCAAGGCAAAAAGCTCCCAGGAGGCGCGAACAATTCTTGAGACAACAAATTCTGACCAATATCAAGTAAGAAAAGTATGCTTGCAAGCTTTAAGAGCAGAGTTTGAGAAACTAGAAATGAAAGATAATAAAAAGATTGAAGAATATTTTACAAAACTGAACTCTATTATGAGTCAAATAAGTTCAAATAGAGAAATTTTAAAACTCAAAAAATTGTTGAAAAAGTTCTTCGAGTCTACCAAGTAAATATGATCATGTTATAGTTTCTATTGAAGAAACTAAAGACCTTATATCTCTATCATTGGAGAGCTTACATGGAAGATTAGAAGATCATGAATTTTGAATTAATAAAAAATGTTCATAAGTGTTTCTTTTCAACCTGATCAAGCTCTCAAGTCCAATGTCACAAATACGGGAGGTCATGGTTCTTCTCAGAATAGTGGGCACAAAAGAGACATAAATTTTCGTGGTCTAAGTACAAATTTTCATGGCAGAGGAAGAAGTTATTCCAGGAATAACCAAAATGATAGGGAAAAAAGAAGAAGACAACTTCAATTCCAGATACTCACAAAGTGGCTCACAATGAAGACAAGGTCATGGGCATCAAGGTGGAAGGGATCATGACAACTTTTAATGTTATATCATTGCCACAAACCAGATTACACAATCAGTGAATGCCGGTATAAGCAAGAGGATAACAAGAGAAAAGAAGCACAATACGTAATGAAGCAAAACATGAAGAAAGAGGTAACCATCAAGACACTTTGTTGCTTGCATGTCTGGTGATGACTTGGATAATGTGGGGTATCTTGATAGTGGTGCTAGCAATCATATGACAGAAAATAATTTATTTACAATCTTAACAAAATCTGATCATGGCCAAGTAAAGATTGGTGATGACAGAGCACCCAAAATAGGAGTTGGTAAAATAAATTTAAAACAAAATCATGAAATATTGATAAGATGGGAGATACATACTACGTCCCATGGATAAAAATCAATCTTCTAAGTACTGGTCATCTCTTAAGAAAAGGGTTTGATATTCATTTCTGAAACAATGCTTATATTTTTATAGAAGATCAACAGTCGACTTGTTGGGAAGATTGCTATTGCAGAAAATAATATGCTTCCTCTAAGACTGCAGACTTCTAACTTGTCTTGTTTCAGTAGTGTTGACAGTGGAAGCTCATAGCTATGGCATGACAGGTTTGGTTATTTTGAACTTTGGAAGCTTGAAAAAGTTAGTGACAAAGGAGATGATCAAAGAGCTGCCTCAATCTATTCTATCGTTGATGTTGTGAAGATTGCCAAATCGAAAAACTTCACAGATCTTCATTCCCGTTGCAGTCTACTTGGAGGGCAAAGAAGCCACTTCAACTTGTTCATTCTGATTTATGTGGATCAATGTCAGTTACATCACATGGAGGTAGTCGATATTTTATCTCCTTTACTAATGATTACTTAAGAAAAGTGTGGACTTATTTTCTCAAATAAAACTCTAATGATTTTCAAGCCTTCAAAGACAAAGATGAAGTTGAAAACTTTTCTAACCTTCATATACAAACTTTGAGAACTGATCGTGGTGGTGGATATCTTTTAAATAAATTTAATTTTTTTTTTGTAGAGATCATGGAATAAAAAATAAACTAACAGCTCGATATACACTACAACAAATGATATTTGTGAAAGAAAGAATCATACTATTATGGACATGGTGAGGTGTAATACTTAGTAGAAAGAAGCTGGAAAAAGAACTATGGGCCGAAGCTGTTTCTTGTGTTGTTTACTTGATAAATAGATCACCAACAAAGAGTTTAAGTAACATCACACCTCATGAAGCATGACATGGATTGAAGTCAAGTGTTCAACACAACAATTTTGGGAGTATTGCAAATGCACACATCTTTGATGCTACAAAGTCCAAGCTCAATGACAAAACAGAAAAGTATATATTTGTTGGCTATAGTGAAAGAAGTAAATTGCAAGCCCCCCGAATTTAGGGCTTTTTTTTCAATTTTATAAATCAATTATTTTGAATATATATTATTATTTAATTATTATTTGATTAAATGTACTTTACCGTGACTTTGACTTCTGGAGCGTCAGGGATGCCAATCTCTGGAAATTCTTTCCATCAGTGTGTAGTAGACAAGATTACCTTCATGTTGATATATCATGTCCCATCCAAACTTGTTTTCTTATACTCTTTTTGCTTCACACAACTTTGGGTCAGTTTAGACCATTTGATCATTAAATAATTATTAATTGATTTTCCTACTTTTATCCTTGACCATCATATGCACGTTACCGTGACTTTTAATTTAGGAGCACAAGGCTAGTCATTTTCTTAAAACCAACTTCTCATGTGTGATCTACTCGAGACATCCTACACCAATGACCTTCGTGTCCCACTCAGACACACCATCTTGTGCTTCATTTGCTTCGTACAACTTTTGGGTTAATTTAGGCCAATTAATTATCTACCGTAGAATGTGACCTGACTTTCAATTTAATTTCGGGACCCGACATCGATCCAATCTAGTCGACCCAAAATATGGACATGGCCCACACGAAGCCTACTACCCGCATGACACTCGTGTCCCATTTATTTGAGCCTCCACATGCTACTTATTTATCCATGATCATAAATACCGATATTAATTCAATTATTGTACCATGTCCGATTTTGACCCGACCGGCTCAACCAAACCCAGTCCAAGCTTCATGTTACCCTCCCTCATGACACCCTCACTCTCATTGCCTTTAAAAATATTAAATATTTAGTCTACCTTTTTTTATATTTAATTTACAACCCCCCCTTAATTAAATCCCTAGAGTAAAATATAATCCCCATTTAATGCTAGCCTTTGATCTACCCCAACTCATCACCACCCTCCATTTCCTATACAACACAAACTCACACACCCCCATGGATAGGCCGGCCCTAATTTTTAGGTAAAGAATCTATTTCTCTCTCCCCCTTTTATTACACACACCCCCCTAATATTAACTTTCTCTCTCCTTTCCAATCAAACACACCATCACCAACAACAGCAACATCAGCTCCCCCTCCTATTCTTTATCAGCCGAACCACCTCTCCCCTTAGCCGAGCTCCACCAGCCCACTCCCATGGCCGATAGCCCCCAGCCTCCTTCCTCTCCTCCTTCTTTTTTATCATCATCATTCTCTTCATCACACCACACCATTTCACACCATCACTACCAGCCTTTCACCACCACTTCGCCGCCACCACTGAGATCCACCGCCGTCGTGCCCAGTCAGGCCGGGTACCACCGCCGTCGCCGTCGTGCTAGGCCAGCGCAACGCGCGAATAACTGCAGTAACAGTGGCGCGCGTGACAGCAGCCACTGCCGGCCAACCGCGCGCCGGCGGCGGCGGCGGGCCCCCCTAGCCGGACGCACCTTCGGACAAGCCCCCATGGCGAGTCATCGTGTCTCCGGCGCGTGAAATGCCCGATTCGTGCGTTTGGCACGACATCCCGTCGGCGCGTGCTCGAAAACGAAGTCAGAAGTTTGTTTCGAAGTAGCAACTTCGTGCACATTTTTCGAGAAATTCGCCGTTGGATCGACGATTTCTTTGCTCCGTCTCAATCTCGGTATTTAGCTCTTCACTTTCCTCAATTTTTGTCCGTTAATTTTATCTTTTGATACATCAAAACCGGCCACCAAGTTGACACTTTAAATTGTATAATTTTTGGACAGTTTTGCGGAGCCAACTTCGTCGGTTCATATCTCCTCCATTGCAGATCCGTCTGGCGTGCCACTGGTTCCTATGCGTAGCTATATAATCCTCTACCCCGTAAGTTTTGTTTCATTGTGAGCACGTTTGATTGGTTGAATTCGACGCCAAAGTTGATCGTCCGAATTCGTAATTTCCAAGTTGTTAATTTCCATTTTTGAACTTGGGACTACGAATTCAATTTCTGACACCACCAGTAGATTCGTGGCATCGTTCTGGCATATTTTTATATAAAGTTTGTTAGATTTGGAGGACGTGGGCCCTGGCACACATTTTGATGCAAAGCGGGCCCACAGTCTGGGTCAACGGGTTATTTTGAGATCGGTTCATCGAAATCCAATTCTGGACATACCATTGAGTTCGTATCATCATTCTGGACTCGTTGACATATAATTTGCTAGATTTTAGTGGACATTGGTTCTGGTATGCATTTCGGTGCAAGTCGGATACCAATATCCGGGTCAACAGACCAATTTGAGATCGGCTCATCGGAATCCAATTCTGGACATACCGTTGAGTTTGTATCGTCATTCTGGACCCGTAAACATATAATTTGCTAAGTTTTCAGGACATTGGCTCTGACACGCTTTTCCGTACAAATCAGAATTTCAATGTCCTGGTCAACGGACCAATCTGAGATCGGGTCAACGGAATCCAATTCTGGATATACCATTGGGTTCGTATCGTCATTCTGTATTCGTGGACATAAAATTTGTGAGGTTTGGTAGACTAGTATTCTTGCACAATTTTTGGTGCAAAGAGGGTCCGACACGGACACCGTTTTGACTCGAAATTACCTTTTTGCCCCTGTGTCTAAATTGGACTTATGGATAGGCTATCCTAGCTGATTTGGCCATTCTGGACACGTTGGTGATGTTTGTTTCATCATCCGACAATGTTTGTAGATATTTTCTCTGTGTATTACCTTTTTATTATAATAAATTCTTATTAAGTTCGTATTTCGGAATTAGTACAACGAAACTGAGATCAGTCAATTCCAGTGATCTCACATCACTGAAATTGGCAAGATAATCATGTGGATCACTGTGATGAAATTATTAACCTTACCGTTGATTATCTTATATCGATTTGCGTGTCGTAGGTTTCGATGTGCGAATAACGAGGTACAACTTGATATTTTTATTCTTAGATTAGAGTTGATCCTGTTTGACCAAGATATATGGTATCTTGGTAGGTAAATATTAGGAATAGTATGCTTAGGCTAGTTTTGACCTCGGTTGACCAAGTTTAACTGCTTTGACCAGAAGTCAACTATCAGTCAACACTTGGCCTAGAAATGTCTAGAACTTGACCATGTTGACCAGTTGACCAAAAGTCAATTGTTAGTCAACAGTAGCCTAGTTTGAATTAGTTTGACATGGTTTGACTTCCTGTGACCTAGTGTGACTCAGTGTGACCTAATTTGACTTAGTTGGACTGAGATTTGACCTAGATTACATAGCTTATACTATATAATCTGCCTAATACTGTTGAATCCTAATTAGCTTATATATATATCTCATCTTTAGGTTTGTGGCATCACTCTGAGCATCGACTCCATTTGACAGCTCAGGACCGCAGGCGAGTACATTTACTGATAGTTTTCATTGTCTTGATATCTGCTATATCTGATCACTACAAAAATTTGTCATATTAGCGACGTTCGAAAACGTCGCTAAACTCGGTAAAAATGTCGCTAAATGAATTTAGCGACATTTTGGACGACGTTTTGGAAACGACGAAAAAATGTGTGGCTAAACGAGGAAAACGTCGCCAAACGTCGTTAGGGCGACGTTATTTGGCGACGTTATTAACGCCCCGAATTAGCGACGTTATTTGCGATGTTTTAACGTTGACGCTAATTAGCGACGTAAAAGGCGACGTTACCGTGTGGTCGCCGTTTAGCGACACGATTGCGACGTTTTGGCGAAGACGTGCTGACATAAGATTTGGTGCCACGTAGTACCACGTCAGCATTTTGCGACGCTTTTAGCGACATTTATTAACGTCGCAAATATTTAGCGACGCTTATTAACGTCACTAAAAACGTCGCTAACTTAAAAAAATATAAAAAAATAGGTTCCAGAATGCAAATGGAACTGAAGCCTGAGCCAAAATACAGAATACAAAATACAAAATACAGAATCCAATCTCTGGGTTCGCCGACCCCCTCGGTGGAACACTCAACACCGGCACGCACAATACATTCCAGAATATACAAAAAATATAAAGAAAAAATACTATCTACAACGAATAATGTCAATATATAATATCCTCAACAAACCAAATCAATATCCGCAAATACGTACAAACTCAGTATCCTCAACGAAAAAACTGAATATCCCCAAATACGTACAAAGTCAAAATACAAAATACAGAATCTAATCCCTGGGTTCGCCAAAAATACAAAAATAAAGATTGACACACAGTACTAATTCATATGTGTTTTAAGTGTGAGAACGGATGGCTCAGAACACAACCCAAAATTTATTCTAGCATACATTAGTGTGAATCATCTATGTTCTGTATATATGGTGTAGTATACGTTCTTATCAAATCTAGTATCTAGTATCTGAAGAATGTAACAGAATCAAGATGAACTCACATAATGTAATACTAAAATATCATCTACTACTATATAAGATATAGTGATAGGTTGTCGTATCATCATTGCCGAGGGATGAGGGTCGGAGGACAGTCAGCTTCATCTACGGCTACATAGTTACATGAGCTAGTCGTCACGAAACGTCGCTATGACTTCGCTAATAGCGACTAATTTAGCGACGTTAGTATGAACGTCGCTAAATTCTAATTATATTCCCCACCAATTCATTTCTCCCCATTTTACTCTCTCACTCTCTCCGGCGCTCTCACTCTCTCCGGCGCTCTCACAGTACTAATTCATATCTATTTAAGTGTGAGAACGGATGGCGTAGAACACAACCCAAAATTCATTCTAGCATACATTAGTGTGGATCATTATGTTCTGTACATATGGTATCGTATATGTTCTTATCGTATCTAGTATCTAAAAAATGTAACAGAATCAAGATGAACTCACATAATGTAAAACTAAGACATCATCTACTACTATATAAGATATTGTGATAGGTTGTCATATCATCATTGCCGAGGGATGAGGGTCAGAGGACAGTCAACTTTATCTACGGCTACATAGTTTCTACCTCGCCAGTCGAATGGCTGCAGGGACTATGTCCTGATCACCATGTCGTACCGTAGATTAATGCAAATGGAGATGGAGCCTGAGCCAAAATACAGAAAACAAAATGCAAAATACAGAATCCAATCCCTGGGTTCGTCGACCCCCTCGATGGAACACTCAACACCGGCACGCACAATATATTCCAGAATATACAAAAAATATAAAGAAAAAATACTATCCGCAACGAACTATGTCAATATATAATATCCTCAACAAACCAAATCAATATCCGCAAATATGTACAAACTCAGTATCCTCAACGAAAAAACTGAATATCCCCAAATACGTACAAAGTCAAAAATATAGTACAGTCCCAAAATGCAAAAACGAAACTACTGATCGCCTGGAGCTGGATCTGGACCCGGTGCTGGAGCCGGAGCTGAAGGAGCACCACCAGATGACGCACAAATACCGCTCGAGTGAGCCAAAGGCATGCAGCCACTTCCCTCCCTCCATTCTCCCTTTCCCTTTCTCATGCTATCAACGTCCCAACTTTTCCAGTGCTGCTCCCTCTAATGATGATGAATGCAAAAATCTAAGACCCCCCTCTCCTTTCTCACTCTTCACAGTTCTCACAATATGAAGGATCAATGTTTTCTAGTTCTCTTCCATCCATCCATTCCTCCGTTCTGATCAAGCATCTTCCTTCTCCTCTCCTCCACCATGGCTCTGGATCCATTTGCTCCTCCGTACTTCCCTTCTTCATATTTGACTCTCTCAGTCACATATGATATCCAGCTCAAGTGTAGAGTCGGGGAAGAAAAAGTGGGCAGAAAGAGGAAGAGGAAGCAGCACAGCCGGCGGCATGACCTGGAGGAAGTACAGAGGTTTTCTTCAACATCCGTAGGAGAACTATAAGGATATATCTTTTCACAACATGTAACCTTGTCAAAGACCGTTAATGTGACAACCATGTTACCACGGTGTCGGAAGACTAACATTTTATAATTTTCTAAGCCGTGTGTTTTGACGTAATCCTCCCAACTCTTTCCTCCTTTGTAGTAATCTTGTATTTCTTTATGAAGTTCAAGACGGCATATTTTTCCATTACGAGTCACTATATGCCGTCTTGGACTTCATAAAGAATTGCAAGATTACTACATAGGAGGAAAGAGTTGAGAGGATTATGTCAAAGCACACGGCTTAGAAAATTATGACATGTTAGTCTTCCGACACCGCGGTAACATGATATTCACATTAAGGGTCTTTGACAAGGTAACATGTTGTGAAAAGATATATCCTTATAGTTCTCCTATGGATGTTGAAGAAAACCTCTGTACTTTCTCCAGGTCATGCCGCCGGCTGTGCTGCTTCCCCCTCCTCTTCCTGCCCACTTCTTCTCCTCCGACTCTACACTTAAGCTGGATATCATATCTGGCTGAGAGACTCAAATAAAAAGAAGAGAAGTAGGGAGAAGCAGATGGGTCCAGAGCCATGGTGGAGGAGAGGAGAAGGAAGAGGCTTGATCAGAACGGAGGAATGGATGGATGGAAGAGAACTAGAAAGCACTGATCCTTCCTGTTGTGAGAACTGTGAAGGGTGAGAAATGAGAGGGGGGTCTTTGATTTTTGTGTTCTTCATCATTAGAGGGTGCAGCACTGGAAAAATTATGACGTTGATAGCATGAGAGAGGAAGAGGGGGAATGGAGGGAGGGAAGTGGCTGCATGCCTTTGGCTCACTCGAGCGGTATTTGTGCGTCAGATAAAATACAAAAAATTCAATTTTTCTCCAAGTGTGAGAACGGATGGCTCAGAACACAACCCAAAATTCATTCTAGTATACATTAGTGTGGATCATTATGTTATGTATATATGGTGTAGTATATGTTTTTATCGAATCTTGTATCTGAAGGATATAACAGAATCAAGATGAACTCACATAATGTAATACTAAGACATCATCTACTACTATATAAGATATAGTGATAGGTTGTCATATCATCATTGCCGAGGGTTGAGGGTCGGAGGATAGTCAACTTTATCTACGGCAACATAGTTTCTGCCTCGCTAGTCGAATGGCTGCAGGGACTATGTCCTGATCACCATGTCGTACCGTAGATTAATGCAAATGGAGCTGGACTCAAAATACAGAATCCAAAATACAAAATACAGAATCTAATCCCGGCGCTCGCCGAAAATACAAAAATAAAGATTGACACACAGTTCTAATTCATATGTGTTTTAAGTGTGAGAACGGATGGCTCAGAATACAACCCAAAATTCATTCTAGCATACATTAGTGTGAATCATTTATGTTTTGTACATATGGTGTAGTATACGTTCTTATCGAATCTAGTATCTAGTATTTGAATAATGTAACAGAATCAAGATGAACTCACATAATGTAATACTAAAATATCATCTACTACTATATAAGATATAGTGATAGGTTGTCGTATCATCATTGCCGAGGAATGAGGGTCGGAGGACAGTCAACTTCATCTATGGCTACATAGTTTTTGCCTCGCCAGTCGAATGGCTGCAGGGACTATGTCCTGATCACCATGTCGTAGTCCAATACAATCCAGAGATTGACACAGTACTAATTCATATATATAGTCCAATACAAATAGTCTAATACAAAAATAACCCAATACAAATAGTCTAATACAAATAAGTACTAATAGCTATTGAGAACCATGCAGGTCACGCAAACGCTCAGTGATACGATCACGCAACCACCTCGAATAAGTGGGATCGACGGCGGCAGGAGAGATGTAGTCCCTTGCAAGTGCTGCATGAATAGAACTCCTGGTCTCACTAGCTACCGGTGCTAGATGAATAGAACTCCCGGTCTCACTCGCTACCGGTGCCACTTCTTCCTTAACAGTAGGAGAAGCCACCTCAGCATTCACTGTTTCCATCAAACGACGTACCGCTCTTCGGGTCATGGGTGCCATCTAGTAAGATCGATATTCACAAATAATATAATTGTAACATAAGCAAGCTAACTAAAGGAACCATCATATAATTTGAGTACATTTTATAAAGCAGATAAAGTATAGAAAATTTAATTTTTTGCCAAGTGTGAGAACGGATGGCTTAGAACACAACCCAAAATTCATTCTAGCATACATTAGTGTGAATCATCTATGTTCTGTATATATGGTGTAGTATATGTTCTTATCGTATCTAGTATCTGAAGAATGTAACAGAATCAAGATGAACTAACATAATGTAATACTAAGACATCATCTACTACTATATAAGATATAGTGATAGGTTGTCATATCATTATTGCCGAGGAATGAGGGTCGAAGGACAGTCAACTTTATCTACGGCTACATAGTTTCTGCCTCGCCAGTCGAATGGCTGCAGGGACTATGTCCTGATCACCATGTCGTACCATAGATTAATACAAATGGAGCTGGAGCTGGAGTCAAAATACAGAATCCAAAATACAGAATACATAATCTAATCCCTGGGTTCGTCGAAAATACAAAAACAAAGATTGATACACAGTTCTAATTATATGTGTTTTAAGTGTGAGAACGGATGGCTCAGAACACAATCCAAAATTCATTCTAGCATACATTAGTGTGAATTATTTGTGTTTTGTACATATGGTGTAGTATACGTTCTTATCGAATCTAGTATCTAGTATCTGAAGAATGTAACAGAATCAAGATGAACTCACTTAAAGTAATACTAAAATATCATCTACTACTATATAAGATATAGTGATAGGTTGTCGTATCATCATTGCCGAGGGATGAGGGTTGGAGGACAGTCAACTTCATCTACGGCTACATAGTTTTTGTCTCGCTAGTCGAATGGCAGCAGGAACTATGTCCCGATCACCATGTCGTAGTCCAATACAATCCAGAGATTGACACATTAGTAATTCATATATATAGTCCAATACAAATAGTCTAATACAAAAACAACCTAATACAAATAAGTACTAATAGCTAATGAGAACCACGCAGCTCACGCAAACGCTCAGTGATATGATCACGCAACCACCTCGAATAAGTGGGATCGACGGCGGCAGGAGAGATGTAGTCCCTTGCAAGTGCTGCATGAATAGAACTCCCGGTCTCACTAGCTACCGGTGCCACTTCCTCCTTAATAGTAGAAGGAGCCACCTCAGCATTCACTGTTTCCATCAAATGACGTGTCGCTCCTCGGGTCATGGGTGCCATCTGGTAAGATCGATATTCACAAATAATATAATTGTAACATAATTAAGCAAGCTAACTAAAGGAACCGTCATGTAATTTGAGTACATTTTTGAAAGCAGATAAAGTACAGAAAATTCAATTTTTTGCTAATTGTGAGAACGGATGGCTCAGAACACAACCCAAAATTCATTCTAGCAAACATTAGTGTTAATCATCTATGTTCTGTACATATGGTGTAGTATATGTTCTTATCGTATCTAGTATCTGAAGAATGTAACAGAATCAAGATGAACTCACATAATGTAATACTAAGACATCATCTACTACTGTATAAGATATAGTGATAGGTTGTCATATCATTATTGCCGAGGGATGAGGGTCGGACGACAGTCAACTTTATCTACGGCTACATAGTTTTTGCCTCTCCAGTCGAATGGCTGCAGAGACTATGTCCTGATCACCATGTCGTACCATAGTTTCTGCCTAACCAGTCGAATGGCTGTAGGGACTATATGTCCTGATCACCATGTTACCAATTAACCAACCAATAAATCTACTTGTTACAAATATCTGCACTATCGGTGCGTTCGAATCGGAGTTTCACATTTTTCGGTGTCGAAAAACAAATAATTGTTACTAAATTATCAGATTTTTTGGCACTATCGGTTCCCCTGACCAAGCTCCCCTACACCACCCCTAACCTGAACCCTAACCCTCCCCTCCCCCCTGCTCCCTTCCCCCAGCCGCCCACCCCCCCCAGCTCCCCTTCCCCAGCCGCCTACAAATACCCACCCCTAACCCGAACCCTACCCCAAGCTCCCCTCCGCCAGCCGCCCTCATCCCCCCTGCCCCACCCCCCAGCCACCCCCCACTCACCCCTAAACCACCCGCATCCCCCCTGCCCCTCCCCCCGAGCCATGCACACCCTCCAACCACCAACAACCAAAATAGCCGAAGAGAGAGAGAGAGAGAGAGAGAGAGAGAGAGAGAGAGAGAGAGAGAGAGGGAGGGAAAGAGTACCACGTACCGGAGAGGGAGAAGAGTCACCGGAGAGAGTGAGAGTCGCCGGAGAGAGTTAGAGCGCCAGAGAGAATGAGAGCGCCGGAGGGGGGGGGGGGGCGTAGAGAGAGTGAGATAGTAAAATAGAAGAAAATGAATCCTAACCCGAACCCTAACCCTAGCTCCCCTCCCCCAGCCGCCCTCGTCCCCCCTGCCCTACCCCCAGCCACCCCCTATTCCCTCCAACCACCCGCATCCCCTCTGTACCTCCCCCCGAGCCACCCGCACCCCCAACCACCAACAACCAAAACAGCCGGAGAGAGAGAGAGAGATAGGGAGAAGAGTCACGTACCGGAGAGGGAGGAGAGTCGCCAGAGAGAGTATGAGTCGCCGGAGAGAGTGAGAGCGCTGGAGAGAGTGAGAGCGCCGGAGGGGAGGAGGAGAGAGAGTGGAAGAGTAAAATGAAAAAAATGAATCGGTGGGGGGGATATAATTAGAATTTAGCGACGCTATCACTACCGTCGCTAAGTACGTCGCTATTAGCGACGTCAGCGACGTTTCGCGACGACTATATCATGTGATTAATATAAGTCGATGTTAGGTCACTTAGGTCGTCGTTAGTAGCGACTACTACCGACGTTTAGACAAAACATCGCTAATGTACATAATTCAACGACGTTAATCGAACGTCGCTAAATATATGTCGTCAATTGAGCAGATTTTAGTAGTGGATTGAGTTGTAGTGTCTTACTTGATTTTCAGACACGATAGTTCACGGACTAGTATATGTTGGATCATGACATGAGATATTGTTCCTGGATTTCTTGGTATATTGGTACATTTTCTGTCTTGTTCCCTGTACTTGTATAGACACTGCTTCCTAAGGGGACTTGCTACCCTCTTACGGAATCCCGTGTCATGACGTGTCATGTCTGGATCCTTTATACTATTCGGGGATAGAAAGTTATTAGTGGTTGTGTGATCAAAATCCCTACTTGTTCTTCACACTAGTACTTGTTCTTGTGCATAGCTATACCCTCGCTCACGACGGATAAAGCCTGACCCCATTTGTTCATAGCTTTCCATGGTGGCCGGCCTTATCCTGCTCAGTTTTACACTTGTTCATAGCTGGTCAGATGGAAAGTCTGACCATGTTTCCCAAGCAAATCACATAACGCACTAATAATTCAAGGCACATTTTATATTTATTTGTCATCGGAGGCTAAGTTCTGTTCAGAAAAAGGGTTACAACCTCGGTCCTTTTTTGGTTTACTGTTTGTAACTCGACTTCCGAATAGTTCCCAAGTCATCCTATATATATATATACTATCGTCCTATTCAGTACTCACATCCTGTTATAAATTTTCTATTGATTTTGTCCTGTATTTCACATGTTCTACATGCTCTTATGTTGTACCTTGATTTGGAGGCTAGGTTCTGTTCAGAAGAAGGGTTACAACCCTGGTCCTTGTTTGGTTTACGGATCGTAGCTCGACTTTCGAATGGCTCCCAAGTCATCCCATATCATTAATTTGTCTTGTATTTTATTATACTGTCTCTTATAGAATTTGTCAATTCATATGGAACTGTTGTTAGTGTTTGTACTTGCTCATTTTTCTGACAGAATAACCGTTGATGTTTACAGAGTACATGTTAGTTGATTGCTCTACCTTTTACGGGTATGGCCAGGATAGAGTTTGATGAGACATTACCCCTAGATCTCCAGCAGGATCCATTAGCAGTGGATGAGACACCATTAGTTTAGATTAGTCATTTTCAGTTGTATTTATTCTCTGGATTACTGTATTTGAAATTTGGGATGTTTCTGGATTTGTGTTATCTTAGACACTTAGAACTCTATCGGGTTGTATCTCTGTGGTTTCATTTTATTTCGTATCTATCTATCTTTTTATCGTATTCTACCTTAGATGTGATTGAGACTGTTTTTGCTATGTCACCTCCATTCGGAGTGTATATACTGTACAGATACCTTATATATTGTTAGATGATTGACCTAGGACAGCGTTCTACCGCCGACACTGCGGCGTAGGCTGAACGTACCCACTTCTCGTGCCCTTATTCTAGGGTGCGGATCGTGACATAAATCCTACAAGTTATATAATCCGACAACAACATAAATAATAATCAGTCGAGATGTGCGATTTGACGAAGCTTCAACCTATGAAAGTGATACAAGTGGTACTCATACTCTTATACAAGAATGTGTAGAAGTTGGTTCTCAAACTGAAAGTGCATCTCCAACTTTCCAAAGATGTCTATCAAAGACCTCTTAAAATGAGAATTATACACGAACTTATGAGTCAACCAAGGAAGTTGAATCAAATGAAATTGGCTATTTTGCTTTTTCTTGCAGGTGAAAAATTTAATTTTATTTGAAGAAGCAAATAAAGAAGAAGCTTGGAGTTAAGCAATGATGGAGGAGATGAAGTATATTGAGAAGAATGATACATCAGAGCTCACAGATCTTCCATCATACAAGAAATTCATTGGTGTGAAATGGGTGTACAAACTCAAGAAGAATTTTGATGGTTCAACCAAAGCACAAAGTAAGGCTTGTGGCAGAAGGTTACAAGCAAAAGTAAGGAGAAGTTAATATTGAATATTGCAGAACGGAAGAACAACTTGTAGATGTGTTTATCTCTAGAAGGACAAATTTTTAGAAGAAATGTCAAAGCTTTAGGAGTCAAAACAAATTTGGTTTAAAGGAGGCATTGTTGGAAAAGTAAATGAAATTTGTGTCTTCCAAAGAGTCAAGTGCATCACATTCATGCATTTAAGAATACTAAGTCATGTTCATTGTTCTTGATGTACCTTGGGTCCTATAAATAGCTATGTATGCAAGAGTGTTTTGTGCAAGTGAAAGAAGTTGAATATTCTGCCAATAAAATCAAATATCCTTTTTGTCCTACATGAACTACAATGAACAAACATTGAAATCATCTACACGACCTACTTTATTGGTTCTCTCATCTATGTATCTAATGTGATGATCGTACGTGACAAACTTTAAGGAAACTTTATTTGGTGATTTTCATCCGAACATCTTTCGGAGCTAGCCACCCTAGTGAGCTCCACTACTAAGGCCTCGTTTGGTTCACGGAAAGGAAAGGAAAGGAAAGGAAATCAATTCCTTGGTGCTTCTTTTCCTATGAAAAATTACAATTCTATTTTTTTCCGTGTCTAGAAATGCGAATAAAATTGGAAAGGGAAGTGAATACTTAAAGGTGAGAAAGTGAATTCTTTCTTGGATGAGTGGAACAATTTTCTCTCCTACTCTTCTTTCCATTAGAAATCACTTTCATTTTCTCCTCAGTTCCTTTGGTACCCAAACATAGGAAAGTAATGACTTACCTTTCCCAACCCCATTATTCCACGAACCAAATCAGACCTAAAAGCGCTTCATCTCCATTACAGAGCAATACATGCTCAATATTAAATTTTGTTCACTCTAACTTATGCCTAAATTACTTGAGTCTTGAAGGAAGAGTTGGTTCTTTGCCTACGTGTATTAAATTCAACAACTGATGTAACTTATGCAAGACTTTGAACGTTTTATCCACACATGCAAGAAAAACTTTTTCAATAACTAGTGGTTATTTGCCGACAAAACTAGGTACCCAAAAAACTAATAAAAAGTATACTAAATTGTACTTAAACACCCTGAACTATAACACTTTTATACTTAAATATCATATACTATTTACAGGTATTTACGTACTTTGAACTATTTTATTTTTGTAAGTTGCTACTCTTCGTTTGTCTTTCGTACCACTTAACGGTCATGAAGAAACCATATTACTTTTTCCCCTAAAAGAAAAATATAACAATACTTACCGTTTTTTAAATAAAAAATATATTTAACTCTTTTGTCAATCGAGCAAGGATGTCCAGTAGGACTTTGGGATGAATAGATAAGGGATGTAAAATATTTAAATTAAAAAATATACTAATACTTATTGTTTGTTAAATTAAACTAGAACTTTGGGATAAATAGATAGGGACATGTTTGTATTTTTCACATTAGCGATTCACAGTGTCAAAGTAGAAACTTGAAGAATGAATAAAATAATAGAATAAAAAACGAAGTTTAAGGTATTCAAGTGTTCATAAAAAAGTACCGGAAAATTCAGTAAAAAAGTGGTGATATTTGAAGGTATTAGTGCAATTTAGCATAACAGTACGCTATGGAATTCTTCTTTGTTAAATAAAGCTGAGCCTAATAATGAATAAAATAATAGCATATGGGAGGTGGGTGAAAGTGTAATATTCAGTGGAAGAAAAGAAAAAAAAAAAACACTCATATATGAGGATTTATTTGTGACAACGTGTAAAGATTTTAAATTTGTTATAAACGAGTAATGACATGACCATGGTAAACCTAAGCACCATTATTACTAGTGGTAACTAAACAATTTATTCTTTTCAAGGTGGAACAAAACCGCACTTACTTAGTGGTTGTACTGTTATCCATTTTATGAATGATTCCGTTAGTTGCATATGTAGTTTCCAACTGTTTGATAAATATGATGTTAAACTTAAATGAAAAAAAGAAAATTGGTAGACGGTCGAAGGATTTATTTTTTGAGGCTTCTTATATTGTAGAAATGTTACATCAAAATAAGATCTTAACTTGGTCATGCTAAACAATAAATATATACAACCCAGCGATACATGGTAAGGAGAATTTCTAGATCAGTAAAAAATAAATTTTGTCATCAAGAAGTAGTTATATATTAACAAAGTTAGTTGAAAGAAATGTCATAACCATAAACCATATATATATATGTGAGATACACATCTCTGAAATCAGTTCTAGTAGTTTTTGTTTTTTGTCCGAGCTCTCTTACCTAGTGGTATTAGAGCGGACATCCGGATTGTTGGTTCATTGGTCATGGTCAAACCTGATTTTAATAATTGATCAAACTCTGTCTCGATATAATTACAAATCAACTCAGATGTTTACCTACGACGTTTTGGACACTGCTCAACAATGGATCTCTACTTTGTTCAAGACTGAAGCTGTTTGCCATTCAGAATGTACTTCCTGTTAAGCAATGTAATTTTTTATTTTATTGTGTCTAGGAATATATTGTACACCGAGTCGTACTGGCAAATAGGCTATCCTAAAACGTTTTTCAAAATCATCCTATTCTTTTACAAATGACCTACGTTTCTGAAAAACATTCTTGTTACAAAAAGCTTCTGAAGGATTTTTTCAAAAAGGCAAAATTTATTTTTCTCCAAAAATGAACTGGCAGAACCCCAGGAGAACTCGGCCCGAGTTCGGCCAGAGTTCGGCCAGAGTTCGGCCATTTGGAACGTTAGTGAACATTGAATTTTGAACTTGGTCATCCTTCAGTTGCGGTTTGTTACAAAGAGTTCTATCCGAATTCTGTCCGAATTCTGTCAGAGTTCTGTCTTTGGAAAAAGTATAAATAGAGAAGTATTTCGATCATTTCAAATCACCAATTCACTTTCAATCTCTTCTCTTTCTGAGCTTACATTCTTCCAAAGAGTTCTAAAAGCTTTTATTTTCAAATCCCAAGTCGGTTACAATCCTCTAGTCGATTTGCCAGTGCGGTACGGTCTAGAAGTTTCAGAGCGATTGTAATAAGAGGCTTGATAGAAGATGCAACTCTTCACAATTGAAGTTGGTCGAGTTCTTCGTATCAAAGCTCGCGTCTGTAGAAGTTGCAAGAATTTCGTATGAAAACTTGTGGAATTTTTTAATAGTGGATTCAACTGGAAGCTAGAGTTCTTCCGACTGGATTAGTCCTCACAAGAGGGAAACTAGTATAAATCTCGGTGTTTGCGTTTGCCTTCTGATCACTTTTAATTTATGTCATTTACTTTTGTGATTATTATTATATCTGTGATCTAACTGCTAACAAGTTTTTAATTAGCAATATTTCGCTGCCTACTCTATTCGCCCCCCTCTAGAGTATTCTGCTTTACGATTTCGTTCCTACAATTTATATCAGAGCGGGCTCTCTATAAGCAAGCTCTCCATCTAGAGGTATACCAAAGCGAGTTATACAGGTAAAGCATGGTAAAGTTGCAGTTATATTCAATCTTTATATAGATCACAGCATTACACATGGCAACTGTGAAATTCACAAGTGAAGGCCAAGCCACAAACAGACCTCCACTTTTTGACGGCACAAACTACACCTATTGGAAAACACGTATGAGTTTTTTTTGAAATATCTTGATTTTGACTTATGGTCTGTAGTTATTGATGGCTATAAAAAGCCACCTCGTATTAATGTTGATGGTATTTTAGTTGAAAAATCCCATGACAAATATACAGAGGAAGAAAAGAAAAAGACCAGTCTTGACGCACGTGCTATTAACGCTTTATTTTGTGCTTTAGATAGAACTGAATTCAACAGGGTGTCTACTTGTACAACATCAAACGAAGTGTAGAAACTTCTCAAAGTACCCACGAAGGAACAACACAAGTCAAGGAGTCAAAGATCAGCAGACTTACTCAGGAGTATGAGGCGTTCAAAATGAAGCCAAGTGAATCAGTCACTCAGATGTTTACAAGATTCTTAGATATTGTAAATCCTTTGTCTTCACTAGGCAAAGATTACAATAACCATGAGAAGATTCGCAAACTTCTACGAGCCCTTACAAAGAACTGGATTTCAAAGGCTACAGCAATCATTGAAGGGAACGACCTCTCAACAATGTCTCTAGAAAAACTTATGGGTAAGCTACTCTCTCACGAGTTAGAACTTCAAGACCTTGAAGATGCTACACCAAAGGAGAAGACAGAGAAGACGATCGCTCTCAAGGCTCAACATAGAAGAACCATCGAAGATGATTCTGACGACAGCGACTCCGACTCTGAAGATCAAGCTCTTCTGGTAAGAAAGTTCAAGAAGTTCATAAGATTTAACAGGAGAACAAAAGACAGCAACAACAGCAACAATGAGGAAGATCCTATTTGCTACGTATGCAAGAAAAAAGGGCACATGAAGAAAGACTGTCCAACAACATCATCATCAAAGAAAAACAGCAAATATGACAAAGGGTACCTGAAGAAATCGACATCAAGAAAGTACGCCAATACAAGCATATGGCATGAAAGTGAAGCCAGCGACTCAGAAGATGAACCATCAGATGACGCTGCAAATGTGTGCTTGATGGCTTGTGATCAGGTAATCACTAATCCTCTTTTTGACCCTTATGATGATTTCACCTTTAAGCAACTAGGAGAGGCTTTTAGTGAACTGTTAGATGATTACAGAAAACTGCATAGCAAATATGAAGCCTCTAAGAAGGTACTCAAAGAGTACAAAGGTGAAATAGGAAGACTTACTGACCTACTAGATCAGATTAGAGATAATGACTCTTCAAATGAGTCTGGTGAGCTTTCTTCTATCAAATTGTTGTTACACGAGACTGTTAAGCTATCTGAAGAAAAAGATCAAACTATTGTCCTGTTAAAGGAAGACCTATCTAAGGAGAGAAAGAGTCTCCAGTGTGCACAGGTCAGATTAGAATCACTCACATCTGACTATACTAGATTATATGACACTTCCAAAAAGTTGAAAATTAGTTTAGGAAAATGGCCTGAAGTTGTTGCTTCCTATTCTAACACGTGTCAATTACCGAATCATCGGAACACGTCCAACACTGTCAGACCAAACCATACCAAGACTATGCCCAAGAAGACTAATAGGCATGCATTCTTCTATACTAGAAAACCAAAACCTACCAATCATGTACCTCACACTACTTTCAATACTCAACATGCTAAATATCATTATTGTGGCCTCATTGGTCATATATCTTCTGCATGTAGAATCAGAAAGTTAGTAGATTTAAATGTTTATGCATGGATACCGAAAACTAACCAGTCAGGACCCTACAAGAAATGGGTACCAAAAGTTTCATCTGCAAATTAATTTTTAGGTGGGACACCCTTCACATGCTAGGAGCAAATGGATCCTCGACAGCGGTTGCTCACGGCACATGACCGTTGACGCTTCATTATATGCGATACTGTCAAAGAGGAATAAAGAAGGATACGTCTCCTTCGGTAATAATTTGAGAGGGTACATTATTGGTATCGGTAACATTGGTAAGGCTTCCTATCCAGTGATTAAAGATGTTTGTCTTGTTACTGAGTTAAAACATAATCTGCTCAGCATAAGCCATTTAGCTGATCATGGTTATGACATTAACTTTGTAAAAGATAAATGTACTATTATTAATAGTTCAACTGGCAGTACTATATTTGAAGGTATTAGGGAAGACAATATATATGTATTCTATTTGTTGGAAGATGCTAACAATACAGGTAGATGTTTGATGGCCAAAAGTATTGAGAGTCAAATATGGCATATGAGACTCGGTCATGCAAATATGGATACAATTTCAAGATTATCTACGAAGAAGTTGGTACGCGGCTTACCGGATATTTCTTTCAAGAAGGATGCGGTATGTAGTGAATGTGAAAAGAACAAAGCTACCAAATTCGCATTCAAATCCAAGAACGCTGTAAGTACCACTAGACCTTTACAATTGTTGCATATAGACTTAATTGGACCCAGCAGAATTGCTAGTCTAGGTGGTAAGTTATATGCATTTGTCATTATAGATGATTTTTCTAGATATACATGGATTTATTTTCTTGCACGCAAGAACGATGCATTATCAGAATTCGTCACCTTTTGCAAGAAAGTACAGAATGAAAAAGGGTTCATGATTACTCGCATTCGTAGTGATCATGGCGGCGAATTTGAGAATGCAGAATTCAAGCAATTTTGTGACACACACGGTTATCTGCATGAATTCTCTTGCCCTAGGACTCCACAACAAAATAGAGTTGTGGAACGTAAGAACAGAACTCTATCTGAAATGGCTAGAGTTATGTTAAACCAGTTTAGTCTACCTAAATATTTATGGGCTGAAGCTGTAAATACAGCATGCTATATTCTCAATAGGGTTCTAATTCGACCTATATCGAAGAAGACTCCCTATGAATTATGGTTTGATAGAACACCAAATGTTTCTTATTTTTAAATCTTTGGTTGTAAATGCTTTATTCTTAATACTAAAGATAATTTGAGTAAATTTGATGAAAAGGCCGATGAAGGTATATTTTTAGGTTATGCAGCAAAGAGCAAATGATATAGAGTCTTCAACAAAAGAACCAAGATCATTGAAGAATCTATCAACGTCAAGTTTGATGAGCTAAATCAACACTTAGACGATGATGACAATGAAGACATAATCGCACCAAGTACAGCTACTGCAAAACCTTCACACAAAGATGCAGAACCATCACATCGGGCATCAGATGAACCTCCAAGCAAAGAAGCCGGAACTAGCAATCTTGAGACCGTACCAAAAGAGATGAGATTCTTGGCTATTCATCCAAAGGACTTGGTAATTGGTGAGATTACCAAGGGTGTAAGTACTCGTTCCTCTAATAAAGATATAACTTCTTGTGTTGCTTTTGTCTTACAGTTTGAACCCATAAATATTGATGAATCATGTAGTGATAATTTTTGGTTAGATGCTATGCAAGAGGAATTAAACCAATTCGAATGGAATCAAGTTTGAAAATTTGTTCCCAAGCCTATTGATCATCCGGTCATTGGCACCCGATGGGTATTCCGAAATAAACTGAACAAGAATGGTTTAGTGACTCGCAATAAGGCTCGACTCGTAGCTTAAGGATACAATCAAGAAGAAGGTATCGACTACGATGAGACTTATGCCTCAGTCGCGAGATTAGAATCCATTCGCATATTATGTTCATTTGCATGTTTTCATAATTTTAAATTATTTCAAATGGATGTCAAAAGCGCATTTTTAAATGATTTTATAAAAGAAGAGGTTTATGTAGCTCAACCACCTGGTTTTACTGATTTTAAATTTCCTGAATATGTTTTCAAGTTGAAGAAAGCTTTGTACGGTTTGAAACAAGCCCCTCGTGCTTGGTACATTCGTCTAAGCACTTTTCTACTTGATAACGGTTTTTTAAAGGAAAAGGTTGACACTACTTTGTTTATAAAATCTTTGAATAGTAATATTCTTTTGATTCAAGTTTATGTAGATGATATTATCTTTGGATCTACTGATGAATCTCTTTGTCAAGAATTTTCTAAGTGTATGCAGAATGAGTTTGAGATGAGCATGATAGGAGAGCTAAAATTCTTTCTCGGACTGCAAATCAAACAAACCGACAATAGGACGTTCATAAATCAAGCAAAGTACACAAAGGATCTATTAAAGAAATTTGACATGGAAGCAGCAAAACCACTTAGCACTCCATTAGCGACTTCAACCAAGCTTGATATTGATGAACAAGACAAACCCGTCGACATACGTAAATATCGAGGTATGATCGGTAGCTTACTGTATTTAACTGCTAGTCGACCAGACATAATGTTTAGTGTTTGCTTATGTGCACGTTTTCAAGCTAATCCTAAGGAATCACAATTGTGCGCAGTTAAGCGTATCTTCCGATAGCTTAAAGGCACTTCTTCTGTTGGCCTTTGGTATCCCAAAACTACGTCATTTGACCTAACCGGTTATTCCGATGCTGATTTTGTCGGATACAAAATAGATAGAAAAAGTACTAGCGGCACATGTCATTTCCTAGGAAAAGCTCTAGTCTCTTGGTTTAGTAAAAAGTAAAATTATGTTGCATTATCAACAACCGAGGCTGAGTATATCGTCACAGGACATTGTTGTGCACAAATTTTATGGATGAAACAAACCTTAGAAGACTATGGATTGCATTTTTCACACGTACCCATTTTCTGTGACAACACTAGTTCTATTAATTTGACTAAGAATCCAGTATGTCATTCTCATACTAAACATATCGAGATTCGACATCACTTTCTTAGAGATCATCAACAAAATAAAGATATAGACCTTGTATACATAGACACACAGAATCAATTAGCTGACATACTCACAAAATCTTTAGCGGAAGATCGTTTCAATTATTTACGTCGAGAATTAGGCATTTTAGATGTCAATAATATTAATTAATTTTGTTTTATTAATTAATTTATTCGATACTCAAAAACTGTTTTCGAGACAAGCCCAAAAAGAGTCTGTCTGTCACCACGACTACGGTCGAAGCGAAGCGGTACTTAAGAGTTCCCCGGTGAACCTCCGTTAGCTGGGACAGTACTCCTACAGCTAATCTGAGACAGATGCTGAGTAAAGAATATTAATTTATAAAATAATATTAATTATATTATTTTGAGATTTAAAATTACTAAACTTTGAATTAAGCATTTGAAACGTATTATTGAAAAAGATTGTGGCCTCATTTGAATTTTATATGAATATATATATATATAGCCAGGCAACCCTTGGCGAATTCGGCCCGAGTTCTGTCCGAATTCGGCCAGAGTTCGGTCTGAATTCGGCCAGAGTTCGGCTGGGTATATATATGTACCAACACGAACCCGAGGCTTCTTTCTTCTTCATTCTTCCCACATCCTCATAACAGTAGCAGCGCGCCTCCGAAACCCTAGCTTCTTCCCCATCCTTGTTCTTCCAATCCGTGTGGAGTTTCTCGTCCAAACTTTTGATTCGTGCGGAGAACGTCATCCTCTACAACATATCCAATTCTTGGAAGGTATAATCCCTTCTCTCCACCACTTTTCAATACTTAGAGTTTTTAGAAAATTTTGAAAAAGAATGCCTAAGTTCAATCCCTTCAAGAGGAAGAAGACCAATGTCAGTGAAGAGGCATCGTCTTCAGATCCGCATACGGATTGCCTCTTTTCTTCGGTTCAATCGCACGATGGTGCGTCGGATGAGTTTTATTTTAAAACTTCCGATCAAGCTCTATTGTGGTACGCCGATTTTATCATGCATACTATTTGCACCGAATCGCCGATTAAATGGACTGTCTTTCCGGATCATCGCCCTTACTTTGAGGCATTAGGGTTACAGCATTTTGTCACCTTACACTTCTCCATTGCCACTAATGCCATTAGACTATTCTATTGTAATTTCGTGTTAGACACTTTTATCGCGAGGACACGTGTCGGAAGAATTGATATCGAATTCACTGATGAAACGTTAGCGGAAATCCTTGGTATCCCAAACGAAGGTGCCCCGCTCGATGACATCACTGATTTTGATTTTTTCGATGGCACGACACTCATTAGTTTCAAGAATGAGCTTTGTGCGTCCGCACGCGCTCGTCCTGAAAAGTTCAAGGCTAATAACTTGAACTTGTTTAACTAAAAATTACATCGCATCATCTATTCCACCTTACTT
The DNA here is from genome assembly GCA_029216955.1 of Iris pallida. Lineage (NCBI taxonomy): Eukaryota > Viridiplantae > Streptophyta > Magnoliopsida > Asparagales > Iridaceae > Iris > Iris pallida. The sequence continues at coordinate 19,621,522 of JANAVB010024997.1, forward strand.
CCAAAATTCACTTCTAAAGATGATGTCACTGCACTTGAGCTTTCTGCTCTTTATCATATTCTTAAGGGAATTCCTTTTTCTGCCCCTAAGACTATCATCCAGATGATGGAAAGATGTCGCGGGAGAGACCGCAACCTATCTTATGCGATGCTCATTCCTCGCATCTTTCAGAGAATTGATATTGACCTATCTACTTGTGCTGTCGACCCCGAGCCCAAATTTCTTAAACTCTCTCGTCGCAGCATTGCCACTGTTCCTCCACCTACTGTACCTACTCCTTCTGCACCTACTCCTACAGCTCCCACAGCACTTGTTCTTCCTCATTTTACCCTATGACATTTGAGGGTATCCATCAGCACTTATCAGATCTGCAGTCTTTTTATGTTGAGACCTCTAGGGAACACGAGTTCCATGATGTGACTCGATTCCAGGTGATTGCCAACTCATTCGCCGATATGAGATTTGTGCAGACGGGTCATTCTGCTAGCTCTCTACCTCGAGACCCTTCTGCTTCTGGCTACCGCATTGACGACGAGGCGGTCCACTCTCTATTCTAGCAAGGGAACGCCTATGATTTGTTTCGTACTGCTCGTGTCCCTCCTCGAGACTATGTCGGTGAGTTTTACGCTGGTGCCACTCCTCACACTTCTGGCGCTGGTACTTCTAGAGCTGGTCCTTCTGGACATGCTGGAGCTGCAGCTGACGTTGATGATGAGGATGATGATGATTTTTGAGATGTTAGATATTGAGACTATTACTTTTGTCTTATGTTTAGTTGGAAATGCTCCGACATTCCAAGATTTTATCAGTACTCTTACTTTTTAGCTATTATCAGTACTTTTCTTTATTATGTGACTATTCATAGACATATTTTTTGTTTAAGCCTCAGTTTTGGCATCTTAGTCTATTTTTAGCACTTTATTTGTTTCAGTATTATTCTCGCACTTTATTTAATACTGCATGTGACAAATACATGCCTGTGTTGTTCTATAGTCTATCTGTTTCTCTTACTATACCGTTTATACCATGCCTGTCGTGATTAGTTATTTCTGTTGTGTTTCTTCACTGTATGTTACTTATGCATTGATTGCGGGGGAGCTTTCTCTTTTGCAATTATTTTGCTAAGTGACAATGGGAGAGAAATAAGGATCTAACATTTTTTTCGTTCATTTGAAATACAGGTTATGAACAATTTCTTTTGATTACTACTTTGAATTGATTCCAGCTTAAATGTTATATCAGCAAGGTTTGTCAATTATCAAAATGGGGGAGATTGTTGGCCCATTGGTCATGATCAAACCTGATTTTAATAATTGATTAAACTCTGTCTCGATATAATTACAAATCAACTCAGATGTTTACCTACGACATTTTGGACACTGCTCAACAATGGATCTCTACTTTATTCAAGACTGAAGCTGTTTGCCATTCAGAATGTACTTCCTGTTAAGCAATGTAATTTTTATTTTATTGAGTCTAGGAATACATTGTACACCGAGTCGTACTGGCAAATAGGCTATCCTAAAATGTTTTTCAAAATCATTCTATTCTTTTACAAATGAGCTACGTTTCTGAAAAACATTTTTGTTACAAAAAGCTTATGAAGAATTTTTTCAAAAAGCCAAAATTTATTTTTCTCCAAAAATGAACTGGCAGAACCCCAGGAGAACTCGGCCCGAGTTCGGCCAGAATTCGACCATTTGGAACGTTAGTGAACGTTGGATTTTGAACTTGGTCATCCTTCAGTAGCGGTTTGTTACAAAGAGTTCTGTCCGAATTCTACCCGAATTCTGTCAGAGTTCTGTCCTTGGAAAAACTATAAATAGAGAAATATTTCGACAATTTCAAATCACCAATTCACTTTCAATCTCTTCTCTTCCTGAGCTTACATTCTTCCAAAGAGTTCTAAAAGCTTTTATTTTTAAACCCCAAGCCAGTTACAATCCTCTAGTCGATTTGCCAGTGCGGTACGGTCTAGAAGTTTCAGAGCGATTGTAATCAGAGGCTTGATAGAAGATTCAACTCTTCACAATTGAAGTTGGTCGAGTTCTTCGTATCAAAGCTCGCGTCTGTAGAAGTTGCAAGGATTTCGTATGAAAATTTGCGAGATTTTTCAAAAGTGGATTCAACTGGAAGCTAGAGTTCTTCCGACTGGACTAGTCCTCACAAGAGAAAAACAAGTATAAATCTCGGTGTTTGCGTTTGCCTTCTGATCACTTTTAATTTATGTCATTTACTTTTGTGATTATTATTATATCTGTGATCTAACTGCTAACAAGTTTTTAATTAGCAATATTCCGCTGCCTACTCTATTCACCCTCCCTCTAGAGTATTCTGTTTTACGATTTCGTTCCTACGTGGATGACAAAATTTATTTGAGTTCAATGTTCGAGCCTCCCAATCGTGTGTGTGCGTGGGATTTAAAAAAAAAAATTTAGTAGTTTTGTTTTTTTTAGTTCATTGTTGTTTTGAAAACACATGTACACCACCCACTTAATGCTGCAGGAATCCACATGAACATGTCTAATTTGAAGTATAAATTGTGGGATTACTGCTCTTGTGGTCGAACCTACCTACCTAGCCATGAAGAATGACTCTCACCTTAACCACCTGAGCTAGCGGTGTTTAAAATTCTAGTAGTTGTTAGTAAACAATTGAGACATTTTAATAGAAGCTTAAGAGGGTTGGCTGGATGTGAATGCAACTTTACTAACATTTGATATATTATATTTACATTTATTTTTATTTTGTTTTACTGAAAATGATGTCACTTATACAATAAAAGATGCGATGATTATTCTAGTTCCAATAACGGAGTATTGCAACAGCTTAAATTTCTTTTATATATATGCAATCAATGTAATTTCATATCACATGTTGACATGCTCAGATATGTATGATGTGGTCACATTGCAAGATACCCACTCTAGTATCTCTTACTATATATATTTTGGCAAATGTTAAAGGCCACTCCCAAATTACTAAGGGCAACCATGACCATTTCCAATTTTTACTAAGGGCAGCCTAATATTAAGTGATTTACTAAGGGCCACCAAGAGGAGGAAGCTGACAGCCTCCCTCTCCCCGCAGTCGTCGACCCGAAGCCCCCGCACAGCACCCTCTCCCCCGCGCAGCACCCTCTCCCCCGCCGACCAGGAACCTCAGCTGCCTGCTCTGCCGGTCGCCGCTCCTCCCGCCGGAGGACCGTCGGACGAAGGCGGAGGCCGAGCGGCGGATCGGGGCCGAGCTTGGTCCAGCGGTCCAGCCGGACCTGAAGGAGGGTTTTTACTTCAAACCTCGCTCCAGCAGTCCAGACAGAAAGAGATGGGAAGTGGCGGGAAGAAGAAGGGGAGCGGAGCGACGGCGGGCCCTTCGATCCCGGCGGTGGCGATGGAGATGGTCTCGAGCCTGAAGGAGATCGTGAGCTGCAGCGAGCAGGACATCTACGCCACGCTCAAGGACTGCGACATGGATCCCGATCAAGAAGCTCAAGGACTGCAGGCCAGCATTGCAGTCCTTTCTTCACTTGGGACTGCAGGTAAAAAAGAAAAAGAAAAAATTATGTCAATTGAGGACTGCAGGCCAGCACTGCAGTCCTGTCTTCATTTTGGACTGCAGGCAAGTCCTGCAGTCCTCAATTGACAGAAGTGGGGTGGCCCTTAGTGTTTTCAAAATGACAAACTTGTAATTTTTTTTAAAGTTTTAAGTTGGTGGCCCTTAGTAAAAAGGGGGTGGCCTTTAACATTTGCCTATATTTTAGTCACTTAGGTCAAATCCATTCAAATATTTATATCTTAGAAATCAAATATATATAAACAATGTATGTATTATTCATAAACCATCGCCAAGTCTAGCACTCCACCAATTATTTAGGCTGAATGCCAATACTGACATAGATAATCAATCTTGTGTGAACTGCACCACATTCCAACTATGTGGCAATCATTTGAAATAAATACAAACTCTGAAATACCAATATTGTTAACCCAAACTAAAGGTTATCGTCTTCTTAAGTTACTATGCATACTTTGATGGTCATGGAAATTTTGTGGATGTTGCTGTTTGAGAAGCACATCTGGTTTCACAATGGAAAAAATTTGAACAAAAATTCCCAATCATCAACAGAATTGTCCATTTTTGTTTTACTTTACACAATATTGGTCACACCTGAAACCATTTTTTAAGATCGGTAGTTGGTTTTTTTTTTTGGGCTAATTAGATTTTAAATACCGGATTTTATACCAGTTTAGTGTTTAAGTTCTGACTTGTCCAAATAAAAAGTTTAGACCCTGAAGTTTTATTATTTATTTTATTTTTTCTATTATACTCTCCCTAGTCTATATACGAAGGTTTCATCTTTTAAGCATGGGAGGAAGAGTATCATGAAATAATAATAATAATAATAATAATAATAATAATAATAATAATTCATGTTCTAAACTTTCTAATCGGACAAGTCATGACTTAAACTCTAAGCTGGTATAAAATTCATGGTTAAACTCTAATTAGCCTTTCTTTTTTCGTTTACTATCACTAGTGGAGCACGGGTGAATTTATTCCAAAAGAAAAGCTATGATCGATGTCAAGTCATATCACTTGAAAGTTACCTCCATTTAACATTTCCATTCACTTAAGTGGTCTCTATTATTACATTTTGTTTAAATGATCATTAGATTCTTGGGGACCCGTCACCTAATGGAATTATATATTTACTAATCAATCTGTGAGAAATGTGTAAGCATCCCACTGAAGATTGTCTCCCTTACATTCTACCATTACTTATCTTGTCTCACTGAAGATTGTCTCACTATATAAATAGCTGACCCTTCCCTCTGCATCATTTACATAAGCCAACTTTTCAAATTCCTTTTACATAAGGTTAGTAATTTCTTTCCTATTTCATATATGAATTTGATTTCTATATATGTATATATATCAATATATAAATAGAATCTAATTATTTATGTTCTCATATCGTTAATTTGTCTTTGAAGCTAGCAGCGCAAGATCTCGAGAATGAAGTTGGTACTAGTTGTTATGGTGCTTCTTGTTCTTCATACACTAGCTTATGATTTAGCCATCGGCAAGGTGGATCACATAGATGGCCATGGGCAGAGTGGAGCATCAGAAAAGAACTATATTGGACGCACGCTTGGATACTCGGGAAGTACCGTCGACTCCCATCACAACATACCAAGGGACCAGTACAACAGTCATGCTGGTGGCTCCGCCCAGGAACCGCCGGAAGACGATGATGGTCAAGGAAATAGGGGTGGTAACAGTGTTCCCTAACTAGCTAGCTAAGCTATGTTAGTTCCGCTCTAGTGCTGTGGGAGTGCTTGTGCGTGAGTATCTGTAACAAGTATTGTGATATATAAACCTGGCATGACTGTACTGATACTGGTTCCTTGCTATGTTGGGGAAGCAGCACCATCCCCATGCATATATATTAGGGAATGAGTATATGTATTATCAGTCAATAAATTGTGGCTTTAAAGGAAATATATATATATATACATAGCTAGCATGGGTTAATAAAATGATTACAGTGGATCTTGTGGTTACCGAGGAGAGGTATAAGACAACAGTTGGGTGGCGGAAGATCAGTGGATCGAACCACAGGAACGTATTAATTATTCTTTCCATTTATTTGGTAGGAGTTGGAAACAGTGGACCCAACAGACATGCAATACAGCGATGTCTGTAATACAGCGTGCACGGGACTAAAAAACCAATGCAGCCTTGATACGATTGTGCTGGGATCTAGGACGCCACACGGCAGCTAGCAATTGGTCAAAGCACCACCTTAGGTGGCAAAACCAATGATAAAATACAAAAAAAACAACTCCAGTTTCCATTTAAGCAGTAGCTTGTTATATCTTTAACTCTTCAATGTATTACTACAATAGGAGACTCAAGTAAGTCTTAGGGTGGAGAGGACTAAAAATAATATATACTAGGGACCAAGAAACTATCCATTGTTGACGAACCATCTATCATAGACAATCTTCCAAATACATCTATTATTAATTATAACCTTGCCCGACAATCTTCCAATGGAGGCTAAGGGACCAGTTAACCATATACTATTAGCAGTAGTGTAGGCAATTTTTTTTTTATCTAGGAACGCGAGACTTACTATTAAAAAATAATAAATTATAATAAACACATTTATAATTAGAAAAAGTTTTATGTTAATACCAATTGTCTAAAGTATTATAATAATTAAATAACCTTTTTCTTTTGTCTGACAATAAATTTTTTTGAGACTTTATACTATATAAACATTGAATGATATCTTCATTGTCAACTTCATCTTTCGCCCTTACCTTATAAAGGGGATTGCGGCTACTATTTGTCACATTTCGTAGAACCGAAAAGTAACAATAGATGTAATGTCGTACAAGTCAAAACTGCACTTGTAAAAGCAAAACAAACACACTTTTAATAAAAATATTGTAACAAAAATTATCTGATAAATTGAAGTACTTAAAGATTTTTAATATAGCTGACTGAAACTTGCCAAACATGGCTTACATTGGAACTTGTCGAATAGGCTTATATATCATTAACACAAAGGAATTACAACGTTTCGCACATTATGCTCTTACAGAAGATCACATTTCTTGCGAGAAAAGCTCCATCTTGTCCAACAATTTTTCGATGCCTCAAAACTGTCCAACTATTCCCTGCACCCATGGAGGGGGGAGGGGGGGATCAGTACATTGTCATGTATTGGTGAGCGGTGCTAACCCGATTCACCTAAAATCAGTATAATAATTAATGCGAGAGTATCACTATTAATAATAATCTTGCTATCTTGCATTATGATCAATTAACAATTCATATCCGACAGGAAGATAAATATATATGTTATCGCCATTTGGTCATTCTCATCTATGGTCGTTTGTCCTTCCCTACTAATAAGTAATAACCTACTCTGTATGCATAAGGCATCATTTATGCTACTTAGCTATATGAAGGTCGACACTGGCGGCCCGTCATCTTGGACTATATGGTTAGACGACTCCCCTTCAATGGCAGGTAGCTAGCCACCCTGAAGGTTTCCAAATAACATGGGCTAGTAAGTCAGCACTTAATTACCCTGGGTTCTCCTAGGTTGATACGATCTCAACGCCCCAACAATTGTTTGAGGCAAACCTTATGCACATGTTGTCTATGATCATGCATGCATATGCACCTTTATCTATAAGAAGAACATATCATGATGATACAAAAAACGTAAATAAATATCCCAGTTTCTTATTTGTCTTGCCATATTTCCCTGATCCATCACTCGTAATACTTACTGTCCAATTCATGAACTTTGCTGCCCAATCCAGGGACTTTACCACCCAATCCAGGGACGTACCATATGTTTATCATATTTTCTGGAGCTGTAGCTCGAAATACTCACTGTCCATTTTAGGGACTTTGCTTTTACCTACCCAATCCAGAGACTTATCATGAATGGCGAATCAACGGTCCCAACATTCATTATAATACAACATAACCAGCATTCTTTACAGCAGATTAAAAGCAATGTGCTAACTTATATTTCATTATCTTTTGTGATTCTTGTTGGGTATCATTTCGCAACAACAAAACAAACCATGAACATAATCATTTTCATTAAGCGTGAAGATAGAGGAGTGAAGGACCAACACCACCCGCCTTTATCTAAATTGGCTTTACATCATGATCACATAGCTTTTTGAATGATCATCTTGCATAAATCCAAGTCCAACAGGACTTCTTCGAGCCAACCTGCCAACATAATGTACTATGTGAAGCCGGATATTATAGTAACTTCTATTGTTAAACCCTTTGAAAGATCATATATGTCACATGTATCTTGCTCATTGCATATTATTAGTTGTTCTTTATCTTCATAAATCGTCTTAGTAGCATCCAAGTCTATTACAACTTGAACTGATTTATCAGTTAACCTCCATGTTTTCTTTTGTACTTACTGATGGATCTACGTACTATATGTTTCACCAAATTATAGAGGTTAGCTGGCTCAAATAATTTAGGTGGATTGGTGGCATCTGGTGCTCTACATTTGGCATCTATCGGTAAAGAACATGACACAAACGAAGGAAGAGACAATTCTTGCAAAGGATTTTGGACTCTACGAAGCACCCAGTAACTTCTTGGTTCGACTTTGAACTATTAGGGACCCTTTTTAAATTTTTGCTTGAAATAGACTGAAATAAACAACAATATGTCCGGAGGGAGGTATTTTTAGACTCTTATAATTCTCAGGCCTAGTTTGGTTCGTACGGAGTGGAAGGAAAAGAAATAAATTTCTTGTCATTTACTTTCATTGGAAAATTGCTATTCCTATCTATTTTACTTTTCGGTGTTTGGAAAGTCCAAAAAATTTAGTAAGTAAAGTAAATTCTTAGTGTGGGAAAGTGAATCCTTGGACGGGTTGGAGACAATTTTTTCTGTATTTTTCCTCCATTTGGGAATCATTTTCCTTTCCTCTCCCTTTCCTTCATGCATCGAAACATAGGAAAGGAATGACTTTCCTTTCCCAAGGCTATGATTCCGTGAACCAAACGTGGCCTCAGTGCCATTTGGTACTAGCTAGTCTTTCCAATTTACCATCGTTTGCTTCTTTTTTTTACATCATTAGATAATTTACTTCCATAAGGGATCTTGTCGATGACCCCATTTCCATAGAAATATAAAGGCCTTCTTTTGATCTTGAAATGATTTTGGAGAAGTTCTATCGTTTTTCTGGATTTTCTCAGCACTAGATAAACTGTAAAAACTAGGACTTAGTCTATCATCAACTACTGATTCCTCGTTTGTTTCTGGACTGAAAGATGAGGTTCCAGTTTGAAAGTCCTTCGATCAATCAGTGATTCAGTTTTTTGTGGCTTATTTCTATCATTCTTTCTAGATAAAGAATAAGAGGCTTTGGACAAGAGAGGTATGTGTTTTCTCAGCACTAGATATACATATAGCCAATCACCTTTAGCTCAAGAAGGTGAGGTGGATGGCATCCTCCCTGTTAGATTGTGGGTTCTAACCAATGGAGAAGCAATTTAATTCTCAAGGAAATTAAATTGGTTGTGTTGTTGGCCAATGTGGAACAAGAGCACGCAGTAGCAGAGCAGGTCTTTGTCTAGAGGCGGGACATGATGCAGGACTTAGGGCCGGAGCAAGGGTGTAGCCGTGCGACAACGACTAGCTAGTTTGGGCCAATGCAACGGTGGAGCGAACCTTCAGGCTGAGAGCAAAGCCTATGGGTGAGAGCAGGCCTTTGGGCCTCGAGCAAGACTATGGCTGGGTTTGGACCTTCAAGTCGTATTGAATGTCATGCCCCGCTCCCGTAGGAGCGATCGTCCTCGCTAAGGAGTGATGCCGCACGAGCCTAGATTATGCTCGTGCAAGGCGGGTTCCATAACGGCCGATTTCAGCGGCTGCGACGGGGTCGTCGCACAGAAGTCCCATGCAGAGACATTGAATCATAGCAGCAAAAATTAAGAACAAACACATGTCATACAAAAGAAGCTCTTTATTTATATTGAAACATAGATTACAATAGGGCGCAAGGCCAAGAATACAAGTCTCTCGAGCTCACTCAAGCTCACTCATCTCACATTACAAGTCACTCAGCTCTCTCTCATCTCTCAACACAAGTCTTGAGCCGGCGGAAGCTTCGGAAGGCGATGTCCATACATTATGTTCCGTATAAGTCTTCAATCCATGCGGCCGCATGCTTCGAATCGCCAAGGAACTTCGTGCCTCGACGGATCCAAACGTGCTCCGCGCCACGAGCTTCTATCTGTGCCTGCACATGTAAACTATGCGGGTGTCAGTACTCAACTGTACTGGTGGAATGAGCTCCTCGCCCATCCATACAAAACCAACACGTTTACTTTACTTTGTGCAGCATAGTCCCCTTTTTGTATTGACTTTCTACTCTTGCCTTTGGATCAGTTTTATGACCGACGCTTGCCTATTCTGTGTCTCTAGACCATCTCGTGCTTGCAACGACAATCTCGACTCAAACATCGTTAATCTATCAAGTCGTGCTTGTCTTTCGGCCAAAATCAGAGACGCAACTATGCGTTGAGGCTCCATTCCCGTACGACCGTGCTATAAATCCTTTGTGCCGTGCCTCGCAACTATGTGCGACTCAACCATATCGTCGCCTCGCGGCCACCCTTTGTTACTTTGATCGCCAACTGACCCAATCAAGACTTGTGGGTAAAGTGTCACTCGAATGACTTTGCCTTGCGGTGGTTTTCCGACTTAAACTCAAACAACTCAACCAACTTATGCAAACTTATATGCCGATAACTCAAGACTCGACGCCACATCTCGTGCCGAAGCACGTCGCCTATGTTGTATCCATTCTTAAGTCCAAACATTTGTATTCTAACTTGTACCCACATTCAACAACTCAACTCAATCCAAAGGCACTCACGCGGATTGCCGCTATGCCGACTCATCTATATGATTTGGTCACTGACTCCTAGAGCCATCGTGGACACCTCTTAGCTTTTGTTAGACGGGCGCCCCTTTCAGCGTAAGGTAGCTAGTCCTGCTGCAAGTCCCCGTCTAACCCGCGCCAAAAGCACAGCTAAATTAATTGTTTCCCAATGCCCGCATCGGTCCCGAGTCCCCGGGTTACCGTACGGGAAAACTCTCACCTTGTCGACAAGTTGTCCATGACCATGCAAGACTCAACTCAAACTGACGTCTCACACAGTCATGCTACCTCTAGTGTCACCATTTCTTTCAGGGCCAAGTTCAATATTTCTTTCTTATGAGACCGTCTCGTCGACATGTAGCCGCGAGCATACTTCTTTCTTATGAGACCGCCTCGCCGACATGTAGCCACGAGGCCTCGCCGACATGTAGCCGTGAGCATACTTCTTTCTTGCCCTATCATTTTACTCAACTCAAGAACAACTATTCACAACACTTTCCAAACTCAATGAATCAACCGTGGCCCGTGCCTTAAAACTCTAGGACCGTGCCATCGTGTCTCAAACCGACTTCCGATTTATACGATGTTATCGCCCAAGTCATACTTCATGTGACGGGCCTTGGGATCGTGGAACTATTTAACTTGGCAACCGCAGAAAGAGCGGGACAGCACTAGAAATGACTTTGGTCGATCGGCGTAACTTTGCCTAACTTAATCGAGCCTATAACTTGGCCCAAGGGACGAGCAAAGGCTATGCCAAGTCTTGCATTATGAAAATGTGTATGCTTTGTCGAGCATTTACGCGGGCAACGCCTATGACTTAGGCCAACTCAAGTGTCGGGACAATTTGACGGGACCGTGCATGCTTTAACAAGCATTCACGCAGGCGACGCATATGACTTAGGCTATTTCATAACTTTGTATCGAAGACCAACTTTCCTTCTCCTAAGCCACGGGACGCAGGACCGAGTGTCATTTTCAAAGCACGCCGTGCACCAGCTCTAAGCCGACCATGGGATATTTTTCCATGTTCTAACTCAATTCGGTCCATCGGGATTATTCCCTTAGCTATGTGGATTCGTAGCTTTTATTATTAAGCCTACTTGTGCAAGTTGAAAACACGCAATTTATTATGTGAAGGCAAAGATGAGGCAAGTTCACCGAAACTACCCCACCTGAGCGAGCGGTCGCCTCGACCGAACGATGTCTCCGAGTAGCCGTTGCAAGGATAAGTCCGAACGCCGTCGGCATTTTGATTCCTCCGATTGAATGAGCGGGACGGGGCACTACATCATACACCACTCAGAAAAAGTTTCATCCTCGAAACTAACTGAGTACTTACTTATCGACTTATCACTTGTTTCAATATTCCAGGACCCTCGCACGTACTACTCCTATGTATTCACTCAAATTCGAGCCACGCTCGTGCTACCCTCAATCATTTCTTCAAAACTTACGATCATAAAATCCCCGACACTTCCCTATTCCTCAAATCTCACTTGAATTCAACGTATCACTTAGTATGGATCGTGCACATATCTTAGGCGTCCCCAAAATATATGCATTTCAACCAAGCCTCGTGATTGCGAATCCCGCCATCACCACTCGAGTCGGATCGTGCACATATTAGGGTGCCCATGATATACATGTATGTCAACCGAGACTCGCGAGTGGTGCCTCCGTAACTCCTATCGCTTCGCGCTCGGACGTCTGCCTAACCTCTAGGCTATATCTTTTGTCCAAGGTTATTCGTCAGCATTGGAATCATAGTTCCCAAACAGCAATATCAACACTGACCCCATCCTAAGGTCAAACCAAGTTGATAGTATGGGTTTCTACCCAAGCTTGCATAACTCCTATTTCTAAACATCGAGCATCGATTCCCTACGCACATCCCAACATTCTGCCTATCAATCCTTCCAAGTTAAGCACGCTAAGACACGATTTATCTATAAACCATAATTCACATTTCATATTTTCTAAGTCATTCATCCCAATTCACGTATTCGATCATGAGGTCATCTGACTTAACAATATGTTGTGCCCCGATCTCACGCGAGTCAGATTATCCACGGTGGGCACGAATCACCATGCACGCTCCCGCGAGATAATCATTCTCATCGGGACGTAACTCTTATTTTGTGTCTAAACTAATTCATTCTCGATGCGCGGATTAGACTAACTCCATCCTCAAGTTTATTTTTATTTTTTTTAAAATCCCATTCACACACACAACTGGGGGGCTCGAACCTTGCCGGCCCCTCCGGATGTCCGCTCTAATACCATTAGGCTAGAGAGCTCGGACATCAATCGTCAATCGCAAGTACTACAAATCCTCGAATTCACCTTTGCGTCAAGCCAACATGTCGAGACAATCAACGTTGCCGCGTCCTGATTTTCTGAGTTCGATCATTCCTGCGACATGAATCACCATGTCAACGCTCACGCGGAACGATTGCCCCAAATCCGACGCAACGCATGTGCGAGGCTAGAGTTGCACTCGCGTAAGACAAGATCGTCGACGTTGTGGTTATCCACGTAACCATCAAAACACAATCATTTTCATCCAACATTCATTTCGATCAAAATCCTAAGCATAGCATCCAACCGAACAATAACACTTGCACGATCGTCATTTGCCGAGTCAGAGTACCCCCGAGTTATCGCATATCATCTTTGATACGCCTCAATACCATCGACGATATACGTAACTTGACGATCTTCGTTTGCAACGAATTCTGAGTCGTGCGAATGATGCTATCGTCCGACTGGATAATCTCCTCGACTTTCAATTCAAGTTTGATCATTATCCCTCGAATCATTCACTACATCAATTTTCTTAATCAATCGATCGACATCCCTGAGGCTATCGCATACACCACTCAGGGATGAAGTCATTCAAAAAATTCTCAACTTATCATTCGAATCAAAATCTACTTCTTCAAATCCCATTCGAACCATTCCTCGAATTCCAAGCACGCTCATCTATATCGTATCGACGTTATTCTTCGCTCGATAGTACCCCTATCGATAGTCATCCCACATTTACTCAATCAAGTTCAACTCATTCTAACTCGAACATTTTAATTTCCGCACTCGACTTTTCTAAGGTCGACGCAACTTTGGTGTATATGCCCAGCCCGACTTAGCCAACCGTGCTTACGCAAACCATCTTTTTGTTTTGTTATCAAAAATTGTTCTCCTACGTTTTGCAAAATAGATAGACTTATTGTATGGACATCCCGTGGAACATTTGAGAGAGAGCACACCAACCATATCAACTTTGCGGAAGCAACGATTCAGAGTTTGCGGAAACAACGGAGTTAAAGAATTCAATCGATAGTCCAAGGACGTAAAGCCGTGCTCTGATACCATTATGTCACGCCCCGCTCCCATAGGAGCGATCGTCCTCGCTAAGGCGTGATGCCGTACGAGCCTAGATTGCGTTCGTGCAAGGCGGGTTCTATAACGACCGATTTCAGCGGCTGCGACGGGGTCGTCGCACAGAAGTCCCATGCAGAGACATTGAATCATAGCAGCAGAAATTAAGAACAAACACAAGTCATACAAAAGAAGCTCTTTATTGATATTGAAACATAGATTACAATAGGGCACAAGGCCAAGATTACAAGTCTCTCGAGCTCACTCAAGCTCACTCATCTCACATTACAAGTCACTCAGCTCTCTCTCATCTCTCAACACAAGTCTTGAGCCGGCGGAAGCTTCGGAAGGCGATGTCCATACATTATGTCCCGTATAAGTCTTCAATCCATACGGCCGCACGCTTCGAATCGCCAAGGAACTCCGTGCCTCGATGCATCCAAGCGAGCTCCGTGCCACGAGCTTCTATCTGTGCCTGCACATGTAAATTATGTGGGTGTCAGTACTAAACTGTACTGGTGGAATGAGCTCCTCGCCCACCCATACAAAACCAACACGTTTACTTTACTTTGTGCAGCATAGTCCCCTTTTTGTATTGTCTTTATACTCTTGTCTTAGGATCAGTTTTATGACCGATGCCTTGCCTATTCTGTGTCTCTAGACCATTTCGTACTTACAACGATAATGTCGACTCAAACAACGTTAACCTTTTTAATGTAGTGCCCCGTCTCGCTCAATCAATCGGAGGAATCAAAACGCCGACGACGTTCGGACTTAGCCTTGCAACGGCTACTCGGAGACATCGTTCGGTCGAGGCGACCGCTCGCTCAGGTGGGGTAGTTTCGGTGAACTTGCCTCATCTTTGCCTTCACATAATAAATCGTGTATTTTCAACTTGCACAAGTAGGCTTAATAATAAAAGGTACGAATCCACATAGCTAAGGGAATAATCCCGATGGACCGAATCGAGTTAGAACATGAAAAAATGTCCCACGGTCGGCTTAGAGCTGGTGCACGGCGTGCTTTGAAAATGACACTCGGTCCTTCGTCCCGTGGCTTGGGAGAAGGAAAGTTGGTCTTCGACACAAAGTTATGAAATAGCCTAAGTCATAGGCGTCGCCTGCGTGAATGCTTGTTAAAGCATGCATGGTCCCGTCAAATTGTCCCGACACTTGAGTTGGCCTAAGTCATAGGCGTTGCCCGCGTAAATGCTCGACAAAGCATGCACGTTTCCATAATGCAAGGCTTGGCATAGCCTCTGCTCGTCCCTTGAGTCAGGTTATAGGCTCGATTAAGTTAGGCAAAGTTACGCCGATCGACCTAAGTCATTTCTAGTGCTGTCCCGTTCTTTTTGCGGTTGCCAAGTTAAATAGTCCCACGATCCCAAGGCCCGTCACATGAAGTATGACTTGGGCGATAGCGTCGCGTAAATCGGAAGTCGATTTGAGACACGATGGCACGGTCCTAGAGTTTTAAGGCACGGGCCACGGTTGATTCATTGAGTTTGGAAAGTATTGTGAATAGTTGCTCTTGAGTTGAGTAAAATGATAGGGCAAGAAAAAAGTATGCTCGCGGCTACATGTCGGCGAGGCGGTCTCATAAGAAAGAAGTATGCTCGCGGCTACATGTCGGCGAGGCGGTCTCATAAGAAAGAAATATTGAACTTGGCCCTGAAAGAAATGGTGACACTAGAGGTAGCATGACTGTGTGAGACGTCAGTTTGTGTCGAGTCTTACAAGGTCATGGACAACTTGTCGACAAGGTGAGAGTTTCTCCGCACGGTAACCCGGGGCCTCGGGACCGATGTGGGCATTGGGAAACAATTAATTTAGCTGTGCTTTTGGCACGGGTTAGACGGAGACTTGCAGCGGGGCCAGCTACCTTGCGCTGAAAGGGGCGCCCGTCTAACAAAAGATAAGAGGAGTCCACGATGGCTCTAGGAGTTAGTGACCAAATCATATAGATGAGTCGGCATAGCGGCAATCCGCGTGAGTGCCTTTGGATTGAGTTGAGTTGTTGAATGTGGGTACAAGTTAGAATACAAATGTTTGGACTTAAAGAATGGATACAACATAGGCGGCGTGATTCGGTACGAGATGTGGCGTCAAGTCTTGAGTTATCGGCATATAAGTTTGCATAAGTTGGTTGAGTTGTTTGAGTTTAAGTTGGGAAACCGCCGCAAGGCAAAGTCAGTCGAGTGACACTTAACCCACAAGTCTTGATTGGGTCAGTTGGCGATCAAAGTAACAAAGGGTAGCCACGAGGCAGCGATATGGTTGAGTCGCACATAGTTGCGAGGCACGGCACAAAGGATTTATAGCACGGTCGTAAGGGAATGGAGCCTCATCGCGTAGTTACGTCTCTGATTTTGGCCGAAAGACAAGCACGACTTGATAGGTTAACGTTGTTTGAGTCGACATTGTCGTTGCAAGCACGAGATGGTCTAGAGACACAGAATACGAAAGACGTCGGTCATAAAACTGATCCTAAGGCAAGAGTAGAAAGACAATACAAAAAGGGGACTATGCTGCACAAAGTAAAATAAACGTGTTGGTTTTGTATGGGTGGGCGAGGAGCTCATTCCACCAGTACAGTTGAGTACTGACACCCACATAGTTTAAATTTGCAGGAACAGATAAAAGCTCATGGCGCGGAGCTCGCTTGGATGCGTCGAGGCACAGAGTTCCTTGGCGATTTGAAGCGTGCGACCGCATGGATTGAAGACTTATACGGGACATAATATATGGACATCGCCTTCCGAAGCTTCCGCCGGCTCAAGACTTGTGTTGAGAGATGAGAGAGAGCTGAGTGACTTGTAATGTGAGATGAGTGAGCTTGAGTGAGCTCGAGAGACTTATAATCTTGGCCTTGCGCCCTATTGTAATCTATGTTTCAATATCAATAAAGAGCTTCTTTTGTATGACTTGTGTTTGTTCTTAATTTTTGCTGCTATGATTCAATGTCTCTGCATGGGACTTCTGTGCGATGACCCCGTCGCAGCCGCTGAAATCGGCCGTTATGGAACCCGTCTTGTATGAGTGCAATCTAGGCTCGTGCGGCATCACGCCTTAGCGAGGACGATCGCTCATACGGGAGCGGGGCGTGACATTGAAAGCCTATGGGCCGAGTTGTAAGCCTTCATGCATAAGTAGGACTAGTCCATGCTCAACAATATTAACTAATTATGGTATGCCCTTGTTATAGGTGTTAGTCCAATGATAATATCATGTTTTTGAATATGGCTAATCAATTAAGTTCAACTAGTGATATCACAAATATTCATGTAATCACTATCATGTTGCTACTTAAACTTAGTATTGTCCTATAAACTTAGCATTGTCCTAAATGGTCAATATCATATTGTTATGCTTGTATCATACTGCATCATATTGTTTTGTTTGTCTAACATGTACTTGCAGACAAGAAGTAAGCATGATCAAACCAGGACATATGCAACAAAGAATTATTGATGGGCCAAAGATGGCATAATACAAGAAGATTTTTCTGAACCGCCTAACGACCTATCCGAGGCCTCCCATCGGGGGTTCAGATTTTTTAGGCCAAAGACGGCATAATACAACAAAGAATTATTCATATTTCTAGATCGGTTTATCTTTGGACGATTGCTGTAAAGGAAAAATGAGTTTGCTCAAATGTCAGGAGAAAGACGTCATCAAATGGGCTATTAGTTTTCATATTTATTCTGTATTTTTTCTTTGTTGAGTCTAGGAAAAATGTGAGAATGATCGGATCGGTACTGACTTAAGTTTTTCTCAGTCCACAAATAAAAATAAGCCTACCTACTTATCCAAAAGTCCACAATTCCAAAAAGCTCAAAACCTATGCAAATTTGGTCCATTCCTTAATGTTCTGACCAAGCAGAACTCTGACAGAACTTTGACCGAGTTCGATCCGAGTTCGGTCAGAGTTCGGCCCGAGTTCGATCTGGGTTATTTGAAATACAGTTCCCACCAAATTTGCATCCAACGTTCGTATGCAAAATTCTAGGATCCGAACTCTGTCCGAATTCGGTCCTCAAAAATACTATAAATAGAGTTGTGATTACCATTCATTTCAATAATCCAATTTCATCTCTTCTCTTCTCTATCTAAAGTGTTCTGAGCTTTTTACTTTCATATCTAAGCCTTTACGACTCTTAACCAAGCTAGTACAGTTTCTGTTTAATCTAGAGTTTGGTATTGAAGAATTGTATCGGAGGCTATATTCAGAAAACGTTTTAGTTTTTCAATTGCCTTCTGGAGTCGGTCGTGCGCTCGTCACCAAGCACGGTGTTGTAAAGTCGATCGCGCACTTGTCGCCAAGCACGGTGCTGTAAGAGTTGCAAGCGCTCAATTAGCTTGTGCCATAGTGGATTAACATCGAGCAAGAGCACTCGAGACTGGACTAGTCCTCTCAGAGGAAAACCAGTATACATCGCTGTGTCACAGAGTTTGAATTCTTGACTCTTACTTTACCATATTTTATTTACCGTCTTTTATCTGCCATAGTTTATAATCTATTTTTTTAATTGGTAGTTATTTCTGTTGCACATGCACTCACTCTATTCACCCCCCTCTAGAGGTGCTCAATGGTCCTACAATAGGAAATCCTTTATTGATTATCTTTCAATGTAGACTAATCTTTGGCAACAAAAAACAATCCATAATTGATTGATTGTAAAGATCTCAATGGAGGTTAGAGCATCGACAATGGGAGATATTTCAAGTGCTACACTTTGACTTTAGTTAAATTTTGTAGCACTTGAAGATTATAGTGGTCACTTGTCCATACTTGAAAATTGCTAGAAAGCTAAAAAATATCCCAGATTTAGAGCGTGTCCTAGCTCCACTATATAAATTTTTGGGCCCACAAATTAACCGTTCTTACCAAACAAGGAAGAAAATATAAAGAAAAAAAAAGAGGGTGAAAAAAATCTTACCAAAACATGGAAGGAAAATAAAAAGAAAAAAGAGACAGGATGTTAATTTGGAGTATTTGTTTGGAGTGTACCATTGTGTGCCGATATCAAGAAGACACTCTAAAAGTAATAATTTTATAATTTTTAATAATTTAAAGTATGACTTTAGAGTGTATCCACTGTCGATGCTCTTGATCCTCCCTCTAAATAATCATAGTTGTATGACTTTTTACATCATTCATTAATAAAATAAAATTTTGATTTTATATCATTCATTAATAAAATAAATATTATTGATTTTATATTGTCCATTAATAAAATCAATATTGTTGATATTGTTGGGAACGAAGCGCGAAAACCGTTCCCCCAAACCAGAAAATCCTGTGAGAGAACTGAGCAAAAGCACACAAACCGAAAATGCCAAACACAATCGCAGATACATAGATTTTTTACGTGAAAAATTCTTACGGAAAAAACCACGGAATGATCGGAGTTCAACCCTGAAGGACCTCCACTAATGGAATAAAGAGAATACACCCTCTACAAGCTCCTCCCGATCCAACATGGATCACCATGACTCACTTGAAAGAAGAAAATTTTGATTGCGGACTCCGAAGAACAAGAGATACCGAAAAATTATTCGAAGCAATCTTTCCTCCACAATAGTCCTTAATCCTCTCTCTCTCTCTCTCAAATATTGTAAAACACTCTTGTTTGAGATGATTTTCAACTAGCATGTATCACCCTTTTATAAGCCCTTGGTAATCTATACATGGAAGGCCAATATATATGAAAACTTCTAATATGCATCAATCATATATTTAATGGAAATTCAATCATAATTGGCTTGCCATAATTGGAAGCCTAATTATATGGAAAGCTACTATATGAAGGATCCAATCATAAATATATGATCAAAGTAAATATGGAATCCAATCATATATTTCCTTACCATATATGTTCCAAAATAGGATCCACGCACTCCCCGAGCTTCTCCGACACACAGATGGCGCTCGTCGCACTCTGGGATATCCTCCACATAGGTTGGGAACCCCACCCACTCCAAGATATAAATTATTGATTTTATATCATCCATTATTAAAATCAATATTGTTTATTGTTTTATGGTATCCGAGCATATGATTTTTCAATCCCAATGCCATTCAAAGTCTCATTTAGATAATCAGTATTGTTGATTATCACATTTTTCTTATCGTTTGCTCCATCGTGCTCTCTTTCAGATAATCAGCATTGTTGATTATCTCATGTCCCTTGTTGTCTACTCCATTGCGCCGTCCGAGCTCCTTGCGACCACTGAAACCAGATGCGGAATGATCGCCCCAAACGATCTACTACACGATTTTGTTTGTTTCTTGGTGATTCGTTGATATTATGGTGAAGCAAGAAACAAACAGTTGTGTGTTCTTCTACTGAGACAAAGTACATATCTATAACTGACACCACTAAAAAGATCATTCATGTACAAAGATTGCTCTTTCGTTAGGGTATTGCTCCTACAGAACCTATGCCACTTGAATATGATAACATGGGTGCTATACAGATTTCAAACAAACCGATTTTTCATGAATGGACAAAGCACATTTAGATTTATTTTCATTTCGACCATGAGCATTTTTTGACAGGCACTATTTCTCTAGCACATGTGATCTCCGTTTATCCGTTTATCAGTTGGCATTTTTTTTTACAAAGTCACACCTCACACTGCGGTTTCAGTTTCTATTGGATAAGCTCGTGTTGTTTGACCCATCATGAGTTTGAAGGGGAGAGGTGTTAAGATATAATTAAATTTAGGATTAGATTCAAGTTTATCGTTACGTATCTTCTATACGGATACAGATTCCTTCTCCTATACTAATATGAATACGTTCTCTATCTATATATATTCATAGTTGTATAACTTTTTACATCATTGGTATGTGTTCGCCCTTGGTCTACGCGGATCAGGGGCCCAGCTAACGCGTGAAACACTCCGCCTGGGGAGTATGGTCGCAAGATCGTAGCTCAAAGGAAATAAAATAATATCGTTGATTTTATATCATTCATTATTTAAATCAATATTGTTGATTTTATGTCACCCCATTAATAAAATCTATATTTTTGATTTTATATCATCTATTAATAAAATCAATTTTGTTTATTTGTTTATATATCATTTGCCATGTATGTCTAGACTCTTTATAATAGAGGAAGGGTGGCACTAGATTGACTGAGTTTAAACTGCATAATCGAAATCGAAAGGTAGGTCTATCTACATGCCAACTGGTCTACCTTCTAGGATTTAAGAATTTGGTACCTGCGTCAAGGATTGATGTGAAGTTGGCAAATGGTAACAATTTTTTTATTTTTTTTTTCAATTTCTTATGGAGCTCAATGATCCATAACTCCTCCATTCTTATGGTAGAAGGCTTGAATGATGCTAATGCAACAGAGTATGTTTAAAGATCGGGATAGTTCATGAATTGGACGGTGCATCCAACTGGTTATCTCATTTGAGACTTTTCTCAATTTTTATAGGGACAATAAGCCATAAAATGTTTTTACTTGTTAAGAACTGTGATTATTATGAAGATGCGTATATAATAAGCATGAACTTCGGAACAAACTCAAACATTGTATCCAGAAATTAATTGTGTTCACCAAATCAAAGTTAAATCAGATGCCACGCAGTCATGTTGGACGATTCAATTTCAAGTTATGGTTTAATTGATAACTTTCAGTAAATACTCGTACGGACGCATTTTGGGCAGACAAGGACTAGCTAAATTTTTGGCATGTTTTGGAACATAAAGATCAACCAAATCAGTCTTTAGGCATTCAAGTTGAATCTAAAATTGGAATATTGGCCTAAATAAGATTTTTTTAGTAAAGCTTTTAGAATCTTTTATTAGGGTTAGGTTTATTGTATCTTCTTAATTTACTTAGAACTGCTAATGAAATATTTTGGTCAATAAGTTTTTATATAGAAAAATTATTTTTGGATTAATAGTCCTTGAGCATCAAGTCGTTATTTGGTGAACTCAGATGCTATCTGCTATATATGGTTGATGACTCAACTATTAGAAGATTATTATTTTTAGGATATCCTCACGTTTTTTTGGATGTGTAGGAACATCATATTTTTTTGGCAAATTCTATAGACACTCGGAATTTTATTCCAGGACAACCCTTTAGGACAGCCCAATTTGTGTAATTTTTACTCAGGTCAGCTCTAATTTTACTTTGGATTGCCTAACCCCCATTTAAGACTGCCAACGAACTTGACAGTCCCAACATAAAGTAGGACCGTCCACAAAGTTGACAACCCTACTTTATGTTATGACTGCCAACGTTATTGACAGTCCAAATCCAAACTACAAAAATTTTTACTTGAGGACAGCCCACATATTTAGATTTGGACTACCAACAAAATAGGCACTCCTAACATAAAGTAGGATTGCAATAATGTTGGCAGTCCAAATCTAAATATGTGAGCTGCCCTCAAGTAAAAACTTTGGAGTAACAAACTTATAAATAAATTGAAAAGAATTGGGCTGCCCCAATAGAATTTGTGTATTTTTTTTTTCTGTAATGAAACCTTCGGCTGCATGTGTAGATGATGATGTCGAGCTCAAGGAAGAAAAAGTTCTTGATTAATTCTAACGGTTGGTTGCATCACTGCATGTATTTGCACATCAGGTTGATAGTCTTTAATGGAGCTTGGATGGTGATGACCTTTTAATAGTATGGGACATATCATGACCAACTTCTGGCCGACAAATCTACTTGCTGAATTACCATCCCACCAACAGCCTTCAGAAATAGTAAGTTTGTGGAGTGGTAGATTTTTCCATTTCCAGAAGTCTGCAAAAAAAAGGAGATATTCATCATATAGTATCTCTCAGAAAACCACATCTTAGCAAATATTTCCTTCACATATGGACATCTACTTTTTGCTATTTATAAGGGCACATCAAAAGTTGATCAAGACTAACCAAAAGCAAACTTTGATTTATTTACAAGTTTGACATTGAAAAAATTACTCAGGACTAGCCAACATGTGAGTATATAAGTCAAATTATTATTTTTTTTTTCTCTCCTCTCTTTTCTCACAAGAAGAAGAAGAACAAGAAGAAGAAGAAAAAAGAAGAAGAACAAGAACAACAAGAACAAGAACAAGAACATCAATTTTTCCAAACCTAATTTATTTTGATTTTTTGCTCTCTTCTAATTTCTCAGATCTCTTTCTCCAAACCCTAGTTTATTTTTCTTCTTCTTGTTTGGGCATTATGGATGAAACCCTAGTTGTAGAAGAAATTGGGTTATCAAATCTATCAAATCTATTATTCTATTAACCAATTTTTCTTAGTTGTAGAAGAAAACTATGGAAGAAACACTAGTTGTAGAAGAATTGGATTCATATCAGGACTGTCACAATTTCTGACAGTCGTAGAAGTATTAAAGACTGCCAGAAATTGTGACAGTCTTGAATTAGACTCGATGTACAGCAGGACTGCCACAATTGCTGGCAGTCCTAGAAGTACTGAGGACTGTCAAAAATTGTGGCAGTCTTGAAAGGGACATGCTCTACAGCAGGACTGCCAGAAATTGAGGCAGTCCTGAAAGGGACTTACTGTACAACAAGTCCCTTTCATGACTGCCACAATTTCTGGCAGTCCTAAAGTCGAAATTTCCGAATGAAAAAAACATGTTAGGGTTTATTTCAATCTTGATATTTGAGTGAAATATGCATTTTAGGGTTTATTTTCATGCATTCTTTGTGAGAAAAGAAATATTTAAGCTTTATTTTCATGCATTTTAGGTAATTTTTTGGGTGCCATCGAAATTGGAAATGAGAAGGGAACTAGGATTTTGATGGAGATGGTGATGAT
This sequence comes from Iris pallida, assembly GCA_029216955.1. Classification (NCBI taxonomy): domain Eukaryota; kingdom Viridiplantae; phylum Streptophyta; class Magnoliopsida; order Asparagales; family Iridaceae; genus Iris; species Iris pallida. The sequence goes on from JANAVB010024997.1 coordinate 19,645,163, forward strand.
GGAAATGGTGGAGAAGAAGAAAAAGATGAGAAGAAAACTAGGATTTTGATGGAGATGTGAGAATGGAAATGGTGGAGAAGAAGAAGAAGAAGAAGAAGAAGAAGAAGAAGAAGAAGAAAGGTAGGGTTTTGGAAGAGAGTGAAATTTAGAAATGAGAGTAAAATTTGGACTTGTGGGGGGGGGGGGGGGGGGGGGAGACTTGTTGGGAGGGGGGTGGTTTGGACAGCCCCATGAGTAGAAAATTTGGATAGTCTCAGTAAATTCTCCTCAAACATTGGCTAGCCCCAATCCTGGCTAACCCTGATCAACTTTTGATGTGCCCTTATAAATAGCCCTACTTTTTGTGTGCATAGTCCTAGTTAAGAGCATCCTTATTAAGGCTCATCCTCAGGCCTAATTTCTACATTCAGAATTTTGAAGCTTATTTTATAGAATAGTAAGTTTCATTCCTAATCCTAATTTCTACAATTTCGGTCCCATCATACCCATAGCTGTTAAAGGTTGATCTTCCCAATTTGTAGATTCTAGATATTAGGAACTCATTTTGTAGAATAGTAAGTCCCAATTTGGTGTCCAAATTTCTAAATTCTAGATTTTACATTTTTTTTCAAATCAATTTTTGACCATACAATCTTTACGACCGGAGTTCACTTTATCATTTTTACTATTCTCAGACATATCCAACCAATTCTACATTTACCTTTTTTTTTTCCTTGAAATTTTGGATCCCAAGTTGTATTGGAGAGTCTCAGCTACTAATAATGCCTAGTTGGAAGTACTATACAATTTCAGTACCATAATATGGTGTACCAAAAATAGCAAGGTATGGCAAAAAACATTATAGAATATTGATGTACTTTGCCACCCATTCCAGTTATGGAAGCTTTATGTCAAAATCTCCCCAAAGTGCTCCGTCCATATTGTAAAGAAAAGCTTCTTAGTGATGATCCAACTTTCTATCAAAGACCCCATGGCGAGATGTTGGATTCTAATTTGGTAGAGGGACTTCCATACCAGGAATATTTTTTATCGGAACTTTCAGGACTCATAAAAGAATCCTTTTGCTGCTAACTGGCAAGTACCTACTTGTTTAGGCCTAGTGAACTTGTAAATATTGCCATAATTATGCTTTGGTGGAATGCCAACAAAAGTCTTCCATTCCAAGCCCACTTCTATAATTTGTCAACGGAATGTTTCTATAGCTAGCAGTAGGAAGGATCTAGCCTCCTTAATTGGATCTGCAATTGTCTATATCCATCTCGTATGTTTGTTTGAAAATTCTAAAATGAAGTCGTTAGCTATATTATTGATACTTCTGTCGCTTGTCAGTATAGTTTACAGTGACCGCAGGTATAGGTTACAAACTAGATAACGGCCATCACACCCAGACAGTCATTTGGCGATTGGGGAAGTGGCAACGGAGAAGGAGGCAGTGGTGACACCATAGCCGGCAATTTACGTTAACTATTCTTATGTTTTATACTTATTACATAAATTACCCGTACTTTGAAACAGACCACCCTTATAGTTTATATTTCCTATAGAAACTTATAACACTAACCACCCCTATGTTTTATGAAAATTATAAAAGCAGAGGGGTGGCAGTGTAATTATTTTCGAAATATGGATAGTTCCTGTAATACTCATGAAACCAGGGGCGGATGCAAGCCTGGGTTGGAATGGGCTCCAGCCCACCCCATTTTTAAAATTTTTTTTTCTCCATATATATATATATATATTAAAAAATATATATATATATATATATATATATATATATATATATATATATATATATATATGGGTTTTCTACTTCTAGCCCATCCAAATATATAGTAGCCCACCCCAGGGCCCAGCTATAGTTTCTGCATGCATGAAACATAGGGGGGTCAATGTATTTATTTTTGACACCAAACATACAGTAGCAAAGAGTGCTCCCACATCTTAAATTTATAGGATAAGTATAATTGTATGCATAGTATCCTGAATAAGAGGTTGGTTAATATATGTATGCCAACATTTTTACTTGGATCTTTGAATGTGCTTCACAATATGCTTTTCCTGTAAGTTAAAAGCGGGTTGCCTCTACATTGTATCTCTGCTTAATTCTCTTAATTCTTTTTGTTAATCCCCCTCTTTCTTGATTTTAGCTATACTTACAAAATAGGATAATGTGTTCTCGCGTGAAAAAAACTGAACAACCCTTGGCTGGATTGACTACGTGGCATAATTCCCATAAAATCTACTTAACATATCGTATAATTATTTCAGAGATCAACACATAAGTAGAAAAATATAGATGATATGTGAAAGACAAACAAAGAAGATAGTGAAGAGGGTTATGCCCTAGTTAAATTTATTAAAGTGTATATTTGTACTTCTATATATTAGTCATTCATCTTCGTGCTTCATTCTAGATCTAGGTCAATCCTTCCCTCTTTGATTTGACTTAATGCTCAACCACTCAACACTTTCCTATTTCTTAATGGAATTATTTGATTCCTATTCTAAAAAAGTCAGTGCGCGCCTAGACGAAGAAATAATCCATCTAGTTGCTCATTACTTGGGACCCTGATGAAAACCTCACTCAAGATTAGTGGAATTAGTGGAATAACATCAAGGAGACGGAGGTGTCTGGCTAAGAGGAAGCTAGCCTGAGAGGAAAAGTCGACAAGTTCAGCGCTGATCTTTCTGGCAGTGTAAGGCGAAATAGTCACGAAGATGGGGATGGAATGGAGGCAGATAACATGGAGGTGAGCTGATTGGTAATTCTATAAGGATTGTTTAGGAAGGGAAAAAAATTAGACTAAAAATCCTAGCTTTGATGCCATGTTAAGTCACTACATTTTGAAATATTGGATTAATCCATTGAGTACATAAGAACTAGTCTTAATAAGTATAGATAGATATGATCACAACAAAATAACTATCAGCACCAGAAATTTTATTTTTAGCTGTGAGCAACTAGCTAGAGAATGACGAAGTTAAATCCAACAAGACATGTATTGTTGGAAGGAAAATGTAGTAGTTCAAGACTTTGTAGTAGTGTATGAGAACAACAGTTGTGGTTCTCAATTTAGATTGAAAAAGGGAGAGCCACTGGGAATTACTAGAGAATTGTATACCAAGATTAATTATTTAGTTAATTATTTCCACTTTCAGGTTTACTTGCTACTTGATCTCAAAGATAAGGACAAATCCATTTGTCACATCCATATTATAAGTTCTTAGTTTCTGTAGTCGAACTCATATCTTGTGGACCTGTCGTAGTTTCAACGACAAATTATATACCAACTACAATAGAATCAAAATGATCGCCGCACAATACTTGTTGCAACTATTGTTGCAATGCAATTGGAATGGCAATGCAAATTCATCTATTAGGTTGTATCTAGCATATCTGATTGATCACTCAAGGTGGTTTGTAACGGGTTATATATAAAGAGAAGGGGAGTTAATCATAAGGTTTAGTCCACATCAGATAGAAAGTAGAAGCTCAAGGTGTAGATAATTAATGAGATCTGACATGTCTTAAATAAAAATTTCTTTTAAGGCATATGGACTTAGTCAAATATCATACATCATTGATCAACTTCGGTTCAGGTCACATCGCAATCCCATCAAGTGGTATCATAACCCAAGGTTATGAGGGGCTTGTTTCAACGCTCTAGTTGGTTCAAGACAAATTGTGCTGAAGGATCACAATACGTGTAATCAAATTCAAGTTGACTCTCCTAAGGTAGAGCATCTCCATAAGGTGGTCCAAACTAGGACCTAAGGTTCCTAAGGTGGAGCATCTCCATAATGTGGTCCGAGCATAGGACTGAAGGTTGGAGGGACTGTACGGACTCACTTTAAAGGTGATTCTAGCCTACGGGCCTGTAGAGAATAATTGTTGTGTGTATTTTATTGATGGGCTACTCAACTACTTATAGGGAGTCTAGCTCCTCTTCATATTACATTTTCCAATGTGGAACTAAATCCCTTATTAGTTCTCAACACTCCCCCTCAAGATGGGCGATAGATATATTAATCATTCCCATCTTGTTACATAGCTTCGACAGACTTACTGAACTAAGACCCTTAGTCAGACAGTCTGCCACTTGTTCTTCTGAGCGAACATGATCAATCTTCAGTATCCCTTGTTCCAGCTTTTCTTTGATGAAGAATCGATCGATCTCGATGTGCTTCGTTCTGTCGTGCTGAACTGGATTGTTAGCTATACTTATTGCAGCTTGACTATCGCTCAGAAGACGTAATGGTGCTCCCTTGTCCAGCTTCAACTCTGTCAGCAATGCTTTCACCCACAGCAACTCTGACACCCCTAAAGCCATTGCTCTGTATTCTGCTTCAGCTGTAGACCGTGCTACCACAGACTGTTTCTTGCTTCTCCATGAGACCAAGTTTCCTCCTACAAAGACACAATATCCCGTGGTAGACCTTCTATCGTCTATGCAGCTCGCCCAGTCTGCATCGCAGTATCCCTCAACTTCTATACAACCATTCTTCTTGAACCATAGTCCTTTCCCCGGCGTCCCTTTCAGATATCTCAAGATCTGAAATACTGCATCCATATGACCCGTTCTTGGATCATGCATGTAGCGACTTACTACACTCACCGCAAATGAAATATCAGGGCGAGTGTGTCCCAGATAAATCAATCTCCCTACAAGTCGTTGATATCTTTCACGATCAACTGGCTCTCCTGCTTCTGCTCCCAACTTACACTTTTGGTCAATTGGAGTGACTGCAGCTTTGCATCCTAGCATCTCTGTCTCCTTCAGCAGATCTAGTATGTATTTTTTCTATGAGAGAACAATTCCTTGTTCGCCTTCACACACCTCGATACCTAGAAAGTATCTCATCGCTCCTAGATCCTTTACTTCGAACTCCTTCGCGAGTTTTGACTTCAACTTAGCAATCTCGACTTCATCATTACATGTGATTACTATATCATCCACGTATACAGCAAGTGTAGTGATGTGGTCTCTTGTATGCTGAAGAAAGACCGTATGATCTGCATTTGCTTGATAGTATCCCATGTCTGTAACAGCCTTTCTGAATCTGTCAAACCAGGCTCGAGGAGATTGCTTGAGCCCATATAGTGACTTCTTTAGTTTGCACACTTTTCCATGCGACGTCCCTCCGTCTGATTCTGTAGCATAGTACCCTGGCGGGAGTTCCATGTACACTTCTTCTTGCAGGTCCCCATGGAGAAAGACATTTTTCACATCTAATTGGTATAGCTTCTACCCATAGTTTGCTGCAATGGAGACCAGAGTCCTTACGGTGCTCATTTTTGCTACTGGAGCAAACGTCTCATCATAGTCGATGCCATATGATTGTGTGTATCCCTTTGCAACCAACCTCGCCTTGTATCGTTCCACCTTTCCTTCTGACGTCTCCTTTACTGTGTACACCCATTTGCATCCCACAGTTTTCTTCCCTTTGGGTAATGGAACCAGCTCCCACGTCTTATTTTTTTCCAGTGTCCTCTTCCATCATCGCAGCTTTCCACCTTGGATCTTTCTTTGCTTCCTGCCAACTTTTGGGCAACGAAGTAGAGTCTAATGATGCGATAAAGGCTCGATAATTCGAAAAAATATTAGAATAAGACAGGTAATTGACAATATCATGTTCATAATCATCAAAACGACTAGGAGCCTTACCCGCATTGATGCGAGAAGATCTCCTTAAGGGAGCAATAGGTGGTGGAGAGATCATACCATCAGAGTCAGAGAGATCCGCATCAGAATCAGATTGATTCTGTGCGGGGGCAACATCTTCAAGAGTTGGAGCAGGAGTAGACGAGGGACTTGGTACAGAAGGCACAAGGCACGGTACATGCACGGTACTGGACTTCTGCTATCTCCTTCTGTAGACTTGGAGCTCCTTTTCCATTGTCTACTGCTCCCCCTGTTTAACATATGTATCTTATTCATCTTCTGTATCGGAGTCACTGCTTTCTCCCCCTTTCGTCCAGTTTTCCACGACCGGGCATAGGACCGATCCGACTACCACAGATGGGCTTAATTTCTCTCCCTCACATCTAACACCTGCTGTGTTAGGTGTGTCAACAAACGCCAAACCGTCATCCGAACTATAATATGGTTCTAGTTCTCTGAAGGTAACGTCCATGCTCACAAACATCTTTCGTTCAACTGGGCTCCAACATGCGTATCCCTTCTGAGTTGCCGTGTACCCGACAAAGACACATTTAACCGCTCTAGGATCCAGTTTGCCAACTCCTGGCCTATTTTCTTGGACAAAACAGACACACCCAAATACTTTTGGTGGAACAGTATACGTGGTAGCACCAGTAAGCATCTCCAATGGGGTCTTCCAGTCCAATACCTGAGATGGAATTCTGTTGATGAGATAAGATGCCGTTAACACCGCCTGTCCCCATAAGTGTTTCAAAACATTCATAGCCAGCATCATCGTCCGTACGACCTCCAGCAGGTGTCTGTTCTTCCGTTCGGCCACACCATTTTGTGCCGGTGTATAGGCACAAGAAGTTTGGTGTAGTATACCATGAGTGGATAAATACTCAGTAACCGTCTTATTTGTATACTCCGTCCCATTGTCAGACCGTAAGCACTTAATCTTAGTGCCATATTGAGTTTTTACCCGACGATGAAAGTCGCGAAACACTTCAAAGATGTCACTTTTATTCTTCATAAGGTACACCCATGTCACGCGAGTATAACAATCAATAAAAGTGACGAACCATCGAAAACCGTTAATACCGGTTGTAGGACAAGGGCCCCATACGTTCGAATGTATCATATCAAAAGCAGCCGAACTTCTACTACCGGAACTCACATATGTGCTTCTGGTATGTTTACCTAACTCACAAGCATGACAAAATAACTTCTCCTTATTAGCCCTTTGGTATAAGGACGGATACATGCGACTAATAACTTTAAAAGAAGAATAACCGACACGCTGGTGGTGGAGTAGCAAGTCATCTTCTACACTGCGTCGTGTATCTTCCGGTGGTGTGTCGGCTACCAGAGATGCCAATACTTTGTCCAGTCCAGTCTTGTCCAAGTACCACAGCCCCTTATGCCATGTGCCAGGCCCTAGTCGTCGTCCTGTCCCCTTCTCCTGAAAGATCACCGTAGGAATGTCAAAGGAAACAGTACAGTTAAGATAAAAAATAATGGCACTAATAGAAAGAAGATTGACAGGAAAAGACGGAGCATGTAAGACATTGGTGAGAGTGAGAGAAGGGGTGCATGCGACAGTGCCTTTACCCAGAACAGGGCTGGAGTTACCATCAGCAGTCTGAATGCTCTCTGGCGTCGATAGGTGAGTATAGTCATGGAACTCAACGCGGGACCCCGTGACATGGCGAGATGCCCCAGAGTCCATAATCCAACCTGATTGGTGGACAGCTGCTGTAAGAGCACGCGCAGGTATACCTGTGCCGGTTTGGGCAAAGCAAGTGATGTGGTCCCCCGAGGTAGATGATGCCCCACGACTGTCGTCCGAACCCAGCTTCGTGCTGCGTAACTTCGCAAGGAACTCCTTCTCAAGAGGGGTTAACTCAGCCAGGTGAATGTCGCCCCTTCCTCCGCCAGATTAGCTTTGTGTCCTCCAGAATAATTTTCCCTTCTACCAGCATAACCGCTTCTACCATCACGACGTCCGCCGCGGCCCCGTCCACGATCACTTGAATGGCTGTGCAGGGGTTTTGGACAAAACCTGATGTAATGCCCTGAGTCACCACAGTTGTGGCAAACACCGGCCACAGAGGGAGGCTGATTGAAGGCGGCAAGCGCAGACTTGTCAACAGCAGCTTGCTTCCCCTAGAAAGAGCCCCTGTTGGGCATCAACTTTAAGCGAGCCTCTTCTTGTGCCATGGCAGCTATGGCATCTTCTAAGGATGGAAGCATGGGCTGTGCTAGGAGGACATTCCTTCTATGCTCAAACATAGGGTTAAGACCCTTCAAGAACTTCATCATCCGTTGACGCGAAATATAATCCAAGAACTTTTGGAAATGTTTCGTGAATGCTGGTTCGACTTGGGCATCTTCCATCCCAAGAGGATCATAGTGATCCAGATCAGACCAGTACTTCTTTAACAGTGCTGCATACTCAGAGATGATGCGGTCGTCCTGGGCCACCCTATCAAGGTCATCCTACAGTTGGAAGACCAGCATAGGATTGCCCGAGCCTGAGTACATATCCTTCAAAGTCTGCCATATATCAGCAGCAGCCTCCATCTCCTCGACATTGCCCGACACCTGGTCGGTCAAGGAATCCGTCAACCATCCAGCCACAACATTGTTGACAATCTCCCAAATAGCAAACTCCTTGGAGGAGGGATCATCTGGCGCCTTGGTTTTTCCATTGACGTAGCCAACCAAGCCACGGCCCTTCAGCGTCCGCATGGCATGTCGTGACCATTTCAAGTAATTTGACGTTCCTTCCAACTTCGTCTCCAGCTTGTCCACATCAGTATGGATCACACGTGGGGTCGCCTCGGTTAATCTCTTTGATAAAATATCATCAACCAAGGCCTTCATCTCGTCTGCTATCAGTTTACCACTGATCGAATCCATGGCGTCTTCAACTGTGATTCGTCGTCGGCGGCGGCTTCGTCGTCGTCGTCGTCGTCGTCTTCGTCGGCTTCGTCGTCGTCGTCGTCTTCGTGTAAAGTCGTCAACAGAGACCTTACGAATGTGCGGTTAACATGGCCAACGCCGGCACGCGCATGGAGATCCTAATTTGTAGATCGAGAACGAAAAACAAATAAAGCATTTGTTGTTCCGGAGGGCGTAATCTAGGAACAGAAGGTGCAAATAAAGCATTTGACAGCCATCCGTCGTCGAAAAACCACCCACATAATCTCTCTCTCAAAATTAGGGTTTTTTTTCGAAAAGAAATAAAAAAGAAGGGGGGGGGCATCGGGGGGGTCAGGGCGTCGGGGGGGGGGGGGGAGGAAATTTTTTTTTCTCCGTTATGGCTCTGATACCATGTAGAGAATAATTGTTGTGTGTATTTTATTGATAGGCTACTCAACTACTTATAGGGAGTCTAGCTCCTCTTCATATTACATTTTCCAATGTGGGACTAAATCCCTTATTAGTTCTCAACAGGGCCCGAGGTGGAGCAAGTCGTATGCTACTTGGCACTTGGTAATGATGCCCTCAAATTTGGTGAACATGTTGGTTTACATCTGTGTTCGAATAGCGAGTGCGAGCTAAGGCGAAGATTGTTGGATTCTATCTCACATCCGATCGAGTGCTCAAGGTGGTTCATAATGAGTGACAAATATAAAGGGAGTTGTCATAAGGTTTAGGTCACATCAGATAGAAAGGGGAACATGAAGTGTATATAATTGAGATTTGTCCATGCCTTACATGAGATTTTTTTTAAGGCATATAGACTCAGTCCAATATCATATAAACTCCAATTCGGATCACATTGTGTTCCCATCCCCATATTCTGCTAACCAATTAGTACCTTAATGAAATTGGGCATTCGAATGTATAAGACTATCTCCAATCCATGCATCCTCAAATTTTTTCACAATTTGAGGACTCAAAAAAAGTATTCTTGTATTATTCAATCCTCAAAAATTTACAACTCCAACCGATCTATCCTCAAATAATAAACAATTACTATTTATTACTATATAAATTTATTTCTTAACAATTGTTTTAATATAATCATATTCACTATATTATTTTAGGTTATTTTGTTGATCAAATGAATCTAATAAGCAAAAAATAATACTTATAGCACATATACTCAAATTAGACTCTATTGGAAGATCTCGGGAAGAACTTTTTTAATGATATAATTATTATATCAATTATATTTATAAATTAAATAATATAGTAAGTTAATTTAAAAGTTTAGCGTTTATTATATATATAGGATATGTTAGGAATTAGTTACAATTTGAAGGACAAATTACGCATAAATAGTGGATTATCAAATTTGATAATTTTCTCTCTTCTCCCTCAAATTTGAGGACCGAATCACACTTCCATTCAAAATTTGAGAAACTTTTCTCAAATTGAGGTGAGTTGGAGATGAATTGGAGATGGCCTAAGGACTAACAGAGTTATCAGAAAGTTCAGGTTGCGTACCTAAGCTAAAATGCACATTTTGGTCGGTGTCCACATTCTTAGAAATGTAATGCATGTGCAAACATAACATTCTTGAGCATCTTGCACTTTGAATTTGTGAGATAAGTTTTTGTATATCCTACTCTCTGTTTTTCTATTGAAATAAGAGCAGTTATTAATAACATCCAAGTTTCGGACTACTAGCACCAAAACCCTTCCTATTTAATTATTGTCATGTCTGAGACGTACCAACGCCCAGTCGTTTGTTCCTTTGATAGTGTGTGTTGCCACTATATCATCCTTTAGTGGCCTTTTTTCATTCCTACTCCTTTTTGTTAGTCCCGATGTATGATCAAAAGATAGAGAGATCCTGTGTGGGAGTAGAGATTCACACAAGACTACAAAGTTTGCTCTCTATTTGATCCAACACCAATGAAGCACTATATGAACAAGTTAAGACTGACTTCTATGAAAATAAAAAATACAACAATAAGCTGAAAAGCTGTTCTTCTTTTTATGTTCGCAGACACTACAATGAGATAGCACAATCAGAACATGTAGTAAAAATATTACTCCATGTTATCATTCCATAAATGGTTATGATCGTAGTAAAAATACAATAATTCTTTTTAATATTCCTGGCTGTTGCCTATGTCTCATGAGTACCTATATAAGCCTTTAAGGGTGCAGAATGTCACGGACTTACCATTTTTGCCTAGAAAAATCTTGTGTGTGTCAAGACACCCCATATATACGAGATCTGGTATTTTTATTGAACAAATTAGCTCTTCGTCTTTAGTTTTATTAAGTTAGTGCATATATCTGGAATTATATTTTTTCCTTATTTATATTTAGGTTTATGGTGGTGTAAACACATAAGAGAAGCGCCTAGGTCCTCGTTGAGAATCAGAAGCTGATTTTTTTATGTCACCAGTGCCTAGGTACTCACCCGTCTTTGGGCTATTTGAAACATCTTTTTCTATTTTTATTTGAAGCTTGTAATGAAGAGTTCAAGACCACTGATTGTGAGACTTGTATTTTGGCTAAAAGCCATCGTGCTATGTTTTCCTTAAGTGAGAGTAGAAGTTCTATGCCTTCTACTTTGATTCATTTAGATCTATGTGGTCCTTCTCAAAATTCAACTTGTCATGGCATGCGTTGGTTCATTACATTCATTGATAACTGCACCCGGGTTACGTGAAGCTATTCACTAAGGCACAAGTGATGTGAATGGTATACTTCAGCAATTTTTCACAATGATTAAAAATTAATTTTCTATGGTCATCAAAGTCCTAAAGTCTGATAATGGAGGTGAATATCTTACAAATGACCTTGCTTTATCTTTTTGTTCTCATGGCATCGTTCATCAGACATCGTGCCCATATATACCCCAACATAATGGTTTTGCTGAACGACGAAATCGACAACTTTTAGAAGTCACTCGAGCACTCTTGTTTGATAAAAATTTCTCCAAATATTTATGTGGTGAAGCCTTACTGTCTGCCATATATGTCATTAACCGAGTGCCTTTTAGCTCCCGGGACTTCAAGACTCTACTTCAAGTATTTTTTAACAAAAATACCCAATCTGCTATATCACCCCTCTGACCAAGAGTGTTTGGTTGTGTGGCCTATGTCCATATTCCCTATCATCAACGGGAAAAACTATCACCTCGAGCGTTTCGATGTGTGTTTGTGGGTTATGCTTCTCATCAGAAAGGATTTCGGTGCTATCATCCACCTTCACGGAAAATGTACATTACCATGGATGTTACTTTCAATGAAGACTTGCCATATTACTCCATGGATGGCTCTCCTCTTCGTGGACATGAATGGTCATGAAGAGAATAACCTTCTCCTAAGTACTACTATGAATGCTATTGCAAATCCCTCTCTATCTCCACCGACGGTACAATCTAGTCCCGAGGCTCCATATGAGGTATTTTCTGAACATGAACCTTATACTTTCGAGTCTGCTCATACTACTCCACCTGCTCAACTATATTACTTAAACCTCAAACCCAGATACTACCAACTCAAATCGAGCTTGTACATACATTATTACCTGAACCAGAACTTGCTCCTACACCTGAACCCGAAACCAAGCTATCACCTACTCAAATAGATCTTGAACATACATCATTACCTGAACTAGAACCTGCTCCTACACAACTGACTCTAAAGTTTAACCCATAACTAATCCTATACAGTCCACATTAGAACCTGAACATGAGTTATCCGACATAGTACAACCTGCCAAATATAATCTATCAGCTCGGGTAAATAGAGGCAAACCCAACCACAATACTCTGCCGACATTAATACCTAATCCAAGTATCTCATTAGCAATCATGTGTCAACCCATCAAGTTTATAAGTCATATGAATTGTTTCTATGTCAAATGTTTACTGTATCTATTCCAAGGAAGATACAGGAAGCATTGGCAAACACTAAATGGACCGAGGCTATGAATGAAGAGTGAGAGCACTGGAAAAAAAATCGAACTTGGGATGTGGTTCAATTGACGAAAGGAAAGCAAACTATTGGGTGCAGATGTATTTGGACTATCAAATAGAAAGCTGACGGGTCGGTGGAGAGATATAAGGCCAGACTTGTTGTGAAAGGGTATACACAAAAATATGGGGTGGATTACAATGAAACTTTCGCTCTCATGGGAAAAATAAGCATTGATCGGGTACTGCTCTCCGTAGTTGTTAATCAAAGTTGTCCATTAGTGCAATATGATGTGAAGAATGATTTCCTCCACGACGAAATACAAGAAGAAGTATATATTGATCCACCGCCTGGCTTTGTCCAGAAGGCTGAAATGGTATGCAAACTAAAAATAGCTTTCTATGGGTTAAAACAATCTCCACGAGCTTGGTTTGGGAGATTTGCATCGACAATGAAGAAGGTTGTCTATCGACAAAGTAACTCGGATCATACATTATTTCTAAAGCACAGAAAAGACAAGGTAACTGCTCTTATTATTTATGTGATGATATTATTGTGACAGGAAGTGATGATGTTGAGTTGATAAATTAAAGACGTATTTATCGAGAGAGTTTGAGATGAAGGAGCTCAGAGAGTTGAAGTATTTTCTTGGCATAGAAGTAATTCAATCCGACCAAGATATTTTCTTGTCACAAAGAAAATACGCACTAGATTTGCTTGGTGACACAGGAATGCTGGATTGCAAAACCAGCCGAGACACCAATGGAACAAAATCATAAGTTACATGAAGATCCAAGCATGCCTTCCACCAATCAAGAAAGGTATCAACGTCTAGTATGAAGGTTGATCTACTTATCTCATACTAGACCTGATATAGCCTAAGTTGTTAGTGTTGTTAGCCAATTTAAGCATGTTCCTACTAAGAGACATATGACTGCTGTGAATCGGATCCTACATTACTTGAAAAATGCCTCGGGAAAGGTTATTATGTTTGCCAAGAAAAACCACTTAGACATTGAGTGGCATACTGATGCCGACTATGCAGTGGACAATACCTAGGAGATCTACCTCAGGATATTTTACTTTCATTAGTAGTAATGTTGTTACATGAAGGAGCAAGAAATAAAAGGTACTTGTATCACGATCGAGTGCTGAAACTGAGTATATAGGAATGGCTCAAGGCGTATATGAATTACTATGGCAGAAATATGTAATGACTGACTTGGAGTTAAAGCCTAAGTGTGCTATGTCATTATATGTGACAACAAAGCTGTAATTGACATAGCCCACAATTCGGTGCCAACATGATCGTACCAAACATGTGGAAGTAGATAGACATTTTATTAAAGAGAAGTTAGATGCTCAGATTGTTGAAATACCATTTGTCAAATCAGCTGAACAACTAGTAGATGTTCTGACCAAGGCAATTTCGAGTCACAACTTCTCCAACTCACTTATCAAGCTGGGTATGAAAGATATGTACTGCCCCACTTGAGGGGGAGTGATGCCGTGAGCTGCAGAATAACCAACATGATTTTTGGATAGAGATAATTGTGTTTGTCAATAGATAATTATAGAAAGTTGTTGTAAAAAATAAAAATAAATAAAAATAAATAAAAAAATAGAAAGTTGTTGTAAATATCTAGAAGATAGGAGATTTGATTAGTGATATTATCTTAATCAGTTAAATGTGATATGGCTAGAATATGGCTGCGATGGGATAAGCACACATGGTCGGGCCAAGTTGTTCTCATATCTGAGCAAGTCATCGCTATGGTGCTGACGAATACAGGAGGGCTGCGCCTCCTCCTGAGTGTCATGTACAGTCACAATGACCGATTACAGATGAGGCATCTATGGCGGGATATTCGCAACTTGAGCAGCTATGCCGAAGCTAATGGCAACCTTCCTATGCTGGCTATTGGCGACTTCAATGCCGTCCTGCTTCCTCATAAGAAAGTCGGGGGGAGGAAAGTCACGGACAAGACTATGGAGGAGTTCCGGGAGTGCATTCTTATTTCGGGCTTACGTGCACTAGAATGATCTGGACATGGGTGGACCTAGAATAACAAGTCTACCACCAAGCGAGTTGCATGACAACTCGACAGAGCCTTGGGGAACAACTGCTGGTTCGACATATTTCCTCACGTGGTCTCCGAAGGACTCGTCGCAGGGACCAGTGTTCACATGCCCTGCGGATCAAGATGGTAGAGGACATACCCAGGAGCAACATGCCGTTCCGCTACAACAACGCATGGTTCATGATGGCTGGGTATGAGGCCATCGTTAAGGCCGCCTTGGCGACGCCAGTCCTCGGGAACGAGCAATTCATCTTGGTCAGCCGACTTAAAGCTGCTAAGGCGGCGTTGCGGGGATGGAGCCAGCGATAGTTGAAGACTGATCTTGAGATCAAAGAGGATCAGCTGCGTGTAATCCAACATCAACTCCAGGCTGACATACTTAACATTGAATTGGCCGCGCATGAGCGTAAGCTCAGCCGAGAGGTGGTCATGTTACGTACCATCGAAGAGGTTCAACTGGCTCAGCGGGCTAAATGCAACTGGTTGCGGGACGGCGACAAATGTACGAAATTCTTCTTCGACGTTGTCAAGGTGCGCCAAGCCAGGAACAACATCAATCGGTTGATTGGAGCTAACGGTGAGGATATTTCGGCTATGCATAGCATCGCCGAGGAAGCTGCAAGTTTCTATACTTCTTCGTATAATCAGAGCGACTATACTACTTCATTTCCTAACATTATATGCAAGAAATTGGTCATGAGGGCGAGAAACAGGATGTTACTGTCACCGACATCGGAGGAGGAGGTCTCGGCTATAATAAATGCAGCTGATCCTAATAAGGCGCCCGGGCCCGATGGCTTTAATAGCAAATTTTTCAAGTTGCATTGGTAGGTTCTCAGAGCCCCTATTACAGCAATGATAAATAATTTTCTCAAGCATGGCAGGTTACTCCGAGAGATGAGTCACACTTTCCTCACCCTCATTCCTAAGAAGGAGGGAGCCACTTCTCTTGACGACTACCGTCCGATAGCTTGTTGCAATTACTTGTACAAGATCATCACTCATTTTATGTGTAAACGTATGGAGGCTGTTATGCCGGAGATGATCTCTAATAACCTGGCGGTCTTCATTAATAGAAGGTCGATTGCGGAACACAGTCTATTGGGTCACGAACTGGTTCGGGAGTTCCATAGGTCGGGTTTGGATAGAGCTTGTATCAAATTAGACCTGAGAAAGGCTTACGACACCGTCAATAGAGCTTTTCTATGTCACCTAATGGCGGCTATAGGATTTGATCAGGCTTGGATTGACTGTGTCCCCGAGTGCATCACGACGGCCACGTTATCTGTGCTGGTCCGAGGTCAACCGTATGGGTTCATTACCAGTTCCCGGGGTCTTCGACATGGATGTCCTCTTTCCCCTTATCTCTTTTCTATTGTTATGGAATATTTAACGTGCTTAATGGACTTGGCCAGCTGCCAGGAACGGTTGATCCCTTTGTTCCATCAGTTTCAGCCTCATGTGACGCATCTCACATATGCTGACGATATGTTAGTATTCATGAGACCGACCAGGTCAGGGCTTGCAGCGCTAGCCGATATCTTAGAGGAGTTTGGGAGGATGACGGGTTTGCGGCTGAATAAAAACAAGAGTACCATGTATTTCAGCAGAAGGTGCTCACAGAAGGAAGAGAAGGCGGCCATTTTTGGAATTTCCATGGGAGATTTACCAGTTCGGTACCTTGGAGTCCCGCTGTCCGTCAATTATGCCAGAGTAGAGGAGTGCCACAGTATAGTTGATTTTGTGATGAAGCGATTGGAGGGTTGGCAAGTTAAAAATCTGTCTTTCGGAGGCAGACTTGAGTTGGTTCGAACGGTTATTCAGTCTCTTGCAAATTTCTGGTGACAGTCTACTCTGCTCCCGCTCTCTACGATTGACAAGATGGAGAGGATGTGTGCTGACTTTGTTTGGAGACATGGTATACATACCATTTCATGGCAGGACCTATGCAGGCCGAAGCACGAGGGAGGAGTCGGACTCCGCTCCTTACGTACCATGCGCAAAGTTGCAGGTTGGAAGCTTGCTTGGCGTTTCCTTCAACATGACTCTATGTGGGCGGCTTGGTTACGTAGTCGTTATCTTAAAGCGGAGAATTTTTGAACTTATCAGATTACTAACAATGAATCAATCCCTTTCAAACATATCCTGAAGATCAGAGCAGAGATTAGTACTAAATTAGTGCGAGTCATTAAGGACGGAAGGAGTACAGATTTATGGCTCGACCCCTGGCTTTTGCACGAGAGTCTTCTGAAGCGGGTCAGGGATCACGCTGAAACGGAAGCCTATAGGAAGACGACGGTCGCTTGCTTGCTCGAAGGTTCTACATGGGCGACCAGGGGTCACCGCTACGAGACTACATTGCGGCCTCTTGTTCCTCATGTCCCCGTCGATCCTACATTACGGGCTGATACGTGGGGCTGGAAGGAGTCGCCCACGGGTGTATTCTGTACCCGAACCGCCTCCTCTCAGGCGCGGGACACAGCCGACAAATGGGAGTTTGCAGATGCTGTTTGGTGTAAGCAAGCCGCTCGCAAGTTTCAACTGTGCATATACAAGCTAATGCGGGGTCGGCTTCTCACTAAGGATAGGTTTGACAGGTTTGGTATCCTTCACCTGAATAATAGCTGTGTTTTATGCTGGCAGCACGATGAGACTGCCAGCCACATTTTCTTTGAGGGCGCGGTTGCCAGAGAAATTCTGCGGATGAAAGAGCTGAAGTTAGGAGTTAACCTTCCAAGAGAAGTGGGGTACGAGGACGTGGTTGGATTCATCATGATCGGCAAGCACAGGGGGTTGGAGTGGTACACTGAAGCTAGAATTAGACTGGCAGCAGCTGTCTGGCACGTGTGGAGAGAGCGAAATGCTCGAGTATTTGAATGTAAATACAACTCGATTAGAGGGTTGGTTTTTAACATCGAATATGATTTATCATGTATGAGGGTGCCAAAGAGCACCAACTAAGTGTATGATTTCTGATTTTTAATATATTAATTACCTTTTCCTATATATATATATATATATAGACACACACACACACACACACACACACACACACACACTGAGATCAATAAAGAAAGCTGTGAAAAACTTTTCCTCAGCATACTTATATTCCTTTACTTTTGTCGGAGTATCCTTATCTTTATGTATACTGTTGAATCTTGTATCTGTTCCATACATATAAACATACAATTAACAAGCAATATATTTGGATGGATCAATTATTCACAAACAAAACACTTTCATGTAGATAACGATATGTATCTCACGTTATTATAATGTATATAAATTTACAGTAGTCTCATACTCTCAATATAAACTGTGTCCTACGTACGTTCCTTAAGGTTCATGTCGATTATTTAATTAACTGCGACATCCGAACCTCCTATGTATTTATATATTTACATTCCTTAATTATAGCTGGCGAACCGCAACATTACTAAGCATTACCATTCGCTCCTCCGGGTTCCTGGTTGCCTGGATTATTCACCCAACTGTCATACTGTGACCTGGGTATCTCATGGTGGCTGCTGACGGAGTTCCCAGTGTACCCAGACACAGCTTCCTCCAAGGATCTTGCCTTGGTAATTTGGGCTTTCATTCCAATATTTGTCGGCAGCTCCCTCGACATTGCTGAGCATGACGAGCTAACTAACATAGCCGCGAAAAGAAGTGTCATCGCAATCTTCATCGATCCTTTTGTCTAATGTACCTGCAATAAAATCATGAATAGGAATGAGCTAGCACTAAAAGTTACAAGTAAGTCTTATATGGAGTAAACCTACCTGAATTAAGTTTCTCGGTGTGGATTGTTCTGAAAAGAGAGGGGGAAGAGCAATACTATTTATAGAGGGAGATATGTACGTGATGGGAATGTTTTGGATTGTTCTCGGTGTGGATTCTCCACCAGGACGCGACAATGTGGAGTGGGGTGCATAAAAGATTTCAGGGAATGATGGGGTTGAGGAAAATTATTTCATCCGCACTCTTGTAGCGGTTTAACTGTGGCTTAATTTGCAAGCAGATGTGAAAGAGCATTAACTAGAGGAACCAATCTTTAACCGAATCTTCTCTAGACTAGGTTTCTATCCGGAATTAGCATGTCTGTGTACCTCTCATTACCGATAGGGTTCTCAACATCTTTTTATTAATTGTGAAAAAATTAAGGGATATTTAATAAAGCCTAATGTCCGACATTAGTGTTTGGTTCTTAACATCACTGTTCACTTGACTACATGAACAGTGATTTTAAAACCAAAATACTAACGTCGGACATTTTGGAGACCCAACCCTTATATCAACTATTTTGTGAGACCCAATTATTAAATAACCCAAAATTTTATCAGAAAATTTCATATAGGGTGAATTTTTTTTATCTAATTTGCATAGAAGAGGACAATTTGTAGACATTTAAAAAAACAGGATCTGACGCCAGTGCAACTGGCGCCAGACAAAAAAATATTAAAAAAATGAGGCGGCAGTTGCACTGGCGTCGGAAAAAAAAATGAGACTCCGGTGCAACTGGCGCCACATTCATAATCATGGTTTTTTTTGTTTCTTCGGTTTTTTGTTTGGTTTGTTTTAATTTGGTTTGATTTATCTTTTATTTTGATTTTGCTTAATCTTTTAGTTTAGTTTAATCTATTTGTTATTTTATTATTATCTATATGTGGATAATAACAAAATATAATAGTTAATATTTTTTGTATATAATAATTTTATATTAACTAATAAATTAATATACTAATAAGTATAGATAATAACAAAATAATAAAATATATTAGTTAATATAAAATTATTATATACAAAAAATATTACTAATATATTTTGTTATTATCCATAGTATAGATAATAACAAAATAACAAATAGATTAAACTAAACTAAAATATTAAGCAAAATCAAACTAAAAGATAAATCGAACCAAATTAAAAAAAAAACCGAAGAAACAAAAAAAAAATCATGATTGAGAATGTGGCGCCAGTTGCACTGGAGCCTCATTTTTTTTATATTTTTTTCCCTGGCGCCAGTTGCACTGCCGTCTCATTTTTTTAATATTTTTTTTGTCTGGCACTAGTTGCACTGGCGCCAGATCCTGTTTTTTGGAAATATCCTAAAATTGTCCTCTTGTGTACAAATTAGATAAACTTCTTCACCCTCTATGAAATTTTCTGAAATTTTATTCACAGTTTTATACGACAGAAGAGTTATACTGAACCTTTAGAAATGCCTTGTTTAGATTAGAGGTTCTATGTACACAAGGGTTTTCAGATGCTTCTTGGGTTTTTGAAGAGGCGCGCACACACACATTGGTTTCGAATGATTGGCATTGTTTTTGGGATTAGGTGCCATGCCCACAAAATCCATAACTAATTAGTTTTTTCGTACCACCTAAAGGAGGATTTGATGGCTCTCTTGTCAGTGATGGAAGTAATCATCGCTATTGTTGTAAGATAAGAGCACCTGGCTTTGTCCATTCACAAGGATTAGATTCTATGTTCAAACATCACATGCCAGCATATGTCGCCAATATGGTAGGTACTCAAGATATTGTGTCTGAAGAGATAAATAGGGCTATGTCTTGCTCTTGATCAAGACCCTAGCTTCATTGCAAGGATCTGATATCTCAAGATCATCACTCTTATCCCCCTCCCTACATCAAAGGCCTTAAACTATCTGATTGTCCATTCTTTGCTATAAAACCCTAGTCTTAAAGCCTGACGCTGCAACATAATTCCATGACTACCAGGATGATTATATATTTATATTACTGGAACACATTTTCCTAAGGGTCTGTTCGGCAATTGTAGGGGTAGCGGTTATGAGGTGTTTTTAGAGTAGCGGTTATGAGGGGTCCGATTTTGGGTGGTTTTTTACACGAATAAAATTAAATAGGGAAGAGTATTAGTAGTTATAATTATATATTTTTTGTGAGGATATAAATGGAATAAAATAATAAAATCTTTCATAATCCGCCGATCTGGGGTGTTTATAAAGGCACTCAAAATTATATTACACCGGATTTGCGGGGTTTTGGAGCCGACCAAAACCAGTGCCTCAAAAAAAATAACAAACAGGAATTTTTATAAACGGACGGTTCAAAAACACCTCAGAACCCGGTGAGAAATGGATTAATTAATTGTTGTAATCAGTTTAAGACGTGCATAAGACATTATTTGAAGGTGGGTTGCTCCTATATATGGAGCATGCTCATGATTAAGATGTTTCTCCTTTTGAGCCACTGAGATGTTTGAGCTCTAGTATGAAAATTTAATTTTAGTCATATCCATAATAGTGAGATATTAGAGTCCTTTGTCCAATATAAGCCTCTTCTGGGATAACTTGCACTTACATAGTTGAAATGTGCAGTCATTTTGAACATTGTTAGAACAGCAATCAGTAATTTTCTATCTACTTCGTTATATATCACGAACTTCTTTAGAACTTAATATCCTACTGGTGCTACCAGAATTGCAGGAAATGATACAAATGTTGATACTGTTGGAAATAAGGTGAAATTCCAATCAAGAGAACAAGAATTCTTGCCACCCAGAATTCCGGTGTATCATAACCTATGTGGGTTCTTCAGAATTAGGTCAGGCAAAACTATTTGGGACGATTGTTCTAAGATTTATGATGCTTTATGGTGTTTCTACTTGTACTAACTATGAACTATTTTGCAAAAATGTAAACTTTCTTCCCTTCTTCACCACTAAACCTATCCCCAAACTCTGTCTTCACTGCTCCAACGATAGAGACATGGAGATAGGGACAACACCAATTTTCTCTTCCTTCTCATCTATAACAATCTTCACCCTTCTATGATCCATCTAGAAACTTTTTCACCATCCTCCTCTTGTTCTATCTAGATATTTTCATCCTATTTTTAATTTTTTTTTTCTACTCTGGAACCCTCTCATGTCATGGCAAACATTGAAATTTTATATGCAAATATTTATTCTTCCATCTTTCTTCCATACTTCCTACTATTCTACATATTTCCATTGCTATCATTCTTTCCCTACAAATAGTGATGACCTCATCCACTGGAAACCAAGTACCAAGAAAGCAATGCAAGGAGCTAAAGTGAGTACATGAGAGCCTTGTGCGAGTTTGTATTGATGTGCATGTTTGCTAGTAATTTCCTTTGTGGGTGTTATCTTTCAAATCATCTTGTATACAAGTTTTGTATTAATAAAATTATAATGTTGAGTGTTCCAAGTGTGTTGGTTCTCCTATGATATCCAACAATTTGGTATCAGAGCAGATATAATTGGGGACCAAAGCACAACACAAGGAGGTTCTGCAGGCGCATAATTCGTTGTGGAGTTGGTTGGTCTGGTCCAGGCTTACTTGGTAAAGCAAGAGATCTTATACCAAGTAACCATGACATATTTTGTTGCTTCGTGTTGATCTATATTGAGGAGCTTGAAAATAACAACTACAACAATTTGAGCACTCGTACAGACTTCTATCTTGATGGACAAAATTTATTGGGAGTGGTTGGTTGTAGTAAAACAACACCACCAAGTGACGATGGCGTGTTGCGGAAATGGAAAATCTATTAAGGTCGACAAGGCAATGTACGAATTATCGTTAAGTGTGTAGGACGAGCTTTTGCAACACATCAAGGGCATCAAATGAAGCATGAGAGACCCTAATAGGTTTGTTAACGTGGACAAATGATGCCAAGCTCTACCGACTTGAGAATGAGCTCTTGTCCATCTCGTAGCAGAACATGCATGATGGTAAGTCAATTCCTTCCTAAAGTGAAAAAATCTCTGTCAGGAAATTTTAATGTTAGATCCCGAGAATTCCAACACGGAGTCGAGGATGAGATGGATTATTAGTTACGGTTTAAGATCGGAATATAATGGCCTTGTCACAGCTATCTGTTGTTTGACCAAGCAACCGACATTGACAGAGTTGGAGAGTGATAAACAAATGAAGAGACTTTACATAAGCAAATATTAGAAATCTCAATAAAGGATGAGGAGAAAGCACTCTTCAGTAATAAAAGAAGAGGCCAAGGAAGACTAGGAGGATAAGGATCACCCAAAGGAAAATGGAAACAAAGACAGAGACAAAAATGGATGAAGCTCTAAATCATGAGTAGCTCAACAAAATCGAGGCTAGCTAGAGAAATCAATAAGTGTAGTTGCACAATGTCTTCATGTTCCAGGTATGAAGAAGAATTTAGTATCAGTATCTCCACTAACAAGCTTAGGTAAATTTATGGTGTTTGAACCTGAAAACGTTAAAGTACATCAGAGCTTAAAGCTTTTCGAAATATCAATCATGGAAGGACGAAGACTTGAAGCTATATATGTAATGTCATCTGAGTCAGTATGCATATAAGACTCAAAAGATGAGATGTAGTTTTATAGCATGCCATTCTTTGGCATGTGAGAGTAAGTTGAAGAAGATGATGCAACGGTCAATTCTTAAGGGACTACCACAATTAGAGGTTCTTGGAGACATTGATCTTGGAATTATTCAATAATATGGACCACACATGTAAAATTAATTGTGTTGGGCTATATAAATAATTAAGCCAAATTAAAGTGGTCTATTTGAAAAATTGGCTTAAGGGTATAATTGTCATGGAATCAATGTGTAGATACCGGAGATAAATCTAATTTGATGAGGGGCCAAATTAGAAATATCAAAACATACAAATACATGTATTCATTAGAGTTATGGTCCCCAACTTATACGTCCACAAAAGAGAGGTTTTCTATTTTTCTCTTCTGCATCCCCATCAACAGAAAGAGAGGGACAAATGATTCGGATTCTTCTTTGTCATTAAGGGTCGTAGCAAGTTGGAAGATCAAACCCCATAAAAGGACGACCACTTCAAGATCCATCAAGCGTAGCAATGGATTCAGGTACGCTTTCACAATTTTTTATTATGTTCTTCATCTCATGAATCAACATGCATTAATCTCTAACAAGTGGTATCAGAGCCTTATGTTTGATTTATGAGGTCGAAGTTTTAGATCAATTTTTTGTTGTTGTTTGTAACCCTAGATCGTTCAATATAATTTAATTTATTATTTAGATTGTTCGATCAAAGTTTATATATACTATTAGAAAATTGGTATTAAATTGTTTGACTTTGGTTTTTTTTTTAATTATGTTAAGTTCTGTCGATATTGAAAGTTTATCTGTCTATATGCAAATGGCCATTGGCCATGATAAAGAATTACTGCTTTGCTGCATCACTTCATTGAATTTGTTTCCTTCAACTGTCAATGATTTTTTTTGGGTTCATGCCCTTTGTGGAATGATTCAATTTAATATAAATTTAATTTATATTGGTTTATGGCGTGAAGTTATATGCACAGACTTTTGAGAAGTGAGTGTTAAGAGAATAATATTTAATTATTCCATAGTGGGACATTTCCATATTCATTTTTTTAAGCATGGAATATAGTTGATCAAACTATAGTTGATATAGTTTAGGATCCGTGGACAAAAGGCATATTCTGAAGGCATATAGTTGATATAGTTGAGGATCCGTGGACAAAAGGCATATTCTGAAGCAGGAACAATAGTTGTTAAATCTATCGGCTCGATAAGAACAGATATATTATCCATAGCCTAAATCCGGTTTAGCTTTGTTTACCTAATATAATTTGGTTTTTCTTTTGTAAAATAAACAAAGGTTGTGGTAATATATACATGTATTTTTCTGGATTCAGATGCATTCAGTTAGGAGCAATTTGCTTAAATTTTTATAACATGTAAAGAGATTCTGTTTATAATTACTTATTTGTCCCAGGTGGATGGACAATATAGCTAAACCTAAGAATCTATGTGTATGGCACCAATAGCAATACCATTTTGAAGCAACTATGTTTTCAGCCTTTCTGTTAGATAGGCTAGCAACTATAGAGAAAAGAGGTGCTGATAATGCTCAGTTTAGACAAAATATGTTCAGTTTGGATATATATTTTGGAGTTATTATTTTCAGTTAATGTCTATTTTTTTTCTTTCTTCGGATGCATATCCTCAGTAGATTATTACATGAATTTTGTCATGTTGATAATATCCAGTTTTGTCAAATTAAAATTCGTGCTTATGCTTTTGACTACTCTATTTGAGTAATAATTTTATAAATATGCATGTACATAAGGTTTTGGACATGATTCGGTTTTGTAAAATTTAGTCAACATTCAAATCTTTTGGTGCCTTTTGTGACTAGCAATAGTTGTCTAATATTCTAAGTAGGCTCATTGAAACAAGATGTCGCCAAAGTGACCTCTCTTGTGTAGATAGCATATGACGGATGCCGGATGTTTGTGTGTGTATATTCATGCGGATATTAGTCGGCCCAAAGGAAGGTTAATACTTGGCCGAATTGCACACATACTTGTAGTGATAAATGTGTGACAATTGTAAGGTTTACATGTG
This sequence comes from Iris pallida, assembly GCA_029216955.1. Lineage (NCBI taxonomy): Eukaryota > Viridiplantae > Streptophyta > Magnoliopsida > Asparagales > Iridaceae > Iris > Iris pallida. The sequence continues at coordinate 19,670,190 of JANAVB010024997.1, forward strand.
AATAATAACCCGATCCAAAGATAGGCTTATTATTTCACATGACTTATTGTCAACGTTTGACCATTACACCAAGAGTACCACTTGTAGTTAATATCACTGTCCAAAGACTTGATATTAATGATGTACTAGGTATCTTGAGATGGGGTTCACCATTATTTGAATTTGTTTGACTATATTTACTCTTTGGTTATTAATTAGAGCATGTCTATTTTTTGTTGCTTTGTTCACTTTACCGTTAATGTTTCTATAATATCTGCCAATAAGAATTTAATTTTTATGTTTAATGGGATAAATTTTAAGGACAAAAACAAAAGGAATACAGTAGCTGCTAAGGGTCTATCTCAAATGAAACAACAATATAAAACTAAGGGTTGTTTCTTTTGTGACAAGTCGGGACACACAAATTAAGAAGAAATGTACAAAGTATTACGTATGTCGTATAAAAAAAGTATATTTCTAAATTTGGTCTGTTCTGAGGTTAATTTAGATTTAGTACCTAAAAATACGTGGTGGTTAGATTCTGGTGCTACTACCCACATTAGTGTTTATAGACAAGGTTGTCTGAGCTACCAAAGTCAATTGATGGTAAAAGATACATCTATGTGGGTAACGACAAATCGGTAGAAGTGAAAGAAATATGACATTTTAGGTTATTTTTAGAAACCGATTATTATTTGGATTTGATAGACACTTTTATTGTACCATCTTTTAGACGAAATTCAGTTTTAGTTTCCTTAATGGACAAATCTGGTTATCATTGTTCATTTGAAAATAATAAGTTTAGTCTATCTTTAAATCCAAATATTATTGGTAACGGTTCCTTTAAGATTTATGATCGCCTATATTCAGTTGAAACTATTGCAGCTTAAATGAAGCCTTGCAAGTGGAGTCATGTGGTACAAAACACAAAATTAACAATAATAAAAATTTAGCCTCATTATGACATAAGCTATTAGGTCGCATCTCTAGAAATAGAGTTGAACGACTTGTGTCTGATGAGATTTTGATTCCATTGACTTTATATACTTCAACGTCTGTATTGAATGTGTAAAGGGAAGACAGACCAAAGATAAATTGTAAACAGCTACTTTATTGACTATGTTGACAAATTGATGGGTTAATAATTATATGATCTCACACAAAAGAAAATTTTAAGACGAGAAATATACTTTTGAGGACGTTGAGTTTGGGGAAGAAATAAAGTCAGGATCATTATCTTTGAGAAGGAATCAATTATGATTCCTACTATCACTTTTGACGATGTGCAGGATTCTATACTTGTCATTATCAAGAAGTAAATTTGGAGCCTCAATAAGACAATGTCGAACTACCTCTATAAGTCGTTGTTGAGATACCTTAACAACAACAACGTAGCGACACCCCATTCAAGATAAGGTAATTATTCCTATGAAACAAACTTAACAACCTCAAGAACCGGTAATATTAAGATGGTCCACAAGAGAAAGGAAAAATATAATTTTCGATAATATTTGTCATATTTCTCTAGGAACGTGAGGAAGACTGTGGATACTGGAAGATGATCTAATCAACTTCCATCAGGCCATGGAAAGTTCCAGTTTTTAAAGTGGATTGATACAATAAATAAGGAGTATAAGTCCATGCAAGACAATAAAATTTAAGAACTTGTCCCATTAGCAAAAGGTATGAAGTCCATTGGTTGCAAATGGACATTTAGAACCAAGAAGGATTCGAAGGGTCATGTGGAGAGGTATCAAGTACGTCTTGTAGCTAGTGACTTTACTCAATGGTTTAAGATTGAATTTAAAGAGTTTTTTTCTCTTCGATATCTTTGAAAAACTCCTTTAAAACAATCATAGCACATATTGCACATTTTGATCTTGAATTACATTAAATGGATGTTAAAACGATATTTATCAATGGTAACATTGATGAAACAGTTTATATGGAGCAACCAAAAAATTTTTATCGAAAGACCCAAAGAATATGGTTTACAAATTGACAAAATCTATTTATAAACTCAAGCAAGCTTCTCGTTAAAGGTACTTCAAGTGATTATCTCATTTGGTTTTGAGATGAACACTTTTGAAGATTGTGTATATCACAAGTTCAGTAGGAGTAGGAATAATTTTCTGGTTTTGTATATTGATTAAAGTATTCAATGCAAACCAGGTGACACCTCTCGTTAAAGGAGACAAATTCGGTCTCAATCAAGTGCCCTATGGTTAGCCTTAAAATTAAGAAAATACAATAGATTTTTCCTTCATAATCAGTTGTAGGGAGTCTAATGTATGCTAAAGTATGTACGCATCAGGATATTGCGTACATATTAGGATGTTAGGCAGATATTTAATCAAATATGGATGGATCATTAGGTAGCAGCCAAACTACTTAAGTAATTAATAGAGAACAAGAAATTATATGCTCTTTGTAGGAGATCGGATAATTCTGGAGATCATAAGGTATTCTGACTTCAATTTTATTGGATGCCAACCCAGCAGGAGATCCACATCAGGTTATGTTGACCAATGGAGATATATTTTGGATGAATGTCAAACATGCACTCATAATTTCTTCCACCATGACAGCAAGGTTTATAACATGCTGTGGGGCATCTATTCAGAAAATATGGTTACAAAATTTTGTCACAAGGCTGCGCCTACAGTACGGTATTGAAAGACCACTTAAATTATGGCATGACAATAAATCAGCAGTACTGTATTCCAAAAACATCAAAAACTTGTATAAGTCAAGGATATTGACATAAAGTTTCTAGTTGTGAAGGAAAGAATTCAGAATGGTTAAAGTGTCCATATAGCACATTATGACAAACTCCATTTTAGCGGATCCGCTCACAAAAGCATTATAACCCAGGGTCTTTCATGAGAATACTGCTCATATGGGTGTTATCTCAATTAAGTATATGGCAATATAGTAGGAGTTTGTATTTTATGTATTTGGGTGCTATTTGGTTTTGGACACATTTATGTATTAAAGTATTTTGGATAGGGTAAATTACAAAAAAAAACCTCGTTGGATTTTTGCTTTTTGCACTAAAAGATCCCATGCTCTTAAAATTCCCAAAAGTATAAAATATGCTCATTTTGCCCCCAAATGACAATTTTACCCCTCCTCCCTCCTTCTTCGGCTGTTTGGGGTTCGCCCGCCGGCGAGGAGGAGGAGGAGGGTGCGCTCGCCGACGAGGAAGGCGGAGGAAGGGTGCGGGGTCGGACGGGGGGGGTGGGTCGGGGGGTCGCTCGCCAGGGAGGAGGAGCAGGGGGGTCGGGGCCGGCGAGGGAGAATGAGGGGGGGTCGGGGCCGGCAAGGGAGGAGGAGGGGGTTGGGTCGGGGGGGGCGCTCGCCGGCGAGGAGGGTGGGGCTAGAGGATCGCCGGCGGGGGGGGGGGGGGTCGGGGGGGTTGGGGGGTCGGGGGACTGGGGGATCGCCGGCGGGGGGGGGGGTCTGGGGGGCTGGGGGATCGCCGACGAGAGAAGGTCGGGGGGGCTGGGGGATCGCCGGCGCCGGCACCGCCGGAGGGGGGGAGGAGGGGGTGGGTCGGGGGGGGCGCTCGTCGGCGAGGAGGGTGGGGCAAGGGGATCGCCGGCGAGGGGGGGTCGGCGGGGTTGGGGGATCGCCGGCGAGGGGTAGGGTCGGGGGGGCTGGGGGCTCGCTGGCACCGCCGCCGCCGGAGGTGGAGATGGGTTAGAGGGGGACAGGGGTATTTTAGTGTAAAATTTTAAAAATTTGGCTGGAGGGGCCTAATCGAGCGGATTTGTAATCTAAGGAGGGGTAAACTGCCAAAAAAATTCTAAAGGGTCTTTCTACGCAAAAGGCGCATATTTAACGAGGGTTTTTGCAATTTACCCTTTTAGATATTTATCTGGTCAGATATATAAAAAATTCAGTTCATTCTGTTTTTATTATGTTAAAGTATTTGATCTCACTAAAGTTAAGGAGGACCATTTGGAAATAGACATGTATTGACCATATTGCGTGTAATTTCTATGCTACGCATCCATGATTGATCTATGTCGTTTAGCTATATTAGTATATGTGACCATTGATGGTTTAGTTATGCTATATGTGACGAATGCCGCTTTGATCCTATGTTGATATGGTTAATGGACGAGATTGTCCGGATATACCCTAAGGATTAAGATGGAAATTTATGAGCTCACTAAGGTTAACACAATTATAAGGTTACATATGTGGCCCAGTGGGAGATTGTTGGAATTATTCAATAATATGGGCCACACATGTAAAATTAATTGTGATGGGCTATCTAAATAATTAAGCCAAATAAAAGTGGTCTATTTGGAAAATTGGCTTAAGGGTATAATTGTCATGGAATTAATGTGTAGGTACCGGAGATAAATCTAATTTGATGAGGGGCCAAATTAGAAATATCAAAACATATAAATATATGTATTCATTAGGGTTATGGTCCCCAACTTATACGACCACAAAAGAGAGATTTTCTTTTTTTCTCTTCTGCATCCCCATCAACAGAAAGAGAGGGACAAAGGATTCAGATTCTTCTTTGTCATTAAGGGTCGTAGCAAGTTGGAAGATTAAACCCCATAAAAGGATGACGGCTTTAAGATCCATCAAGCGTAGCAATGGATTCAGGTACGCTTCTATAATTTTTTATTATGTTCTTTATCTCATGAATCAACATGCATTAATCTCTAACAATTGATACTCGAATGGTAAGGTACATCAGTTTTCATATAACGAGTTAAATTACAAAGCAAAAGAGCCACTAAAGTTGATTAACTTAGATGTATTTGGATCAATCAGACAACCATCAATTAAGCGACCAAAGAAAGAGTGAGTGCCTTGTGTGAGTTGTACTGTTAGTGTTCTTGTGTGAGTGTTTGCGAGAAGTTTCCTTTGGGAGTATTGTCTTGAGAGCTTTTATCATCTTATATACAAGTATTGTACTAATAAAATTGAATTGTTGAGTGTTCCAAGTACTTGTTCACCTTCAATATCCAACACTATTATATTCCTTATAAATGCAACCAACAAAAAATAGTTTTGGCGGTAAAGTTGTGACTTTATTACTATTTGGTTGTATCTTGCATCTAATTGAGCATTGAAGATTCAAAAGTTTTGTGACGACCAACACAAAAGGGCGTTGTATAGAAAGTGTGAAGAACAAAATGCAAAAACCGTTCCCCTAATCCAAAGAGACCTTGAAGGAACTAAAGAAAGGCGCAGAAAACCAAAGTGCCAAAATCACACATAGGCCAACGCGCAAAAATAACAATTCTTGATGTTGAAAATCCTTGCAGAAAAAATCATGAGATTATTGGAGTCTAACCCTAAAAAGCCTCTACTAATCGAATAAGAAGATATAGACTTCCTACAACTTTTCTTATCGATCTAAATGGATCACCACAACTACTTGGACGACGAAAATAGATTACAGGCTCTCAAAGAATAATAGACAACGAGAAGAACTACTCTAACCCATCTCCCCTTCAAAATAGTCACCAATCTCCCTTTCTCTCTCTAAATGTTGCAAAGCCTTAATAGGGTTATGGATTAGGATCAGGAGAAACCTGTATATATCCCCCTCAATTCCACAATAGATCTAGATAGTCCAAACGATCCAATGATACAAATAAAAGACCCAATTTAGGGTTCAGCCTAGCAAACCGCTATATTGACCGAATTTTGTCAGTCTGGACATAATAGTTCAGTTTGAATATGACTATCTTAGTCTGACAAAATTCAGATCAAATTCAAAACAATTTTGAACCGAATTCTGTCTAGCCTTGGCAGACTTCTCAAATTATTGTAGTTTTGAACTCCGCCTTTGACCCCTACTTCAACTCCACAAGCTTCTCCGACACATGGACGGTGATCGTCGCACTCCGAGGTATTCTCCATATAGGTTGTAAATTCCATCCAACTCCAACACATCTTCCTATTTCCAACTAGGTCGAGGAGCTCTTCATACCGATGATCCTTTTGTTGTACTTAAACTTTCCTCTTGGTCGAACCTTCGTGAGCATATATGCTCCATTGTCCTCCATGTGAAACTTCTCAAGAGTTGCGTCCTTCGCCTCAAGTACATCTCATATCCAGTGATACCGAGTTACAATATGCTCAGACCGACTATGAAATATCGGATTCTTTGCAAGATGGATTGCACTATGGCTAGCGTACTACTCTTGCTTAAGCCCAACTTCTTATAGAAACATCTTCATCCACAATAGCTCATTACAAGTCTTCATAGCCGTAGTGAACTATGCCTCTATAGTAGATAAGGTAACACACTTCTGCAATCGCGACTGCCACGAAACTGCTCCACCAGCAACCATCATCACGTAACCTAAAGACGAACTCCTAGTGCCTAAATCTCTAGCCATATCAGCGTTAGTATAACCAACCAACCTCGTGCTGACACCATCAAACGAAAGCTTTCAATCAGCAGTGTCCTGATAGTATTATAGAATCCACTTGACCAAACTCATATGCACCCGTCATAGAATGGAAAGATACCTGTTAACTATGCCAAATGCATAAGCAATATCTAGCCTCATATACACCATAGCATACATGAGATTCTTCACCGCTGTAGCATATGGAACCCACTCCATATCTTCTTTTTCATCATCAGTAGATGGACACTACTTTGTAGTAAGTATAAAGTGAGCAGTAAGAGGTTTGCTCACTTTTTTTGACCTGTCCCTCTCGAGATGCTAATGTATCTGATGAAAGTACTTTTTTGGGACAAGTAAAGCAACTTGGACTCTCCCTCTCGGCTGATCTCCATCACAAGAATAGTCTTCATTGTGCCCAATCCTTCATAGAGAAGGTTGCACCTAGTTGGCACTTCAACTCTGCTATCTTGGTAAAATTTTAATCCACTAATATCATATCATATCATCTACATAGAGCAATAAAAAGATAAATTCATTCTCGACAAAATACTTCATAAATACATAATGATCCGAAGTCGTCTGAGCATAGCTATACTCTCCCATAAATGACTCAAACTTTTTGTACCAATACCTCGGAGCCTGTTTTAGACCATACAAGCTCTTCTTCAACATGTAGACTAAATATGATTTTCCATACTCACAAAGTTCCTTTGGCTGCTATGTGTATAATTTTTTTCTAAATTACCACAGAGGCATGCTATCTTTGCGTCATCTGCTCAACCTCTAATTCGAGATTGTCTGCTAATGCTAGCACCACATGAATAGATGATAACGACAAATAAAAAGATTTATCAAAATCCATGCCCTTTTGCTGACTGTAGCCTTCAACTACTAGCCTCGCTTTATATCGAGGGTGAGTAGCATCTTCTGTATGCTTCATTCTGAACACTCACTAATTCTACAAAGATTTCTTACCCTTTGACAACTGCACCAGCTCAGAAGTGAGTTTGCATATACAAAACTCATCTTCTCCTACATGGCTTGCATCCACTCTTGTCTATATTCATCTTCCCTCGTCTTTGTGAAGCTTTTAGACTCTCTTTCATTAGTCAGTACTCATCTGGTAAGTACCTCGTGGATGACTGATGCTCTCTCATGCTACTCCTCAATTGAACCTCTGGTGTTAGCTGCATGCCGATAGCCTTGTTCCTTTCAAGAATTGTCTCCTCGACATGCTCATCCTTTTGAGGGTCACCCTAACTACCATTAGCAGCCTGATGATCATGTTTAGAAGCATGCTATGTATTTGCTCCCCTACAATTCGATTCTCTACATTATCCTCAAAAAATAGCTCGAAGCGTGATGACTCTAACTCAGGCAATTCCTTAGCCTCAAAAGATATATAAGAATCCTGAATATTGGTTATGATCTGATCATCGACGAATACCACGTCCGTGCTTCTATATAGCTTTCTTTCTAGTGGATCGAAAGTCAATAGCCAAACTCATCCCAACCATAGCCGACAAAGATGCATTGCCTTGTCTTTGGCTTAAGTTTGGATCTCTCGTCCTTCGGTACTGTCACGACCCGCTCCCGAATAATCGGACACGAGTCGGACACGCCCAGCCGTCGTCGATGGACACGACAAAGTAAGTTGTACAATACTAAGGATAACTCCAAGTCACAATGTAAGGTAAACATCCACAACATCTACAAACGTCCAAGAAAATATCACCACAATCCACCAAGTCATTATACAATGATATCCGGAGACATATCCGGTAAAATAAAATACAATAATGAAATCAAAATACAAAGTACAATATCTAGAAAAACAAATAAAATAAATCCTGCAATATCCAATTATATCACCGTGCTCCATGTGGCCTCAAGCTCACCTGCAACGTATCCTGTCAGGAAAAGAGCAAAGCACAACCCCGACAAGAATAATATATAATGTAATCTGAAATATAGAATACAAGGTGAAACCAGAATACGAGAACTGAAAATAAAACTATAGTACCAGAAGTGGAGTGCAAATCTAAAGACAATGGACATGACGATCAATATACAAAGACAATGAACACGACAATCAATGAACAAGACAATGAACACGACAATCAATGCAAGTATGACCTTTTAAAATATTAATCTAATGTGTGACCGGCTTAAGGACCACAATCCACAATCTATCAATTCACAATTCATAATTCTACAAGGTCCGACTTAAAGGTACGTGAGGGATACGATTAGACTGTCCACAATACCTAGGTTGGGTGTGGTCACACACTAGTTAATATTTCCTCCAATTCCGCAATAACAATGACTCACAACGCAATGACGAACAAGGACGATGCAATCGTATGTATCACGTGTCCGATATGAGAACATGTCACATGAATGTAAGACAGAAACAAAGTAAAGCTCGAGTCAGTGTACTTGCCTTGCTTTGGAAGCACAGGAGTAGTATTGCATGAATGAATGTCACTTGTTATATTTTGGTACAAGTTGTTAGGGTTGAAATTAATGATATTATTTAACTAATTTATTGCTAACTAAAACCAAATACTAGTTTACCAATATTTTGGAAACATAAATATATAACTTGATCAAAATAGGTATTAGTGAAATATTTTTAACTATATTTGTTAAGAAAATAATTTATGTTTAGAAAACACTTTTACTAGAAAATCTATTTATTCGCAGTATTTAGGTAAAAGAGATTTAGCTATAAAAATATTTTAATATAATTAGCAATAGGAAAATCATTTTATAGTTAACTAGATATGTATATATAATCAATTTTAAAAGAGTACTTAATAATTTCTAACCCTAATAGCATTGCTGCTAACACTAGCAAGCCCGAAACCTTAATATTGTTTACTAAGGAAAATACTAATAATACATAAACAAAATTTAATGCAAATCCTAGCCCAACTCTATTACTTCTCTGGTCTGGCCCAACTGGCCCAGCTCACTGCTACAGATGCTATTAACCTTTATTATTTCTACTGCTCACAAATTTCTAAAGAATCAGTCAGCCATGCCTATGCAACCCCAACCCAGCCCAGAAATTATTGGCCTCTACATTGCTGACCCGGCCCATAAATCATATCAAAACTCTAACACAAGCCCTTATTCTTCTCTCTCCTCCCATTCTTCACTTCTTCCAGCCGCAACCTTCTTCTTCCCAACACCTTACAACCCGAACCCTAACCCTAAGTACAACCAGCCTCTCCTTCACTCCCTCTCAATAGAAACTCCAACCTAGACTCCATCTTCCTCAAGCCCTAGCTCCTCTCCTTCCTTATGCCTGAACCAAAACCTAACCCTAGGAATCGTCTTCTTCCCCAAATCATCTCAGAAAAACATAGATCTAAACACGAGACAAGGAAGGGCGAGTAGATCGAGCGAATTTACCTCGGTGGTGGATCCGGAGACTCGACGAGTGTAAAACCCCTAAATTTCTACTATTTTTTTGTTATAAATTTGGTACTCATTAATTTTATTTTGTATTGTACGTCGCATAATTGTATTTTACTTTGTGCGCAAAATTTTATTTTTTGTAATTGCTCGACGAGTGCGAATATGTGTGAGCGTACATATTTTTAGAAAAATATTTTTCTATTTTATAGTTTTAAAATAATAAATAGTAATTACTTTTATTTACTTAAGGTTGTGAAAAATGTAGATTTCAAAAACACTATTTAAATTTTATTATTATAAAAATGCAAGTTTATTTTATTGGCGATTTAGAAAACTATGTTTATAAAAATACCTTCCTCTCATGCAAATACGTAAGATATAATTTATGTATAAATTGATTTTCGAATATATTTTATTAATTATTTTAACTTACTAAAAAGGTATTTCAAATAGTTTAGTATTTATTATCATTTTTGAAATTAATTATTTTTATTATTTATAGAAAAGATTATTTGAATTTATTATGATAATTTAAACTTGGAAATTTTTTATTTAATTGATAGTATAATTTACGTGAATTAGCTATATATAAGTTGATTAGATTTATTTGGATTTGAATTGGATTTAGATTTGGTCTTGATTTAATTGATTGATTTAAACTAAAATGGTGATTTATCTAAATGGGGAATTTAAAATCCTAATCATTATCCAACTGGAAATTTCCACATCCTATAAATAGGCATGTACTCCTCCATAAATTTCTCACATCCACAAATAATTTTTACCACCCACGTGCATCGTGTCCATGTCTCTCCTTCCACATCTTATTCCAACATTTACATATACATGAACCTTTCCCCGTGTCGACAACCCCCGACACAATAAAATTTCTAATCCTAACCCTAATCACGTCTTGTCCGCTGCCATCCCCTTCGTCGTATCCAACCTCAGCCGCTGTCTCCCAGCAATACCACCACCCTCGACAACTGAACCACCCCCGCTGCCGCAGCCATACCCGGCCGCAGCGACCATTGTTACCGTACCCGTCATTTGATCACGCCACCGCCGAATTTTCGGCAACCACCCCGACCTCTCCCGTAAATTCGGCCAGCCCCAAATCAATACCGAACCCAATCACCGCCCGCACCCACTGCGATCACCACCACCGCCAGGCCACTCCGGCCGACCATCCGTACTTCAAACCCCAGACCCGACCACACCATCGCCCTCGCCATCACTGCCACCATCATCCAAAACCACCCTCGCCATGACCATCATCGGCCGCAGCCACCCAAAACCAAAAGCAACACCAATCCAACGAAAACCAGCAAGAACAAGAACCCTAACCCTAACCCTCAACTGATCTCGGCATCGTCCTGGCGACCGCCGCATTGGCGAGCTCCGTCGAGTGCCCCTTCACCGACCTGAGATCTGAGCCGCACCACCACGACCCTCCGACTTCCTACCCCGTCGGCGCTTCCCCTCTCTTCCCGTATCGACCTGCTGGAACCCGCCACGGCCTTCGACCCGCCGCCGTGCGTGCGCCGACCTCCGCCGCGCTCATCCTCCTTCAGGACCAGCTCCGTGCCCCCTTTCCTCTACCTCTCCGTAAGCCTTCCGCCTCCCGCGCACAGCCTCCAAGATCCGCCGTGCGATCCCACCGCTGGCCGCGAGTCATTACGCGTCCCCACGTCGGCGAGCGTGCCGCCCGACGTCGATCCAGCACCGTCGGACCAGATCCCCTCCAGTTTTGCTTGTCTCCGCCCTCTCTTCCCTCTCACTAATCCCTTCTCACTCCTCCAATCGTCTTCCTTCTCTCTTCCTTTCTTCCTTTCTTTCTTTCTTTCACTAATTCTTTCATTTGTTTATTTGTTACTGACAGCTGAGGTTTGATTTTTTTTCGAGATATTATTATTATCTTTACTATTATTATTATTATTACTATTATTAGTATTATTATTATTGTTATTATTTTGTTATGATTATTTCTGATTTTCAGTATAAGTATTTTGTAGTAATAGTATTTTTACTGATTAATATTATATGTACATGTGTACACTATGTATTATTATTATCATTATTATTAATAGTATTATTTATATATTTTTATTATTGACTAAGAATTATGGTTAATTTAGTTATTATTAGAAATTAGTTTTTGTATAATTAGGTATAATAAGCTTTCAAAAATATATATACATATTTATACAAATATTATATTTGGCTTGGCCTTATTTTAAACTATTGTTTTAGAACCCAAGATAAATTTTCGAGATTTTTAATATTTATTTAAAAATATTTTGACCCGCAAATCTAATTATATTTTTGACTCAAATTAGCTTTGCCTTAAATAATTATTTTTGTATTTATCTAAAACAATGTTTGGACATAGAGATTTAGCTAAAATATTATTTAACAAAACTTAGAGTTTTGCCTTAAAAATGACTTCCAATTTTTTTGTATTTAATTGAAAGCATATTTTGACTAATAATTTATATTTCAAGTATTATAAAATATTTTCCAAAACTAAATATATTATTTTACTTCCTACGATTTTTCTCCATTTCGTGATTCAACCCATCTTTCCTATTCCTTTACCAATTCCATACTACTTTATATCCATCCTAACCAATTTGACCAATGGAACCATCCGTGCCACCATCTGAGGTCACCTTGCATAGTTGTTGCACCGAAGTCGCAGTTCGTGCCACCTTGATCATTGCAGTACACCAGGCTGCTTACAGTGCAAGACATCTTGTCATTTGCTATTTATTTATTTAGCTCATATTTCATACATTATTCATTATTTTCTTTATGCAAAATAAACTATGATACATGACATAACTTGTTAGAACTTACTGTTCATTTATATTTCCTGATATATATTATTTTTCTTACACATTAAACCTAGATTTAAGGGACCACCTTGTGTGTTGCATACATAGGCCTTGACACATTTGTACCACGTTCTTGTGAGTCACATATACGACTCGGACATGCGTGATTGGCTGGCCACCAGTACGTATAAGCCGTACGTTAGGAAATAACTGCTATTAGAATTGCATGCTAGAAGACTTAGCAGTTATGAGTTGGCATTGGACGGAAAGAACATGATTGGAAGTGGACTACCATCCTATCTATCGTAGACTCGCTCGCTACTGAGGAATGATAGGTAGACTATATGCTATAGACTCGCTCAATACTGAGGAATAGTATATGGTGTTGTGACTCGCTACTGAGTACTGTATTGATATTTTCTTGACTTGACCCGGTAGTCATGCAACCATGAACTGTTCTTAAAATTGCATCCACTTAGAATTAGTTAGGTGTCCTTATCCGTTAGGTACGAGTACTTTTGGTTTGGGTACTTGTATCAAACTGTGGCTTGGAATAATAACTTATCGCGGATTAGTTCGCCACACCTTGTCCTTGTTTGGTTGTAGGCGTGACTTACTACTTCGATGAGAAGGTGTTGAACCTTGTCGGGGTCCGGATACCATATTGGGTCATGGCATGGAAATATACGTCATCGTGAATTAGTTTACCATCTCCTGTCCTTGTTTGGTTGGGGGGATGGTAAGCTAGATCAATAGGTGTGTATTGGACCATGTTATAATTCAATTGACTTATTTATTTAAGCAATATTTATTCAGTTTATATGGCATGATAATATGTGTCTTGCTACGTCCCTCTAAGGACCTGGTTATCTCTCCAGGTGTGTGCTCTTGTTTTTCGTAGGTATTCTAGCTCTAGCCGTGACCATCTCCATTTCTTCGAGGATGATTGTGCTTGGATCGTCTTTGCTTCGCTCGCCAAAATCTTTCTTTTGTTGTGTATTTCTTTTCATATTTGGTAGTGGATTTGTCTCCGCCCAACTATATGTACCAATGACAATTCATAGTTGATTATATGATATCTTTTATTCATTTATTTTGTGTGGATGAGATTAGTTATGGTTTACTGCATTTTATAGCATATGTATTTATATGAGATTTCCATATATTGGAGTGTACTTCGTATGTATACAGCTGGCATGTCTACGTTCCTAGTCCTACGTATTTTGGGACTGGGGCGTTACAACGAGCGATGGTGGTGAGCGCCGTCGTCGATGAACTCAGCAGTGTGCTCCACGAGATGGCCGTGCGGACTCCGAAGGACCAACTCGGTTGTGGAAGAGGCAGCTCGTGACTCAAAGAGTCAGCTCCGGATCCGATGGACGACTCGGCTAGGCGGATCCAGCGAAGGGATGGTCGAGGAAGGGGTGGAGCCCTAGATCCAGTTGTTGTAGCGACAGAGCCGGTGAAGATCGGCCCGACGGTCGTCAGCAAGGGGATCTGACCTTCTGTGCTGATCCCGAGACTCCTCAGCGACGTCGACGGCTCCGATGATAAGGTGGTGGCGATGGTCTCGCAGCTCAAGATAGCTGCACGAAGCTCGAAGGGCAACGCTAGAACTGAGGAGACACTCGTAAGAACCGAGGGCACGAGATACGAGAGGTGCACGAACTTCGAGGCGGCAAGAGGCGTGAAAGATCCTCGGGACTCTGTGAGGCTCGATCTGGAGAGATCCGAGTCCGATCTGGACACGGCAGCACGTCGTCGACTTCGGCGAGACAGTGTTGATCTTGGCTCCCCGACGCGGTGGTTCCGTCATCCCAGTTGGCGGGGAGGCGATGGACCTAATGGCAGTGGTGGTGAGAACTCCGGTGACGGATCCCGGCGAGATCGCGGTGGTGCTCAGCCGGGGTCGGCCAAGAACAGTGGGAAAGAAAGAACAGTGGTGTCAGTGTGATGGGACTGTGCTGTCAGAACTTTGGAATTCGTGTAACTATTTATAATAAAATATTGGGTGTTATCCAAGAATAGTATAGTGGCAGTGTGGTAATAAGGAGTAGATCAAGGGGCACAGAACTAGTCAAATAATAGAATTGAAACTGATTTGTTAGACAATAACTAATTAAATAACAGAAATTAGTTAGTCTCCTAATTGATTAATAGCTAATCAACTAACCAATCCATCTGTTATTTAATCTACCATAATTTGTTAAACTCAACCAACTAAAGGTTTGTATGACCAAGAAACAGATCCTTATCTTAATTAACAATTTTATTATGAAATATCCTAGATAATAATAACAATTAAAATAATATTAAATTATAAACATATTAAAAAAACAGAAAGTGAAACATAAAAACCTAATTTATAAAAATCATTTGATAAGGAATAATCATCATTACCAAAACTTCTAGTCCTTCTCATGAAAGGAATTCCATAACTAATCTTTATCCAAAGTAAATAATTATTAAACTAATACCTAATCAAAAGAAAATCAAGATTTTGAAGATGCATTTGACTAACCAATTTAATATAACATATTTACTTAAAGTAAAGAAAATTTCCAATAATACACAAAAATAGGTATAGAGAGTTACAAATCTACCCCCTTACAAAAATTTCGTCCTCGAAATTTCAAATGGCGTGGTAAGCACGATTAATATTAACTAATTACGAAATCTTAAAAATAATTACATTTAGTGTAAACATAGAATTCGAATTAATACAACTTGGAAAATCACGATTTTCTAGAAATGATCAAAGTTAAAAATCTAGGCATGATAAATCCTAACATGAGAAAAATCACAATTTTAGGCATAGTAAAAATAGCACCAAAATGACAGTCATAGAATTATGACCTATATCCAAAAATTATTTAGGCATAAGTAACATGGCTAATGACTAAAATAAAAATCGTTTAAACAAGATTTAGTAAATATTTGATAAAAAAAAATTTAGGCTTGATGTAATTACAACTATTAAAGTCATAAGTGCTAAAGTACGATAACTAGAGAGATGTTACGACTAAGAACAAGTAAATGATTTTAAAATTTTGGACTTGACTGGAAATCAAATTTAGCAAAAATCAGATTCTAGATGATCAAAATTATTTAAATCATTTTGGACAAAACCATTCAGGGATCAAAATCATATAAGCATGTTCATTATCATGGCCATAATAAGTTCTAAGAAAATCAAGAGGGATTTTTATAGGAAACCTATGGTAACAAAATGATTTCTGAAAATTGGATCAGCTGCTTACCACATTCAAATAAAGCCAAAAATAAAAACAAATCAAGGTAATTTCTAGTAAATCGCCAATGGCGATAAAAGATCAAGCATGGTATATAACATGGATGTAGTCTCAATAGTATTCGAAAATCATATATATCTGAAATCACGTTGCCTAGAGTTCATGCCCCGCCAGTGTAGTATACATCTGGCTGCAATGAACCTTTGGCTCAATGATTTAAATAATATTAATTTACCGAATATTTCTATCAACTTTATCCATATTATCGAAACAACTCAAGAGATCAAAAATGATTTTAGGATAACTTCAATAGTATTCGAGAACCTATGAATACCTGAAATTATTTTGACTTAGGGCCCATGCCTCGCCAGTACGCAACTGGCTGCAGTGAGCTTGCGGTCTCCATAATCCAGATAAATGACTGCAGTGCGCATCTGCCACGTCATAGTAGGTCGTCGAATACTCTTTCAACTTTGTCCATAGGAATTCAAAGGAGTTTATGAAAATTCAAATAAGTTCTAAATGTCATAATCATGATGAAAAATGATGCAAGTATCTGCTCTTTAGAAATAATAAGTTTTATATAAAACAACAGTAAGACAAAGTGACTACAACAAATCTTAATAGGAAATAAAATCTCGAATTGAAAACAAAGTCTTGAATAACAATAAGAAAATTTTAGAAAAATCCTATGTGTTAAGAAAAAATCTAATTAAGACAAATCAAATATTAGTAATCAAATAATTATACCAGCGAAATGTATATATAAAATAACCTCAAAAGTTTCAAATACAAGAAAATTGATAACCTCAGTGTTGCGTGTTTAAACCACCCTGTAAAACAGAAAATTGATTAGGTAAGCCTAACTATTGGATAATAAGCAACCTTAGTAAAACTATACCCATGACTATTTCTCACGAATTCTATGCTGTGATGAGTTTTCCTTAGTTTCGCTGGTCCCCCAATAGCACTTTATAACCTAAGTGCCATTAGGACGGACCTGCATGGGCCACCACTAAAAGCATATCACGAACCGCTCCCGAATAATTGGACACGAGTCGGACACGCCCAGCCTTCGTCGATGGACATGACGAAGTAAGCTGTACAATACTAAAAAAAACTCCAAGTCACAATGTAATGTAAACATCCACAACATCCATAAACGTCCCAAAAAATATCACCACAATCCACCAAGTCATTATACAATGATATCCGAAGATAGATCTGGTAAAATAAAATACAATAATGAAATTAAAATACAAAGTGAAATATCCAGAAAAACAAGTGAAATAAATTCTGCAATATATAATGATATCACCATGCTCCATGTGGCCTCAAGCTCACCTGCAACATATTCTTTCAGGAAAAGAGCAAAGCACAACCCCGACAAGAACAATATACAATATAATCTGAAATACATGATACAAGGTGAAACCAGAATACGAGAACTAAAAATAAAACTATGGCACCAGAAGTGGAGTGAAAATCTGAAGACAATGGACAAGACGATCAATATGTAAAGACAATGAACACGACAATCAATGAACAAGAAAATGAATACGACAATCAATGCAAGTGTGACCGGCTTAAGGACCACAATCCACAATCAATCAATTGATAATTCACAATTCTACAAGGTCCGACTTAATCGTACGTGAGGTGTACGATTAGGCTATCCACAATACCTAGGTTGGGTGTGGTCACACACTAGTTAATATTTCCCCAATCCCGCAATAACAATGACTCACAATGCAATAAAAAACAAGGACGATGCAATCGTGTGTATCACGTGTCCGATATGAGAATATGGCACATGAATATAAGACAGAAACAAAGTAAAGCTCGAGTCGGTGTACTTGCCTTGCTTTGGAAGCACGGGAGTAGTACTGCATGAATGAATGTCACCTGTTATATTTTGGTACAAGTTGTTAGGGTTGAAATTAATGATATTATTTAACTAATTTATTGCTAACTAAAACCAAATACTAGTTTACCAATATTTTGGAAACATAAATATATAACTTGATCAAAATAGGTATTAGTGAAATATTTTTAACTATATTTTGTTAGAAAATCATTTATGTTTAGAAAATGCTTTTACTAGCAAATCTACTTATTTGCAGTATTTAGGTAAAAAAGATTTATCTATAAAAATATTTTAATATAATTAGCAATAGGAAAACCATTTTATAGTTAACTAGATATGTATATATAATCAATTTTAAAAGAGTACTTAATAATTTCTAACCCTAATAGCATTGCTGCTAACACTAGCAAGCCCAAAACCTTAATACTGTTTACTAAGGAAAATACTAATAATACATAAACAAAATTTAATGCAAATCCTAGCCCAACTCTATTACTTCTCTGGTCTGGCCCAAGTGGCCCAGCTCACTGCTACTGATGCTATTAACCTTTATTATTTCTACTGCTCACAAATTTCTAAAGAATCAGTCGGCCATGCCTATGCAACCCCAACCCAGCACAGAAATTATTGGCCACTATATTGCTGACCCGGCCCATAAATCATATCAAAACTCTAACACAAGCCCTTATTCATCTCTCTCCTCCCATTCTTCACTTCTTCCAGCTTTAACCTTCTTCTTCCCAATACCTTACAACCCGAACCCTAACCCTAAATACAACCAGCCTCTCCTTGTGAAACCCATTTTCTGTAGTTTTTATTTAAATAAATAATTGTGTTATTAATTAACGGTTTCAAAATTTTAATTATTATATTATTATTATTAATTAATTTTGGGTGAAAAAGAATTTCGAAAATTATTAATAACAGGGCTTTTGGATTCCAGACCCAGACCCGAGTCCGAGCCCAAACCCAGGCCCGAGCCCATTTCCTTCTATTCTTTTCCCAATTCTGAGATTGGTTAACAATTAAAAAAAAAAAATTTAATTTTGAGCTGTTCCCGTAGGACCAGCAACTACCCAACTCTCCCTCACGTATTTTGTTCACCCCACTCCCAGACTTTTTCTTCTCCCCAACTTACTCTCTGGACCACACATTTGTCCAACGTTCACCACTCCTTCCCTTTTATTTTTCCCACTCCTCCACTCTTTTCTCACGAATTCACTTACATCTCACCATTTACTTCACAGCATCAGAGAAGAGAAAGCACAACTCTCTCTCTCTTACTCTCATCTCTCCATCCCATATTTTTATCAACTCTCCACCTACCCGACCCCCACCCGATCTCCCCGAGGCCGCGCCCCCGCGCCACCCTCTCCGTTCAGCCGAGCCCCGCGCCCTCCAGCGCACGCTGCCCTCCGGCGACCCTGGTCGCGCTTTCCGCGGCGCCGGCCCGTCGGTTCTCCGCCGACCAGCACCCTGTCCGTCCATTTCCCGCGAAGCGTCCGCCCCGACCAGCGTGCCCTAGCTGCTGTCCCCTGTCAACGGCGTTCCCGAGTTCGCTGCCCGAACTCGCTGTCATTTGGCGAGCCTTCCTGGTTTGTCCTGCCGTGCCCTATCTTTGGATTTTCGGCATTTCTTCGGCGTCGCTGATTTTCAGCGCTATTTCGGGAACGTCGCTGTGCTGGATTACTCTATTTCTCTCTATTTATTCATCTGAGAGCTCTAGCCGAGCACCGAGGTATAATTTCGCTGCCGTTGCTTTCATTTTCAGTAGTCGATGATGATAGATCGGTCCCCCGGTTCCCTCTTGGGAATCCGGTTAGCTGCGTTATAATTTTCGTTAGCTGCGTTAGTTTGTTTTCCTGTGTTTTACTTGCTGGGTTGGCGTGAATTGGTTGATTTTGGATTCCCGGACTTTTCGGGAATTATTCGGTGGAATTGGAAAATTATTTCTGTGGTGTTGTAAATCATTTTGGTGGTTATTCTGTGGACTATTTTGGGTTGGAAAATATTTGCAGGAATTTGTTGGCGCACTTCCCAGTTTTGGGTTTGTCCTGAAATAGAGGAAGTGCTGCCCAAATTTTTGCAAAAAACTATATTTTATTAATTTCAAAACTGGCTTTCGAAAATGAATTTCTAAAACCGATTTTCGGGCGACGACCGTACCGGTCTGTGGGCCCCGGCGAAATACAAACGTGCCGGTCCGACCGGACGTTGTGGTATTAGCCGAATTTTGAGGAATGGACCGAGTCTGAGACTCTTAGCTTTCTTTTAATTATTTTAATTAATATTAGGTTATTTATTATAAGATATTTAAATTCCTGCACTTTAATTATTTAATTTAGTCTTTTTATCTTATTTGATGTAAAAGGAAATTGTACCGGGCATAAGCCCATCCTAGGACCATTAGCTGTGCCAATGTTTTGTGTAGCATAGTTTTATTTTATTTTTCTTTTCTGGTGGATGTGATTTGGGTGGTTTTGATTAGTCGCGTAATCGTAAATTAGAGCGCGAATTACTGATTAGTTACGAATTTAATTAAAATGAATAGAATATTATTAAATAACTAATTCACGGTTTATCACTAAAAGAAATTATATTTTTATAAATATATTACAAAACACAAAGTTTTCCAAATTGTAATTGATTCTCGTGTATTTCCAAATAATCCAATTAACCGGCTTAATCAACGCACGTAGTTGCAACATAACCGTTAGCTGTAGATTAATACAACATAAAACCTGACTAGGATATGACTACTAGAGATTGCAACTAGCACACTTAGTCTGGTTATTCAAGGTTCTAAGTCGAGTTCTCAACTGTAGGAACTCGAAGATACACCTGACGTTCCTCCTCGGTACCAACTCATCTCTCCAGTCATTTTCCTGAGGCAAGTATAGTTTGTGTTAGTTTACAGTTATTTATTTAATCGTTTTACTGCATGTCTAAACCACGTCTCAAACACGAAACTCTCACCGAGAGTACTATACTGTAACTACTGTAACTACTGGGGACTTGGGAATAGCGGGGGATTGGGGAATAGCGTAATGATTATGACCATACTGTAACAAAACCCCTTATCCATTACTGTAACAAACCCAAGCCGGTCATATGTCATTACCTATTCAAATCACTGATTTCTACTGTAACAAACCTGTTTTAAAACTGTTTAGAACTGCATGATTCTATTTCTTATTTAACTGCTTAATTAGCATGAATTGTACTTTGCTCCCTCCTGACTGGAGACAACATTTTAGGTAACACTGAGGATGACGAGCTATACTATAATAGCTACTATGACCCGGTCCTCTACCCTGCGACGGTACCAGAGCCGTCTCTGGAGGACGCTGATCCTGGGACTACAGAACCAGATATCTAGATAGATTTCCTTTCCAGTATTTTTTCTTTATTTGGAGTTGTAGTTTGTTTTCTGCATTTTCATTTTCAGATGTATTCTGAATATTTTATTTAACAGAATTTCAATTCCGAATAATAGTTGTGACAAATGCATCTGTGTTGTTGTGTGGTTGCCTGCTACTGAACAGCTTACTGCCGCCGTCTCATCAACGGCGCAGGCTGGGCATGATCCGACTAGACCCAAATAGTTGGGATCGGGTCGTTACACTCCTTCACTCCTTCTCAACAGAAACTCCAACCTAGACTCCATCTTCCTCAAGCCCTATCTCCTCTCCTTCCTCACGCCTGAACCAAAACCTAACCCTAGGCATCGTCTTCTTCCCTAAATCATCTCAAAAAAACATAGATCTTAACACGAGACAAGAATGGGCGAGTAGAACGAGCGAATTTACCTCGACGGTAGATCCGGAGACTCGGCGAGCGGCGGTGGCGAGCGGCGTCGTCGTTGAACTCAGCGGTGTACTCTACGAGATGGTTATGCGAAATTTGAAGGACCAACTCGGTTGTGGAAGAGGCAGCTTGTGACTCGAAGAGTCAGCTCCGGCTTCGATGGACGGCTCGGCTATGCGGATCCAGCGAAGGGATGGTCGAGGAAGGGACGGAGCCCTAGATCCGGTTGTTGGAGCGACAAAGCCGGTGAAGATCGGCCCGGCAGTCATCAGCAAGCAGATCTAGCCTTCTGCGCTGATCCTGAGACTCCTCAGCGACATCGACGGCTCCGGCGATAAGGTAGCGACAATGGTCTCGCAGATCAATGCAGCTGCACCAAGCTCGAAGGGCAGCGCTGGAACCGAGGAGACACTCATGAGAACCGATGGCGAGGTCTACGAGAGGTGCATGAACTTTGAGGCGGCGAGAGGAGTGGCAGATCCTCGGGACTCTGTGAGGCTCTATCAGGAGAGATCCGTGTCCGATCTGGACACGGCGGCACGTCGTTGACTTCGGCAAGACAGTGTTGATCGTGGCTCCCCAGCACGATGGTTCCGTATTCCCAGTTGGCGGGGAGGCGATGGACCCAATGGCGGTGGTGTTGAGAACTCCGATGACGGATCCCGACGAGATCGCGGCGGCGCTCTGCCGGGGTCGGCCAAGAACAGTGGGAATGAAAGAACAGTGGTGTCAGTGTGATGGGACTATGCTGTCAGAACTTTGGAATTCGTGTAACTATTTATAATAAAATATTGGGTATTCTCCAAGAATAGTACAGTGACAGTGTGGTAATAAGGAGTAGATATGGGGGCATAGAACTAGTCAAATAACAGAATTGAAACTTATTAGTTAGACAATAACTAACTAAATAGCAGAAATTAGTTTGTCTCCTAATTGATTAATAGCTAATCAACTAACCAATCCATCTGTTATTTAATCTACCATAATTTGTTAAACTCTGCCAACTAATGGTTTGTATGACCAAGAAACATATCCTTATCTTAATTAACAATTTTATTATGAAATATCCTAGATAATAATAATAATTAAAATAATATTAAATTATAAACATATTAAAAAAACAGAAAGTGCAACATAAAAACCTAATTTATAAAAATCATAAAAAGAAAGTGCAACATAAAAACCTAATTTATAAAAAACATTTGATAAGGAATAATCATCATTACCAAAACATCTATTCCTTCTCATGAAAGGAATTCCATAACTAATCTTTATCCAAAGTAAATAATTACTATACTAATACCTAATCAAAAGAAAATCAAGATTTTGAAGATGCATTTGACTAGCCAATTTAATATAACATATCTACTTAAAGTAAAGAAAATTTCCATTAATACACGAAAATAGGTATAGGGAGTTACAGGTACATGTATGAAAGATTTACAACCAAATACTCGAAGTTGACTGTATGATGGATCCTTGTCGTACGTACCATATTCTATCAAGCATATCACCTTACAAAAGAATACTAGAAGACAAATTTCACTACAACAAAAAGGCCTATTAATAATGCTCGACAAGACGTATTGATGACGCCTGATACCTAAGCGTTATCATAGTTCGAAATACCTTTTTTCTATGACGGTTAGGGCTAATTCTGAACTTTTTATAACGTTTACAAAACAAAACGTCATTAATACTTTAGAGCAGTGGCAAACTTATAATATTTTTTAACTGTATAAAAGCTCAGTAGGAGAGAGAATGTTCATTTCTCATCCATTTTCTAACCGAGCAGCATCTCTCCTCCTCAAACTTCTTCTCCCCCAATTTTCAACCCTAACCTTAATTACTCCGGCGACGGGCTCGACTACGCAGCAACCCTTCGGCGACTGAGCTATCGGTGTAGAGCCACCACTTTGGCAGTGTGTTCCAGCGACGTGCGCCTCATCTCGACGATCGATCTCATCTTCCTGGCGTCGAAGTTCGTAGCGGCACCTCGTCCATCTCAGCGAAGTTCGTCCACCTCGTCCATCTCGTCTTTTCCTGTGAAGAAACTGGATTCTCTGTAATTTTTCTCTCTTAATATTTGTTGTTCCGAGCCTATTCTTTCCATTATGGTCAAATGCAACTCTTAACCCTCCATTTCTCTCTGATCTGCAGTTCCGTTCGTATTAATGGGAAACATGTTCTGCACAGAGCTGAGAATTCATCGAAGGTTCGACTTGAAAGGGTCATCTTTAGGGCGTTCGGCGGATAAAGTTGAAATTGATGAGAACACGATACTTAAAGATTTGGATCTTAACTATTGCTTTTATTTGGAACCTTCTTGGCGAGATGAGCTTTTAAGTAAGTATTCTTACAACTTCGATATTATATGTTGTTCATGATACATTATTGACATTGTTGTAGCATAGAAATTCAACATAGTAGACTACCTTGTACCTATTTAGAATCTTTTGTCCCGTATCCATATCATGTCCTTATATCCGAATAAATATCCACATATTCTTGTAACACAGGAGAAACCTCTTAAAACTTAAGCACCCATTATGAAAATTCTAGATTATTCTAGACTATTCTCAAATATACAGAATTTGCTATATATATACTCAATTTTTCTCTCCTTCTCTGCAGGCAAATTGAGATTGATAGTAAATTTCTGGAATTCCAGCGTATAATGGATTACAGCCTATTGTTAGGTGTCCATTATCGAGCTCTGCAGTATCTACGACCGCAAGCATCTCTCCAGCGGAGTTTGACAACAGACAGACTGACTATTCTTTCAGAAGAAGGTGACTGTAATCTTCAGTACATAGCAGATAGCTTACTTAATTAACTTGGATGAAATGCCACAATAATCTATAATGTGGAGTTATTTGATATGTTTGTGTTTCGACAAAATTAAGTGTCCCTAAAAAAAGGATTGAAAATGTTCATCAGTCAAATTAACCATTAGACAAAATTAAGGTTTTCGATACCACTCTTTCTCTACGACTTTAAATGATCTTCACTAATGCATCATGTTTAGGATAATATACAGTTTTGGTTGATTTTTAGACCTTGATTTGTATGGGTACGAAGATAGATTACTTCCCTAGACGTTGCATATTTTAATTTTGTTTTTTAAGAATTAAAGGTCCATTTGCATATCATGTTGTAATCTTTTTTTTTACTTGGAATTTTCTTGATGCCTCTTTCCATTAGCTATAAACATTGACATAAACATCATATTCGTTAATCACAAACACCCATTTGGGGATGCAGGAAATGGCCACATCATTGTTTGTCAAAGTTGGATCCCATTCTGCATTGAATTGTACTTCTTTCATCCTAATGTATTATTTGGACGTATACTTGTATTATATAATCTGAGTATTGTGAGTGATAATTTTCTTTGTGGGCTTCTGTCTAATGTCTGTACCATTTTTCACATGGCTGTGGCATTCAGGGATTTGCTGAGTGCCAAAATATTGGAGGCTCAGGCCAAGGAGCATTTGTTGCTCTTCTAGCACGGCGTAGTAGATTGCATCCTGGTACTCGCTATTTAGTAAGAGGGCTGAATTCATGTTCAAGCACAGGTGACTGACCACTTTGTTACTGGGCTCTAAATCTCTTGTAGTTGTGGTACTAGTGTGGAATGGTCTTCTACTATACATATTTACAAATCTTAAAGAATGTGCATGCCTTGAATATGTACAAAAAAACACGTGCTTGGGCTCTGTTGCACTTATTTATGATCAGTTGAATGATGGGAATGGTAGTAAGGGGGATAGCATGATCTGCTTATTCGGAGCACCAATCGTAACATTCTGATACTTCCATTACCAGTACTCATCTAGATATGTTAATCGTTAGCCCACCATCTCACAATGGTTAGAAAGAAATTGATGATTTATCATTCAAATGCTCTTCCGTAGTTATCATAATCCTAATTGTTGTTACGGGACAAAAATTTGGACTTTTTAATATTTTTTCTTTTCCAGATGTAAATGGCTTTTAGTAGAATGCTGACCTCTCTATACGGCAAATCTTAAATTGATGTTTTTACCAACTTTTTAATTACCTTTTTAGTCAGGTGTCCCTCTTTTGATGCCTTATTTTGCTTGTCTTGAAGTTTCCAGATATAGCTAGTCTTGTGGTTTCCGGGAAAGATATTTTGAAAGTGCCAAAGGAGACTCAAAGTGGAATAGGGTTGCATGTCTCTTACTGTTAACCAAAGTAAGTCTCAGATGGACTTTTCTGACGGCTTGTGCTGTGGGTTTAAGTAAGATTAAACGAGCACTTGTTCTCGTAAATTAGGGAGGTGAAGATTTAGAATGCTACACTGCGTTGAAACTAGAAGTTTACAAATATGATATTGGTTTCTTCTAAATATGATTTTGGTTTCTTCTAAATCAATAGCAAGAGAAACCAATTTACATTCTTGATTCACACGGACGATTGTTTCTTCTAAATTAGAGAGCTATTTAAGATTTCTAAAGCTAAACAATTTCTGTTTTCGTGCCATTTCTTACCATGTGTGTATCAGGAGCAATTACCAACTTCACCATGTGAGTGCTCAAATCCGAATTTCAACCGATTTTCCCTTTCGATCTCCAGTATAACATTGCCTTTGCACTCTGAACAAGTGTTCGCTTCACTATTTGTTGGCTAATAATGTACTAACTCCTTACAGGTTTGGGATACCAGCATAATTGAGACAGAGGAAGAAGATTTTTATGATTCTGGCGTGGAAGAATTTGTTGATCCAATCAAGAAAAATATTACAGTATGATATTAAGTAACTGGTTAAATTAGGCTGGCTCTCTAGTTTCTGCACAGTGGTTCAGTGTTTCTCTTTTCTTCTGTTACTTATTTGCTGTTTCTGATTGAACAACAGGGCGATTGGTCAGATCAAGTTATAAAATGGGGGACATGCAGTAACAATAAGACCACGTACCCCGACATGTATGTTCTTATCCTCAGAATTGATTTTGTAACCAGTAGACGTATATTTGTTTTTTTTTGGCTCAGAATAGGCATGAAGTAATAATGTAGGCATGTGTTACAAACCCAAGTTTAGTAACCAAGTAAGAAACACAGAAAATTGAGACGTCATGATGAGTTCCCAGTGCAAAAATGTTGCAAAATATCAATTATCAATCTCTGATGCTCTACTTACAATTATTTTCCTGGTCAGCAGTTTGGTATTCTGATACTTCAACAAAACACAAATGCCTTGATTAAAATGAAGATGGAAAGAAGATTTGGAATATGGAAGTTGGATGATTGAATAAATGAAATATCATCTTCTTTCTGGAATGAAATGTCCCCTTCATAATTTTATCTGATGGATCATAGACTGCATGACAAGCCAACTCTATGATAATAGACTTCACAAATTAAGCTTATCAAATTATTATAATTACTTGCAATTGTGACAAGTCCTCTTCTCCTTTTAAAGTTTGAAAAATGTGTACAAGTCCTTCGTTTCTTACAATTTTCACATTACATTACAAAGTATATTGAACCTTGTTTTTATCTTTTTCAGGGTTTTGCTACATGTTCTGTGGACAGTTTTGATGTGGCCAAGTTTTGATGTGGACAATTTTGGTAGTTGTAAATGTATATATGTATTTGGATATTCTATTTTGAGAATGTAATGAAGATGTTGATATGTACTCTATTTTGAGAAATGTAATAAAGATAGTGATATATAATGTTAAGTTTTTGGAATGTAATATATAATGTGCAGTATAGAGCATTATAAATATGCTAATTTGAATAGTATAATGTGTTATAAATGTGCTGCATTGAGCCTATATTATCTATTCATAACATTTTAAAAATGTCTTGAATTGTGCACTATATATTAACTATTCATAACACTTTTATAGCCTATATTATCTATTCATAACGTTTTAAAAATGTCTTGAATTGTGCACTATATATTAACTATTCATAACGCTTTTATAGGAACTATCCATGACGGTTTTTTTATAATGCTTTTATAAAACATTTATAACACCCGTTTTCATAACGCTTGTTTTGAAGAAAAAAAGCGTCATGGTTTGTCATTAATGACGCTTTTTAGCCGTCATTAAAAGAGTTTTTTGTTGTAGTGTCTGTAACATGATAAGCAGCAATATTGAGAGCCTCACCCTACTAGCTGTCTGATAAGTTTGCTTCTAACAACAAATGTCTACCTTCTCCATCAATTTTCTATTTATATGCTCTGATACATGATTGAACTGAGGTATCTTTGGTAGAGTCTTCTGACCGCATTAACCACATGTGTCCTATGTGTGCCCTCGTTCATGCAATAAAGACCAAATTTCTTGCTTCCTTTGGGAATTATCATCGAATCTCTGGAACGCTTCCATTGACATCGAAGAGATTGAAGAATCTCTCATCATCCAACTTTTCAATTGACACCAGGTTGAAACAAATATCAGAAAATAACGAACATCTTTGAGAACAAGAGTTGCATCTGTCTTCATTCTCAAATAATGCATATCTCCAATATCAACAACTTTTGATACATATTTGTTATCCATCTACAACACTCTAGTGTTCTATTGTGTAAGTAGCAAACAGTGTCCTGTTGTGAGGTACATGCGCTGAAGCCCCTGAGTCCACCAACCAGCCAATAATTGTCATTGTAGACGAGGTTAATGACTATCTCATCATCCATAATAATTACTTCGCCTCCATGTGATGAGACATCCATTTTGTTCTCACTGTGCTTTTCCTTGTAGCATTTCTTCTCTCTTTTTTCAAGCAAAACAATTTTGCTTGATGTGGCCCTTCTTGCCACAATAGTTTTCCTATGTTCTTTCTCTGTCACCGTTCGGATCTTTGCTTTTGCTCCTACCACGACTCTTTGAAACAAGTGCTTCTGAATGAGATGTAGATGAAGTGTCCTGAGATTTTCTCCACATGCATCTCTTCATTTAACACCCCACTCTTGGCGGAATCCAAACTAACCATGCTTTCTAGAGCAAAACGATCAAGGGCCGTATAGTCTCTACGAGTCTGATAACGTAAAAATAGCCACAACCCCTGAACTTCATCGTCGAACTTCACACCTATAGAGGATAACTGGTCAACTACGTCTTAAAACTCACTCAGGTAATCCGTAATGGATGTACCGTTCTTGTACCTAAAATCCATTATCTGTCTGATCAGGAACAACTTGTTTACCCCAGTCTTCTTCGCATACAAGGATTCCAGCTTCTTCAAAGTGTTCTTATGGGCTAATTATTGGTAATGTGATTATACACTTTCTCGTCAACAAACTGCCTGATATATCTGCACACCTGTATATGCTAAAATGTTTAGTCCTCGTCGAATATCTCACTGGGCTTCTCAAAAGCAAATACCGAAAGATGTAACTTCTTGACGAATATTAAATTATGTATCTTGTTCCGTCAATAATGGCAATTGGAACCGTTTTGGTTTACCATGCACACCGACTTCGTGTATCTCTCCTCTCATTGGTTTGAGTATCAACTATGACACCCGATGCTTTGAACCCAAATTCTTGATACTAGTCTATTAGTATTAGTTGAACAAACTTGGCTATGATATTACATTGTTTGGAATGAAACAAGAAAATCAATCCTCTAAACCAAATATACGGCGAGAGAACCAAAGAAAGGTGCAAAAAACTAAATTGCCAAAATCACACAAGAGCCCAAAATGCAAACATAACAATTCTTTATGTGGAAAACTCTTACGAAAAAAAAACCATGGGACGATCAGAGTGCAACCTTGAAATACCTCCACTAATGGAATAAGAAGATACGAATTACTGACAAACTTCTCATCGATCCAAACAAATCATCACGATTACTTGGACGATGAAAATAGATTACAGACACCTAAAGAACAAGAGACAATAAGAAAAATTACTTGAGACAATCTCTCCTTCAAAATAGCCACCAATATCTTTTTCTCTCTCCAAAAGTTGCAAAGTCTCAATAGGGTTATGGGTTAGGGCTATGAGAAACCTATTATATCGCCCACAATAGATCTGGATCGTCCAAACGATCTCACGGCACAAAAAAACACCCAATTTTGTGCTCAGCCTGACAAACCTCTATACTGACAGAATTCAGACCGAATTCTGTCTGCCTAGACAGAATAGTTATGTGTGAATATGACTATGGTCTGATCGAACTCAGTCTGACCGAATTCATTCTGGCCTTGGAAAACTTTCAAAACAATCACAATTGTGAACTTTGCATTCGACGCCTTCAACTCCCTAAGCTTCTCCAACACACGAATATCGTTCCTCACACACTAGGATATTCTCCACATAGGTTGGCAACTCCACACAACTCCAATAGAAAGTTTAGTCCAACGTTGATAGAAAGTAAAAGTATGTGATATTGATATATGCAACGTTCTAAATGGCGAAGAGGGTGATCTGTCTACCGCGGAGACCACCTAGACGTTTGATATATTTTGGACATTTTTACTATTTTATCACTTTTTTTTTTTGCATAATATGCATATTTTAATAGTATTTTATGCATGTCTAAGTTATAGAACAAAGATTAATGAAGTTTTATTCTTGTAAAAGTGAACCATAGGTCCATAATGCTTGCAAAATTGTTTTGCCGAAACATCTATTGAGATATTGCTCTGCCTAGGCGTCCATCTACGTCACCTCACCCCTGCCTACACATCCGTCTACGTCATGAAACCTCCCCTGGCACCTACTCCACCATCTACGACAAAAACGGTACGAAGAGCTGTTGCCCACTCGCCTCGACCTCCATTTAGAACACCGGATATACGAGATATAACCAACAGGATTTAATTTGTGTTCTTCTAGTGAAATAATCTCCAACAGGTGGTGTGTCATAGGTGCGTGTATCTGTTAGGATATTGTGGGCAGGCCCAGGGCAACCCTAAGTAGTTGTACCTTGATTATGCGTCATTGGCCTGAATAAGAGTCTTATTGGAAACTGGTGTGTGCGCGGCCCTTATAAATCAGACAGAATTATTATATATTTCCCTGTAAAATGATAATGCAAAAGTCAATATGAGCTACATATACTATCCTTATGATTGAATTCTGACTGTCAATATATACATATGTGGCTTGGTAAAGTGAAAGGCATTTCCCTTTTATTTTATTTTTGGATCTGTTGCGCCCTAGGGTTAGCAAGTGAAGCAAGATTGTTGTGTGCACACAATAGATAACGACCAGCAATAGATTTATATATAAAGGATGGTCCCCTTCAGTTACATGCTAATAAAGTACAGGTACGGGTCGCCATTTATTTATTTGCATGCATTAAGATGCATGCACATCTTCTAGTTATTGCTTAATTAAGTTATACATATATACATCACTTCAGTTCATAGTTCATACGTCGTTGGCGAGCCACCAATGCATGGATCAGTGTCATGCACGTACTATTTCTTACCACCTCCTGCTGCCTGGTTCTTGTTGTTCGGAGGATTCTTTGGATAGTTGTTATACTCTGGTAGGGGTATCATACGTTGAGTGCCACCATCACCCCTGTTCCCCATAACTTCCTCCATCGATTGTGCAACGTCTTGAGCCTGTGGCTGATCCGCCATCGCTGAGCATGAGCTTACCATTATCATCCCGAGAAGAAGAATTGTGGCCACCTTCATCATTGTTCTGATTAAACCTGCAAAATATATATTGTAACAATACCATATGCATCAAGTCATGACTATATTATCTAGATTGCTGCTCAAGTATAAATTTAATGAGCAAAACCATAATTACCTCTGATTGATTAGGAATCTGCAGGAGGACTATGAGTTGTGAGTTGCTGGTGAAATGAAGGGAAGAGAGGAATGCTATTTATAGATGAAAATTTGTGCTCTGTACTTGATTGAGGTTAAGAATATGTGACAATAGGCAATAGGGAGAATGATTTGTCTGGGAAATAATTCATCTGCACACTATAAATAGGATTATCGCTGTGGATTTGCATTGTGATGTAAAAGAGCATTATCAGTAAACTTCCACAAAGGCATATATATCATATATACCCTAATCATTATACAATTGTGTCCGATGGAAATGACATATTACAAGTTAAGGAACTCGTATCGGATGGTGGTACGTGAGTATAAGGTACCGAAATCCAGTCACTACCGAAATTTTATTATATAGCGGTGGATTTCAGCAACGGAAAAGCATCCGTCGCTAGTCACGACGGATCATTAAATAACTTTATGTTGTTAGTATATTGCTAAGGCGTCAGGCTTTAGTGACGGAAATTTTACAAGATCTCATACTAAAGTTCTGACCTAAATGCATGCTTCTATACATTCCAAATCGAGTCCATAATCTTCTGCCCCCTCCTCCTCTCCAAAATCCTCTCCCCTCTCTCATCTCCGGTTGATCTTCGTACAAAGTGTTAGAAATAATTTTATTTTCTCCTTTTGAAATCTGCAAACAAAATAAAAAAAATTATATACCGGCCTCCGGGGAAGTCGCGCACGTAGCACTGCCCTAAGAGTTAATCCGGGTCTATGTGCAGACTTTTCCGGATGCTCCTAGTGGTAAAACCCCCGCTCTACCGGGTTTTCGCCGTCGCACACAACTCGGAGAGATTGACTCGAACTTAGCTTTGTCCAGAAAATAAAATAAAATGAAGAAGAGTGTTTAGGGTAAGGAAGAAAAAGAGACATGATTTTTTTTGATCTTTTGTTCATGTCAATTCCCTTTTCAAAGAAAAGAATGCATGGAACATATATAGAGCCATGACCCATCCCTTATAATTAAAAGGTTTTCAATGAGGCATAAAGAGCCATAAAATAGTATTTGAATGGTGTGATGAATATGAATCAAAAGGAAGTTAATAAGATTTAACATCCAAATAAAATAATCCATTTATTAGGAATTAATTGTATTTGAAAATTGATTTTTTTCATAATAATAACAACAATCCCCCCCAAAAAACCAAGTTTCTAAAAAAACAAAACAAAAAACAAAGATAACAATATTCAAAAAATAAATAAAATCAAAGTACAAAAATTCTGGGCAAGTGGATACTATGCATAAATGAGATGGACTACAGCCTTGAATCTCACATAGTGACCATTGTCTTTGTCTGAAGAAGTGTTTGATGGACTATGCCTTGAATCAGACTTCTTAAACCAGATTCAGAAAATGATACATATAGTACGCTAGAGGTTCTTGGGTCTATCGGGGGACGCGCTTGAATGGCCATGCGCACTTTTGCACATTCATGAGAGTTGCCTAGGATCGTCCTGTCCTATAGTCGTGGCCCTCACGACCTCTCATATAGGTAAGTCCTTAAGGGTTGGTGATAGGGATCAACCCTGCATATCATGCTTGGACTTATTAAGAGTTTAAAATCACCCTATCCATATCACAAAAGGAACACTGTCACCATAAGGATGGGGTATGAATGTACACATGTACAGCTTCCTGGGCTTTTATTTTAAAAAGAATTTAATCTCAGGTCAGTGTTCCATAATAGTCACCTAGTCCAGCTTGTTCCTACCCATTGAACCGGCTTCTTGGGATCTCCAGTCAGACTTGATTGGGTTGTCACTGCTGGTGACTATACTATGGGCTTAACCCCATCCCCCTCGATGATTTTAGGATTAATTTTCTAGACAAACTCTTCGTCAAGATATCTGTATAGTTCTTTATGACTTATATAGTCAAGAACCATATTTTTGCCTTTTAGGCTCTTTTAATGCCTTAAAATGCAGCAGCAAGTACCTGTTCATCTTAGAATTCATAAGATCATGATTTAGCAATTCTTTAGCGTAATTTATAAAAATGACAGGTACAGAAATATGTATATCATGTATATGCATAATAAGATGCTTAACATATTCAATACTTCATGAAGTCATAGTAAGAGTAGAATTTAGGCCCGGATCTATTTGATATATACATAGCAAGATATCTGATCCATTCAGCTTTAGTACAAACTATGTTTAAATATACGATTTCAAATTTTTTTGATACTCCTAGCTACAACAGTTTGTCACATGGACCTATCAACTTATGAGTATCAAAGTAGTTTCACGGATGAATCATTATACTGGATCTTAGTAATTTTGAGTGTCTTTATATCCGAAGAAAATGTCATATAATGACTCAGAAAAAACACTTAAGAATCTTATGAAACCAATAGTAGTCCATTTCTTTAGAAATTTTTTGGTTTGACTAAGCCAGATATTTGGGTTGCCCTTAAATCATATTATGTGTCATCAGAATCAAAGTGTGTGAATATTCCACTAATTACTGTATAAGTCCTAAGATAGTGAGCCAAAACGCATCTGAGTCTATCACCTCTTAAAGTAAGACACAGTAACTTTCAGTCTTGGCTCTAAAGATTTATCTTTACTAGCCATGTTTGCAAAAATGACAATATAAAGTATTAGAATAATAGTTTAAGAGATTTTGCTAATCAACCTTAAAAAATCTTTAGCTTATCAAGTGTTGATTAATTTGGGTTAGCTGTAGGGGCCGGTTCCTAGCTAGCGGAGGTCCACAGGGGGACGATTAAGTACCGTGTCGCTTATGGCTATTTACGTTCGGTTGACAAAAGGACCCTTTCGGCTTGTACCCAAAATAATCTCAACTTTAAAAACTTAGATTTAAAGGAATTTGCAATTTCACTAACTATTTTTTTGCAACTAAATTGTCTGAATGAATCAAAAAATTGTAACGTTACGAAATATAAGCAAAACAAAGTTTTTCTCAATATTGTGACTGAACAATATTGTAATAATTTTTTTCCCGACTAGAAAGTCTAATATTGTGATAATATAGTCATTTAAGTTTCACACTAACATGCGAAAAATATCACTTTTATACAAGAATATACAGAACCATGTGTATAAACCAAGATAATTGGCTCATAGATTTCAACAATGTATTTCTCTAAAAAAAATTAGAAATAAAAACGATCAGAAAATATATATTGTAACTACGAAAATTACCTTTCCAATTGATCGGAGCACTTTTGTACTTCTAATCTTGATTTCAGCTTAGTAATAGAAATTCAAAAGAATATATCATATTGTATTGAGATAGTTCCATTATTTCTGCTAAAAAACCATTAATATCCACGAATTTGGAAAATGTGATTTATACAATATAACATTCGAGCAAAGAACTTTTGTTTTGTTTTGTTTTTTTACGTGCCTTCACCTTAGCATATTTGAGCATTTCCTAGCATTTCACAATCTCTAATATATATTCTAACGTGAAGAAATAACTATACAAGAATCATGTATGAAAAGAAAAAAAATTCTAACAACTCGGCCTTCAAGAAAATAAATGTTACTAATCTTTAGGTAAGTAAAACTTGTAGTTACTTTGTCTAATTCTTTTAGACAATAAAATTTCAACATAAAGAAGTATTTCTGACTCTTGTATTTCTAACAAACCACAATATTTTGCAAAAAAAAAGATCAAAATAAAATCAATTAGACCAAATGTATACAAAATATATTATCACCAATGACAAATATCAGAAACTACATATCAAAGAAAAAGGATGGTAGAAAATCTCAAATTTTACTACAGACAATATGATGTGAATGTGTTCCATCACTAGTTGAACATATAATTTTGAGTATGATTTAAAATCATTTCTTTAATATAGCAATGATCCAACATTAAAACAACAGCATCCTAGTGAAACATCATCAAAAATCCAAGGTAAGCCACAAGACATGCAAACTAGACATATCGGATCAGAAGTCGAATACTCAAAATAGAATAAAACTTACACAAAAAAATGATAGGGAAACAATAATTGATCTTTCCTCAAATAATGATTGGTAAATAAACAAACAAGCACACTCATTTGCATGTATGAGATTGTGTTCATGTTTGATCAAAAGTCTGACTCCTTCAAAGGAATGAGAAAATAAATAAATTGTATATAGAAGGAACAAGAACAATAATGTTAATATGAAGAAATAAAAGGTTGAAAGTTTGAGACCTTTTGATATGGGAAGAGGAGATCTTTGGTTCAAGACAAGGTAACCAGTGAAGCTAGAACACAAGTTATACTTCTTGTATCATTAATTTCAAGTTAAATAAGGAATAAACTGCGTCATACAATATACGTCTAAGATGCCAAGTGAAAAAACATTATTATTACATAACACCCAAGTCACTAGTGTTTATATGTATGGAAAGTAGATCGGTTCATCAAAGACTTTGACCAAATTACATAAAATAGTTAACAACAGAAATGTAGAAATATACATAAAACTTTCTCCAAGGAAATATAAGGAGCAAACTCTCATTCTACATGGACATGATATACTTTCATGTCGCACAAAAAATTGGCCCCTTCAACAAAGGAACCAAAAAAAAAAATGATATGGCAAGACCAAGAACAACATAAATTATACATACAAGTGATTTCTTATTAGGAACTTCTAATGAAAGAAAATAAGTACATAAAGAGTTACAGTTTTTTTATGTAAATAATTAATATATATATAAAAAAAACTAGTCTTAATACAATGTATACATACAAGTCGTAAAAAAATCATAGTATTTTCGGCCAATACCGATACAGTTTAGCATGGATGAAGACGGTGCCAAAACTTGAAAAGAATATAATGAATTATTTGAAAAACAATAAGACAATATTTTTTGATAGCTCTTGAGGCTCCTTGGTCCATATTCCTCCACATAGTACCTCTTTAGCGAAAGTCTTTGAGGACTCGGCCATCACAATGACAAAACATGGCAATAACTAGGAGAACAAGTATCTTGGCCAAGTTTATTCCTAAAAGGAGTACTGAGAGAGCAAGGGACAATGAGAAGGAGGTAATGAGTTTTCATATGTATATCTTTTCCTTTTCCAATAGGGCAAAATGAATATATATATATATACACCCCCAGACCAACAATTAAATGGGTTTAATGAGAAGTAAAATCTAATAAGACCACCAACAGCCAATGACCATTTAATAGGATCAAGTAATAGCTAATAATTTGGTCATTTAGGAGTCACTAAATGAGTTGTTAAAAATGGTCAGAATTGAAGAGCAAAATAAAAGACATTAAAGAGAGGATGTGTAGCCAATAACACTAAGAAAATATTATTATTATTTTTCCAGAGAAAATAATACAATCCCCTCAAAGAACTTAACTATAGTGTATAACTTTAACTCATAGATCAAACCATTACCAATTACATTCATAAACATTTTTGGATATCTTAGTAACTCATAAATATCTTGATTCTCTACTACAAATTCGTGCAGCACAATCATAGGCAAACTGAATCTTTGGTCAGACACTAATTGAGCCAAGGTGACATCCTTTCTTGTTGGACTTTATTTGGTCATAGGTAGTATAAGAATTTACTATACAGATTGATCAAGCATGCGATACAAAACAAAGAATATAGTAAGGGCAGAATTTGAAAATCAGTGTTATTTGTGTGTTTGCTGTGACACACATTCCAAAGTCCAAAGTGTACGCCAAATCAATATTGTGTCCATGTCTCTATTCCTATATTGACATATCGTATGTGTATCAAAATAACAAATAATCCACTTCCCAAAACTAAAATGCATGCAATGTGTTAATTAACGGACACGACATAAACACAGTGCTCTAGGATACAGTAAAGCATGCCAATACATACTAGTGTTTCCGTGCCTATACTTTTGTGGATTGGAACAAGTAACACATAGGACATGAAATCTTGTGAACTAAAATATGAATGTTGTCTTGAGAATCATGTATAAACTAATATTAGAAAAATTTAGGACTACAATCTTATATTGTACCTTTAAGACCTTGCAAGTAGTATAGTGCCCATATGACCGCAAAATACTAGAGGCATGAAGCAACTAAATTGTAAGACAATATGATTCATAAAGCTCATATCCTTAAGAAGCTTATTTGAAAGTTTCTTACTATGTTTACGGACAAGACAAAAATTGTGTAGTGGAAAAAATGATCCAATTGTAATCTAGAACTAGAAAATCACGTTTTTGTCAGAAAATTGTATTATGTATAACGTGGTTAGCAAAAGTGTCTTTGTATATCTTTTGATACTGGATGAAGTTGTATATATATATACCAGAATACAATATAATTTTTTGATCAATATTCAGAATGTAAAAGTAACAGGGCATACCAAGAATTAACTCTTAGATTGTTAGAAATAATTTTATTTTCTCCTTTTGAAATCTGCAAACAAAATAAACAAAATTAAAAGTTACTGGTCTCCGGGGAAATCGCGCACGTAGCACTGCCCTAAGAGTTAATCCGGGTCTATGTGCAGACTTTTCCGGATGCTCCTAGTGGTAAAACCTTTGCTCTACCGATTTTCCGTCGTCGCACACAACTCGGGGAGATTGACTCGAACTTAGCTTTGCCCAGAAAATAAAATAAAATGAAAAAGAGTGTTTAGGGTAAGGAAGAGAGAAAGAGACATGATTTTTTTTGATCTTTTGTTCATGTCAATTCCCTTTTCAAATAAAAGAATGCATGGAACATATATAGAGCCATGACCCATCCCTTATAATTAAAAGGTTTTCAATGAGGAATAAAGAGCCATAAAATAGTATTTAAATGGTGTGATGAATATAAATCAATAGGAAGTTAATAAGATTTAACATCCAAATAAAATAATCCATTTATTAGGAATTAATTGTATTTGAAAATTGGTTTTTTTTCATAATAATAACAACACAAAGAACCTATTAACCACTTAATATAGAATTTCCACCACCATATCTTTCTCTCCCTAACCTAGTTAGCCATGGAGTTTGAGATGTCATCAATGGCGTTGACAATTGGTATCCCATTCCCGGTCTTATCCATTCTCGCTTCATCACCACAACATTGTGTTGGAGTCCGATCTGGATTTGGTAACAACATATTTATGCAGTCCAAGTTTGATTAAATATTTGATTTGATTCGATTTGAACGTCCATAATTTGTGCTGGACTATTTTAGATGTAATATGATTCTTATTTGAGGGTTTCCTATTTAAGAAATTCTATTATGATATAAAATAGGATATTGATGGGCTATTTTATATGTAATAGAGTTCTTATCTTAGGTTTCCTATTTAGAAAATTCTATTATGATCTAGAATAGGTTTTTCTTATCATATATATGGGGGTGAGGGTAGAGACACAAAGCATAGCACAAAGTTGCGATTCAGGGTGCACATCCAAAGGAGATCTAAGAGAAATTCTGCACTTTGCTCTTACGACTTCGCCACACAAGATAGGAGGAGATCACTTGGTCGAGCAGTCATCAACTTTGGTTCGGGAGATTACAACGAATTGGTGAGTGATTTCATTGTAATCTCTATCGTTTCTTCTTAAGTGTGGTTAGAGATTTAACTTATTAGAGCAAAGGGTGATTTTTATCAATTTTGTAATTTTATCTGAGTTAGATTAGAATTTGTCCATGTGACGTAGTCACTGCCATATACTTGTATCTGTCTATGCTTGTTGTTCTTTTGACGGGGGTGATTATTTCAGGTGGTAGGTTGGCCTAAGTTTCCGTTGCGGCAATGTCCTAAACACGGTATCGAAGCACTTGTTGGACATGTTCAATTTTCAATATCTGGTATCAGAGTGAGATTTTTTCGTTCTGGTTTGATACCAACATCTGGTATCCGAGCTTTTAGGATTCCGACAACCATATCTATGGAGAAGATGAACACTCGTATGAACATCCTCTCAGGGAAAACTAGACGATTTGGAAGCCAAGAATGGCGGATCTACTCTGGTGCAAGGACTTACATAGTCCATTGGAGGACGAAAATGCAAAGTTATCAGACAAAGCTGCTAGGACTGGAAATTACTAGATTGGAAGGCCATTGGATTCATCTGTCAATGGCTAGACAAATCGGTGTCCACCAAGTGTCTATGGAAGTTTGGCAAAAGTATTATAGGAGAGAAAGACGGCTGGCAACAAGGTATTTCTTATTCGTAAACCTGTCTACTCGAAGTAGAGGGTACCTCAGTAAACAACCTCTGAACGATATTCAAGGTATCATCAATCAGTTGTTTGCGATGAAGGTGATGATTAATGATGAGTTTCAGACCCTACTATTTTCTCTACCAGAAAGCTAAAAGACTTTGGTTGT
Organism: Iris pallida; assembly: GCA_029216955.1. Lineage (NCBI taxonomy): Eukaryota > Viridiplantae > Streptophyta > Magnoliopsida > Asparagales > Iridaceae > Iris > Iris pallida. The sequence goes on from JANAVB010024997.1 coordinate 19,709,859, forward strand.
GTCGACGAACAACTCCATATCGGATATAGTTGTCACGATGGAGGCAGTCAAGAGTAGCTTGTTGAACAATGAGGTCCGACACAAGCAACTTGAATTTTTGTAGGAGTCCATCCTGGTGACTTCCTACTGAAAGGGAAGACCCAAGTCACAAGCGAGGACAATGAGAAGTTCTTTTAATCTTCTGGAACAAAGCTATCAAAAGAATTTACCTAAATTCGATTTCTGTTCTTGCATGTTTGTGCTCGACATTATGACCCAGAGCAGTTTCTCACCGTTCTGGAAACCGATACAGGAGTATCTGACGCGTAGTTATCGTCTATTGATTCAGGGATGACCATCCCTTGCTTAGATTGTTCGATTGGTGAGTTTCTACCTTGGTGGATACCAAGCTGGACATTAGTTGTGATTCTTGGAGTCAGGACACAAACAACACTTGTGACCCAAGGGAGAGGCTTATTTCGTGTGCAAGAAGACACTGAGTCTATGTCTACTATTGCTTCAGACGCTTATCCTGCAGTAGAGAACACAGTTCCATGGAAATTATATTATAGGTTACTGTGCAGTAGCCGTTTGGTAATTAGGGTTGTCTTTAGTTATTTTTGAGCTTTAAAATGGCAATATGGTTGGGTTGTAAGGCTAGCCAGAGCTTTAGGCTCTCAATTGGTAGGTCGGGCCAGCCTACTGGGCTTTACTCCTTGAAAAGTCTGGTTCAGACAAGAACTAGGTTGTTTGATACTGGTATGTGTATGGGAAGTGGTTAGTGAATTAGTTAATTGGTTAACTAATGATGGTGGATTTAGTTATTGAAAAATTGGTTAGGAAAAATCTTTAGAGTATTGTCTAATTTTTTTTTCTATTTTTAGGTCATTTAGAAGACATTATCATTTTCTCGGAAAGAAGGAAAATACTTGTAACTCAATTAAACACATTGCATGCATATCATATTTCACATGTTTCTTGCTTATCGTTTCACTTGCTTGCATGTCATCGTGTCATATCGGGGAGGGAAGAGCATTATAAAGCATGTAACCTAAGCCTAGACATATAACCGATTTTTAGTATAGAGTACATTATATACCTTATACCTTGTCATGACCCGTACCGCTTTTCGGGGTGTGAGTGCATGTCCAAGCCCAGCCTACGCTACAGTGTCGGCGGTAGTACGCCGTCTAGCCTGCAATAAATAAAATGCTCATAAAATACTATTTTATTGCTCATTCATATTTCTAAATCAATTACAAAATTTACAAGATTTATATTTAACCAAATACAATGTCTCATAAAATCTAATACAACAAATCTAAACTATCTAACTAGTCTCTAGGTTTTAGCTTTCAAGATATCTCTAACTCCACCGGAAGGAACTCAAAGTAAGAGTGCAAGTCATCAAGAATAGTCATTAAAAATCTATTAACTGAAAAAATATATCCATTCAGGATTAGAATAAGTCCACCATAACACCACACTACATAATATAATATACAAGCATGAAGGAAACAATAATAAGAAACATGAACTATATGCATGACATGAAAGAGTACATTTATAACATAAGGGCAACATGACCGTCGATTCGATAGAAGGGAAATTGAATGAACAATATGGCCACAAAAGATCACGTCTACTGTGTGTTAATTTAGAGTGCCAACGTTCTGTCACACCCCGATCCCGCTAGGGTCGTTCGTCCTTGCTTTGATCCTTGCGGGATCGTTCGTCCTCGCTAAGGCGTGATGTCGTGCAAGTCTAAGTTGCACTTGCACAAGGCCAGTACCTGCACAAAACAACTAGACAAAGCAAAACACACGCGTACAGCATATTCAATTACAGAAAACCAAATATTGGATATAGAGATTTTGAACAGGAAATACTTCTTTTATTCATAACTTGATAGGATTAAAAAGTACAAAGCTTGCGACTCAAAATGCCATAATTTTGCTTACATATCTCTCTTTGAAACTCTTTTTCAAAATAGCCACAATGTCCATACATCATATCCTTTTATTACATAGTCGAAAATAAAAAGACACCTTCAAAGAAAAATTTACAACTTGACTGGAATAAAAACTAGCTTCGAGGCAATCCACAAGCTCTATTGGGTTGGACGAGCTTTAACACCTCACTTGAAATCCCCCTGTCTCCTTGTTAGCTGAAAAGGATGCCCACAACGTGGGTCAGTACACATCTTGTACTGGCGAGCGACTTTTTGCCGAACTCACAAATATCTGCACTAAGTCAATATGTGGAGCTAGCATACATTTATTATGTGATCTTTCTACTTGTCTAGTTCTTTTTAACAATTCATAAGAAAACATGACAGTAGAAATATTTCATAACAATCTTACCCATCGCCGTCAGTCATCCCTGCACGAAACATGTTAACACAATTTGCATATATAAGGCATAGTTATTTTTCATCCCTGTATGTTAGGTTTGCAGTGATTCTTGTATATACGCATGAACCTAACTATTTGTTCGTCCACGAGTCATTCCCCGTTATTAGCTGCTGTGACTCTTAGTTCAGCTCGTCGCTAATGGACACTCTATACATCTATCTGATCGCGATGTTTCTTTACCTCAGGGTGTTAATCTAATCCCCCTAGGCCGAGCAGTTCAGGCACCCCCAAATTGGTCGTGAGGATTGCCCTTCTGCACAAGTTGTCCGAGACCAATGCATGCATGAATTCAACTCTATCAAGTAAAATCTCTATTATGACAACTATGCATCGTTCAGTATTTCCGTCTTACTCATTTTTTCTCTATACGGCAAGCCGTATCCTCTCTATCATGTAACTTTAGAAACATTTATAGAAATCTTTTTGCTGCATAATAAGAGCTTGTAAATATTCATATCGAACACGAGTAGGGCAAATGTTCTTTGATTTTAGCATCTGATTCAATTCGTTGTTTCTTATCTTTTGTTGGTTGGTATCGTTGATCAGCGGGATGAGGTAATAAAGTAGACTAGCGATCATTTTTAGTAGGCGAAGAAATAAATGTTTGCCCAGTTAAAGCAACTCACCAAAAGAATCTTGTTCGAGAGAATGAGGGACTTCACACAACGATCATGCGCCGCCTATGCGTCCTCCTGCATTGGCACCAACATTTGATTAGAATACTTCTGTCTCTTTCTCTCAAGATCCGGTATGAATGTGCAATGCGATGAAAGCGAACAATGAGAACCAATCATCGAAAACCAACACGAAAACACATTCATCAAAATCAAGCAGCGAAAGAAAACATCCAACAAAACTCTTGGATTTATTTCAATAGAAGCCGATCCATTAATTTGAAAGGTTCATTGCATTTCATCCTTGATCAATCGATACTGGCAAAGGTTTTCCCAAATACTTAGTTCAAGACTGAGTCAGCAAGTCGTGTGTATTATGTAGAGGACCGTGCGGAGCGGTGCACTACACGTTCAACATGTGCTTGGGTTAGGAATCAGACAGTCAACACGTGAGGTGTATTGACTGAACATATACTATCAGACGGTCCCTCGATCGAATAAACTCCGGGCTATACTGGGGTACCACATGTCTACTAATTGTATTCTCCCACCCGACTATCTCACTAGTACATGTCCAATACGATAAATATTAACAATATGATAACCAATAAACACGATAAACTAGGAATAAGGCATGAACATGTACATATACTCTAACAACTCTAATTCTCGTGTACAAGCAGTAATCATGGTCAATCAAAAATAGTGACGACATGAGATATAAGGATGTAACGGTAAAAAGATGACATAAGACGCATGCAGTACAAAATAAAGGTACCATAATGTAATAGTGAAACTTGTCATTAGTTAAGTTGCAGTTGACACGCGATATGATCGTGTTGGCACAAAATAGTCGTGGATGTCATAACTATGCAAGACAATCTCAAATGACGGGACAAACTATGTCACTGAGTCAGGAATAGTCAAATTACCTAGAAACGATATAGGGAGGTTCGAGATTTTGCAAGAAAACATGATTATGACTAACCAGGGACAAGAATTACTTGAAGAGAAGTAAATATTTAATAACTTTTAGAAATTACTTAAAATAGTTTGAAACTATGTTTTACCAAAATATTTTTAGATAACAATTTTATAAATACTTATTATTTGGGAAACTACCAATCAAAATATTTTAAAATAAATACTTTTGAAAACATAGAAAATCATTTTAGGGTTAAACCCTTAATTTTGTTCAAACTAAAATTTTAGGTCAAAATATTTTTATTAAAATAACTATACTGGTATTAAAGATAACAATAAGAATATTACTGATAATAATGGTAATAAAACAATACTTAATAATAATATCAAATGCTACTAATAACACTAACAGTATATATATACATATATATATATATATATATATATATATATATATATATATATATAAATAAATATATATATATATATATATATATATATATATATATATATATATATATAATGATAATAAAATATATATAATATATATATATATTATTAAAGATAACAATAAGAATATTACTGATAATAATGATAATAAAACAATACATAATAATAATATCAAATGATAATATATATATATATATATATATATATATATATATATATATATATATATATATATATATATATATATATATATATATATATATATATATATCATAAGTTGGTTGCGATGCTCTGGTTTCGGACGATCCGCTCGTTCGACGTCGGGGCGCTGCGCCCCGGCTAGGGTTGCTCGTCCACCGCCGTCCCTTTCCCTCCCCCCTCCTCCCCTTCCCCATGGCCTCCCCTCCGGCCGACCTCCTGGCCTTCTTGGTTATCCCCTCTGCCCCGTCGCATCCCTTCTCCCCCCTGCTCCTTCCTCTCCGCCCCCGGTCTCTGCTCCCCAACCCCATACCCGCTCTCCCCTCCGGCCTGTTCTTTCACCCCCTCCCTCTCCCGCCCCCATCGCATCAGACCTCCTCCTTTCCCCTCCCCCTTTCGCTGCCTCCCTCGTCGTTCCCCTCCCGTTCTTTCCTGACCCCCGTCGGCCTCCGCCGCTGGGCCGAAGCCACTCTCCCGGAGGCGCTCCTCTCCCTGCCTCTTCCCTCCCACTCCTTGGGACCCCGCCTCCCGCCCGCCTAGCTTCATTTCAATTTTTTAACGCGGCTTAGGGGAGCCACGTGCTACCCTTGGGTTTCGTCCCCTTGTCAGGAGACACGGGCTCAGGTCTTGTCTATAGTGGCGGGCCCCCTAGCTACGCGCGTTACTACAAAGCGCAATCTGGAAACGCTGCAGCCATAGATTTCCTGCTCGGTGTAGTAGGTCTATGTGGCACACACTGCCCTTTTGGAGTGGGCTCAGGTGGTATGGGCGCTCCTGCAGTGGGTCCATGTGGCGCACACTGCCCTTTTGGAGTGGACGCAGGTACTGTTGGCGCTTCCTGTCCCAGTGGCGCACCTTGCCCTGTTGGCGCACCCTGTCCCGGTGGTGCACCCTTCCCTTCGGCCAGATCAGATCTCCCCCGGTCAGTTGGTGACTTCCTCCCGCGCGGGGCAGTTGGAGTGGGCGCTCCCTGCTTGGTTGGAGGCGCACTTCATGGTGCGGATGGCGATGTTCCGATGGGCCCATGAGGCGCACCTTGTGGCTACTTGGGTGCGGCAGCTCCCGTTGGGGCCTATTTTGGCGCAGTCGCCATGGACCCCAACGGTGCCTCTTTTATCGTTCTAGCTTGCGGCGTTGCTCCTGGTGCGTCTGTGCGCGATGCCACTTATAGTGGCCTGCCAGCTTGGGTCGCGCCTCTTGGCCCAGCTCTTTCCTTGGCGGCCCCATTGGGTGCTGCTCATCCATCGGCGCCAACTTTGGCAGACCCTTTGGAAGCCACCCACCCCCTCTTTTATACTCCCCTTCCTGTGCATCCCGCGATGGGCCCGATGGGCGCTTCCCCCTCTCCCTCCCCCCTATTGCGCCTCCTTTTGTGGCCCCGCCGGGCGCAACTCATCCCCCGTCGGTTACGCGGGCCATGGGCACAACTCATCCCCTCCATTCCTTTCCTCTTTTTGCGCCTCCTGCTGGGGGCCCGTTGCCCACCACCCACCCCCATCCCTCTCCTCCTCCTTCTGCGCCTTCGGTTGTGGTCTCGTTGGGCGCCTCCCACCCCACCCTATCCCTCCCTCCGTCAGCGCTGGGTACGACCATCCCCCTCTCATCCTCTGTGCCCCTTCCTCCTCTGCCGGTTGACGTGATGTTGCTATCCGATACGGCAGGTCTACAGGGCGCTCTCCTCCTTCTTGGCAATCCCCATCCCTCGCCCCCTCCCGACCCCCCCGGGCACCCCCTCTGGGAGCTAGCCTTCTTCCCCCGAGCTCTGTGTTATCTGGCGTCACCCCTCTTCCAGCCATCCCTGTCCCTGGCGCTTCTCATCGCCCCACCACGTCCTTTGCCGACATCGTTCGGCCTAACAGGGCTTCCAAGCCGGGACTCCTGTTCCTGGACATCCCCCTCTCCGATATTAAATACCCGGAGGCCTCTCCCATGCCGACTGTGCCGTTCTCCGACCAGGAACTCTCATCTCTGGCCACCTCATTCCCCTACTCCTTCGTCCTCAAATTTTTATCTGGCTGTCCCAAGCTAGCCAAGGTGGCAGAAGTTATCGTTGGTTGGCGACTTTCAGCGGAATACAGAGTAGCCCCCTTGACCCTAGGCATATTTTGTTATACCTATCCTCCGACCTTGACCACAGGGCGGTCTGGTCCAAAGGCACCGGGAGGGTCGATCCCCACCAGATGAAGATAATCAAGTGGTCTCTGCATATTAACACCAAGAAAGATTCAGCGACGGTTGCCGCCTGGGTCACCCTACCCAATCTTCCCCTCATCTGCTTCATTCTGGTGGCTTTTAAGAGTATAGCCAACTCCTTCGGGACTTACGTGGCAACCGCCGTCGAAACCAGCAACCTGACTAAAGCTCACTACACTAAGATTTGCGTGGAACTTGACCTCACCTCAGACCCCCCCAACCACATCCTCATTGAACTAGGAAACCAAACTCACACTCAGCAAATCATCTACGGCAATCACATAATCTACTACACTCACTGCCATTTGCGCGGTCACTTATCGAAGGACTTCTTTCGTCTCCATCCGGAGCTCAGGAAGAAACCAGGAAGGGCAGAACCCAATCCCAAAGGGAACCAGCATCAAAAGTTAGCACAATCACCCCTTCTTCCTCATCAAAACTCCTACACCAGATTCAACTCCAGCGAAGGCAAACCCAGTAAAGGCAATACAGAAGAAAAAGCTGTGGTCCCCTACCACCCACTTACCTTTTCCCTGGACAATCAATTTAGCGCCCTCGTGTCAGAAGCCAACGGTTCCTCCCAGGATTTGGTCTGTCATGCTGACTCCGACCAGACCCCCATAACTGACTCTGAAGACCTCAGCGTCCCTGAGAACGCAGAAGAGCCCTTCCTAGCACCTCTGATTGCCGTCGTCCAACATTCTCCACCCAGCAACCCCTCAGTTGATGCTCTGGCCATCCTAGGACCGAAGCAGGCCCGTAGAGGCCTTCAGGTCCTCGACGCTGGATTCTCTCTCCAAGCGAAAAGGGACCAGATTGGTATCTTCGACGACTCCCTCCTCATCCCGTCGGAGCTTTCCGACCTTGATTCAGCAGGAGAAACGATCGCACCCAATACATGCCTCGAGGACTCCTCCATTGGCACATCCCTTATAAAAACAGGGAAATCACCCACCACCAATATGAAAGTGGAGAAAAGGGGACCGCTAAATCCTCGTCTATGCACACCAGGTCCGCTGCGAAGCGATCCAACCAACCCCTACCAAAGATCCATTAATGCTGAAAATTCTCTCCTAGAATGTCCGCGGTCTGGCGAATAAACCTACGATGAGAAGAATCACCAGCCTTATAAAAATTTACAAGATCGACATCTTGATCATCCTCGACCCCAAAATCTGTTACAAGAGGCTTAAATCCATTCAACTGCAGTTACACTTTCACTCGGCCATTGCCGGCAGACACGACATTTGGATTCTCTGCTTCAAAGCGGTCAAAATCGGCGTCATCGAAGATTCCAGCCAGGCACTGTCCTGCTGGATGGAACACCCTTTGTTTCCTAAATGTACCATCCTTTTCGCGGTTCACGACAGTTGTGACATTGCGGAACGCAGTCACCTATGGAACGATCTTCTGGATACAAACCACCACAATCACAACCTCTCATGGCTTTGCATCGGAGACTTCAACGCCATCACTTACGGAGACGAGAATATTGGAGGCCACCCTCCCCCTTTCTCTGCCATACAAGACTTCAACAACTTCATATTCAACTCCCACCTCACATTCCTTCCATTCACCGGCAACACATTCACCTGGTGCAACATGCAGGAAGGTGACCGTCGACAATTCTTCCGTCTTGATAGGGCATTAACGAACGGCCACTGGCTAGATACGGGGATAATCTCCAAAATTTTTCACCTTAGCGCCATCGAATCCGACCACGCCTCCCTGCTGGTTGGAATCACTAGAACTTCCAACCATTCCAGAAAGAGCTTCTGCTTCCTAGACTTCTGGAGTGAGCACCCCCAATTCCTCGGAGTCGTCGAGAAAGCATGGAACAGCGCAGACTCTATTGACCCCCTTAATCGCGTGGCCATAAAGCTCCAGACCACGAGGAAAGCTCTGACAGCTTGGAGCAAGCAAGCTTATGGCGATATCTTCCAAGCCGTTCGCGAGGCAGAGGATGACGTGACTCGTGCCTAAATGAGATACATGACCGACTGTTCGCCTGATACCAGAAAGGCGCTGAATCTCACCAAAGCCATCCTCAAATTCAGGCTGAAGATTGAGACCAATTTTTGGAAGCAGAAAGCGAGGATCAAATAGGACAGCGAGGGGGACAACAACTCGAGCTTCTTCCATGCTTGCGTCAACGGGCGTAGACAAAAACTCACCCTTCATCAGATTGTCGCAGACAACGGCACCAGCATTACCGACCAAAAGGACATACAACTGGAGGCCGTGAAGTTCTACTCCAGACTTTTTTCCAAGGAAACAATTCACAAAGACAACACCTTCCTGGACAGGGTTCCCTATCTTATCAGCGACACAAACAATCTACGGCTAGAACAGCCCCGTTCGGAGGAAGAACTGAAAGAAGCAGTATGGGCCCTCGACGAGCATAGTGCTCCTGGGCCAGATGGATTTTTGGGGTTTTCTTCTACACCTGCTGGGGTATCATCAAGGTTGACATCCACAATGCGGCCTCCGTCTTCCTTCAGGAGCTACATGTCCTACATCCATCTCGAGCACCAACCTAATCCCCATCCCAAAGAAAGACAACCCAGAGACATTCCGCGACTTTTGCCCAATTTGTCTTTGTACCATTACCAACAACATCATATCCAAGATCATCGCTTCCCGCATGGCAGGCCTTCTTCCCAAAATTATCTCGGAAGAGCAGAGTGGCTTTGTTCGGGGGAGAAATATCCAAGACAACATCATGCTGGCCCAAGAGTTAGTCACATGCATGAAGTTCCCAGCCAGAGGGGGCAACATTGCTATCAAATTGGACATGGAGAAAGCCTACGACAGACTAGATTGGCAATTTATAATTTAGGTCTTCAGAGCCTTCGGCTTCTCCAAAACTTGAAACAATGTTGTGTGGAGATCGATCAGCAACTCGTGGTTCTCCACGATTATTAACGGCCAAGCGGACGAATTCTTTAAATCCCCTCGAGGGGTCAGGCAAGGGGACCCATTAACATCCACCATCTTCATCATTACGGCGGATGTGCTGAGCAAAAACCTTAATAAGATGGCGAGCACCCTTAATTTCCAGAACTACCATACGGCCAGCGGCTACCCGATCATCACCCACTGACCTTTGCAGATGATATCCTTATATTCTCATCTGGAGATGCAGGATCGGTGGAAGTCGTCCATAACACGCTCCAGATATATAAAAAGTGCTCAGGACAGAAGATGCAACCCGGATAAAAGTGTCATCTACACCCACCATAATCTTAAGAGAGGGCAAGCAACAAACATATCAACCACTACATCATTCCCCATCAAGCACCCTCCATTCTCTTACCTCGGGTGCCTCCTCGTGTACGGGAAATCCAACGTCGGGATCTTCGAGAATCTGACCAATCGCATTAGGAAGAAGCTCGAGGGCTGGCACAACGCCACTCTATCCCCAGAAGGAAAGATTATCCTCATCAATCACGTCCTCATTTCCATCCCCATCTACACCCTGGTAGCGTGCTCCCCATCCAAGAAAGTCCTATCGTACATCGAGAGCATCTTCAACAATTTTCTCTGGGTCACAACGGGGATACGAAAAGCACCATTGGGCCAGCTGGGATACCATGGCTCGTCCCACCAGAATAGGGGGTCTGTGTTTCACCAAACTTTCCGATATTGTTATCGCTTTCTCGATAAAGTTGTGGTGGAAGCTTTGCACTAGTAAGAACTTATGGTCAAGGTTTATGAAGGCTAGATACTTCAAGCATACCCACCCGTCTACGGCCATCGCTAACAGCAAAGCATCCACGGCCTGGCATCGCATCCTTCTCGGGCGGTCCCTCGCTGAACCAGCGATTCGCCTTAAGGTGGGCATCGGGGAAGCGTCGCCATTCAAGGAGCGCTGGGTGGGCAATTTCTTGATTCCCAATACTTCGACGGCTCCGGGGAACAACACTATCAAAGATCTATGGGATCCTCCTAATTACACCTAGAATTGGACCAAAATCATATCTTGGGCTGGGCCTGAAGCGGCCGATCACAATCTTTGTAGTGGTTTGAGGATCGGACCGAACGCAGATAAGCTAGTATGGTCGCCCGATGGTGAAGGCACATTTTCGGTTAAGCCAGCCAGATGTGTTCTACAGGGTAACGTGACATCGTCTCTTACCATTGCCTCTTTCTGGCAGACGTGCATCCCCAAGAAGTGGTCCTTCCTCATCTGGAGAGCCCTACGCAATATCCTCCCCACTGACGACATTCTCAACACTATCGGGTTTAGCCTTGCCTCTGTATGCACCTGCTGCTTTGATCGTCAATCGGAAACAGCCAACCACATCCTCAGTCAGGGAGATCTTTCTGTCAAGGTCAGGAGATCTCTTTCCCGGCGCTGTAGATTGCCTTATAGAGACGACAACCTGCACCTCATCATGGCCACCTGGGCTTCAGCGTCCCACGACCACTAATCATCGCTGTGGCACCCACGTGGGTTATCTGAAAAAATCAGAACAAGGTAAGATACGAAGGCCACCAGTGTAGGAACAAAATCGTAAAGCAGAATACTTTAAAGGGGGGTGAATAGAGTAGACAGCGAAATATTGCTAATTAAAACTTGTTAGCAGTTAGATCACAAAAATAATAATAATCACAAAGTAAATAACTGTAACAAAAAGAGTGATCAGAAGGCAAACACAAACACAAAGATTTATACTGGTTTTTCTCTTGTGAGGACTAGTCCAGTCGGAAGTACTCTAGCTTCCAGTTGAATCCACTATTGGAAAATCTCGTAAGTTTTCATACGAAGTCCTTGCAACTTCTACAGATACGATATTTGATACAAAAAACTCGGCCAACTTCAGTTTTGAAGAGTCTTTCTTCAATCAAGTCTCTGATTACAATTTCTTTGAAATCTTCTAGACCGCACCGTACCGGCAAATTGACTACTACTCTCTTTGCTGCCAAGGTACAGCCTGTTCAAGCTATTATTGAGGTGCATTCTACCCATGTTGCTGCCAAGGCACTATCAGTAGCTCGTAGGACTATGGCGTAACCCAAGCAATCAGCACTTCAGGCGTAGTCTGCTACTCTAGCGCAACTCAAGGGAACTAGTCTTTTGGCTATTCCCTCTCCTAATTCTCAAGTTATGAACTTGGAGAATCAATGTTCTAGTGCTAACACTAGACAGAACAAAGGGAAGAGTCCTTTGACACATCCACAATTGGCGCAATCTGTGCCTAAAATGGTCTCACGACAGAACAAAGGAAAAGGCTTCTTAGCTGACCCTTCACAAAATAAAGGAAAGTACCCTTTGGTCTTTTCTCAAACTTCCCTAGTCTATGACTCAGAGGAAGATCTGTCAGATTCTATTCCTTTAAACGGAGGTCCTCGGATCTCTAATATTGAAAAGAATACTGACCAAAGAGGTATCTTACCTACCCCTATGGGGTTTGGTTAAGACCTTCCCACCTTGCAAATTTCAAGATCCAAGCAAGAAAAATTGAGGGTATCATAAACAGAGACACCTGGAGCAGAATTTTCTGATTTACGCGCTTATCTCAATAGGCGTCAACCAGTATCAACTTTGGTGAAACGTAAGAACCCTATGCTAAAGGCCAATCTATACCAAAAGCCAAAGTTTGAAAAGAAAGACCCAACCACCTATGCTAATGAGTTGAGTACATCTTTGTACACTCAGGAAACTAAACATTTGAAGAATAGGAGACATGTTCCTAATAGGAGACATGTTCCTAATATCATTAAGGAATATGTTCCTCCGACTTCTTCTCGTCCTGTAGTTGTAACTGATTTGCGGCAACGTCTTTGTAGAAGCATGGAAAAGGACAAGAAAAGCCAATGCGGCTCCAAACAGAAGGAGCCTCATGCGGCTCGGGAATCCTTCAGAACTTTATGCGGCTCGGAACTCCCTAACAGCTCCATGTGGCTCAGGCAAAGACATGTGGCCATACGCTGTCCTCTTCTACAGCTGGCTATAAAGCAGCCTCCCAATTAGTTGTTCTGATGACAGCTCTGACGCAATGAATGACAGCTCTGACACAATGAATAACAGCTCTGACATAAAGCTGAAATAATAATGGCGTGCTCCTTAGGAAAAGAAGAAAATCTTTTATAACTGACAGGATCCGTCGAGTCCCAAGCACCCCTATGCGGCTGCCTATTTCATACGGCTGCCACTTTCATGCGGCTGCCTCCTTCATGCAGTTGCTTCCTTCATGCGGCTGCCACCTTCATGCGGCTGCTTCTTTCATGCGGCTGCCACCTTCATGCGGCTGCCACCTTCATGCGACTGTCTCCTTTATGCGGCTGCCTCCTTCATGAGGCTGCCACCCTCATGCGGCTACTACCTTCATGTGGCTAGGATTGTGGGGGCCACCCATATGCGGTTCACTTAGAGACCGCACACGACAGTTGAGACACGTGGCGATCCTCACAACAGTTGAGACACGTGGCGGTCTTATCTCCTCAGAGTTGTGGTTGCTAGCAAATCATAACAACCCAGATTTGTTACAATCATCATAATTACCCGAATCAAATCAAATTAATTGCAATCAAGCAGAATGAAAATGTGGCAGGAGATCCGAGTTTATCACAAAGATTTATGGCAATCAGCATTAATTGCCCATACGGATTTGGCGCAATCAAAATTAATTACCCAAATATGATGCAATCAAGATCAATGGTCCAGATTATCGGCCGCCGACTTTTCAAGGGGTAATCATTACAAACCCTAATAATCATACCCCATTCCTATAAATAGCAAGGTGTCATTCCCTTGCAAAAGGATCCGGATCCGAAAAAATATAGCGAGGTGCTATTCCCTTGCAACAAAGACTCTCTCCATCCGACTGGACATACAGAGAGACGGAGGCACGCACAGAAGAGTCTTTCCACACATCCCGAGAGCATTTCTTCATCAAAGTCAAGGCTACGTTCGATCGTCCAAGGAGTAAGGCAGAGCTGTCGTCGTTTTCCCGAGCCTCTATCTTCACCCCCAGAATAAAAAATAAACAATCGTACTTAGATTGCTGTACCTAGATTTTCATTCCTAGGCTTTCTTTGTACGAGCGAGTTTGTATTGTGAGTCTAAGTTCAGTCCTCCTATAAAATTGTTCTGTACTTTTACAATCAATGGCAAACATGATGGCGACTCTGTTGGGGACTAACTTCTCCACGGCTGAGGAGTTGGTGACGCAATCGGATGCAGCCAAACTTGGCTCCACTCAACAAATACTGGTCGCCGGGTTCGACCAGCAGGCATATGAAGAAATGCTCTCCGATGGGAACGCTGGCCCGGTCCAACGGCGAGCCCACACGAAGAAAGCCCGCAGGGAGTGGAGGCCCAAATCATTCGCTCCTTCCCAAGCTCTCGAAGAAGTACTCCCTATTGCTCAAGATGGCGTAGAAGTTTCGCAGGCGACCCCACTTCAGACCATAGAGCACTCTGCTGTCCCCAAGTTCGGCAGAAGAAAACACTATGATGCTGGACTTGCCGAGGCAAAGAGGAACTCTATATGGTCAAAGTCGCATAAAGGTGCCAGCCGCATGAAGAAGGCTCATGCGGCCGCAACTGCCAACCGCATAGAGAAAACTCATGCGGCCACAAAAGTCAGCCGCATGTAGAAAGCCCATGCGTCCAGAATTGTCAGCCGCATGCAGGCAGCCTGCAAGGTCATGACTTCCAGCCGCATCCCTGAGGTTCATGCGGCCACCGCTTCTAGCCGCATACAGAAGGCTCATGCGGCCACAAAGGATAGCTGCATGCAGACAGCCTACACGACCACTGATCCCAGCCGTATACCATCTGTTCTATGCGGCTCAAGGTCAGTCTTCGACCGCCTCTCAGGCGATCCTGACCCCAGATGCTTTCATGTGCCAAACTCCGTGGACTCTTCCTACTATGCACTCTCAGGTGCTAGAAGACAGAAGTCTCGGGCAGCGCGGGCTCGACGAGCTCAGTCAGCTGTCCCAACTTCTGACTATCAGGGCGTCCCGCTGACTATTACACGGGCCTCTGATGGAAAGTTGTACAAAACTACCCGTATCTAGCCCCCGGCGGCCAACGAATGGGATAGTTATCAAGAATCTCCCAACAAGGATCAGGGGCAAGTACTCATGCTACCCCCACATTAGGAAGCAGGCAGGAGGCCAACACACTCATGGGCTCAGAACTCCCGGGCACACAAAACAGATGACTTGCGCAACGTGATTCTTCACAAACACAAGAAAAGAGATGAAGATTTGATGTGCAGAAGTCCTGTCAGGGACATCAATGCACCCAAGTCATTGTCAACTGCTGCTGCAATAAGGCAGCAGTACAAGAAGACCGATGGTCCGTCTTCCAACAGCTGCAACACCCAAGCTCAGAAGACGAGGCACTTCTCATCGCCTCCTGCAATTCTGCTCTGAAGATTTCTGGCAGCGGTAGAGGGAAGAAGGAAAATGTCTCCAGTCCAAAAATCTCTACCGGCGTAACCAAGAAACTCTCTTCTAAACGGTTATCTACCACCGTTACAGGAGGAGTTTACCAAGGTACCCGCTCAAAGACGAAATCTGCCACACTTGGAGATTCGTCGTCCACATCTCTGGGAGGTACTGGAGCCGGAGGTAGCACTCCTCCAAATATCCATGACAATCTGGTGTTCCAAGAAGAGACGATCAAGAGGAAACAATCTACCTAACAGATAAATCTGGTCACTACAGATAAATCTATATCGCCTCTCTTAGGTAGTAAGTCATGTATGATCATACCTCTGAACTTTCCTCCTAAAAGAGCTCTCTCCTTATGATCCAATAACCGCACTTCAAGTGCATAAAAAGGGTAACAGATCCACAAATTCTCTGAAACAACCACGTCGATGTTACCTCTGAGTTGTTTCCCTTTCATCAAAAACAAACTGCCCCTCACATAGAACTTCCACGTCCTCATTACCTCTGAGTCATTCTATGTATCCCTTCATGGAGCCCCCTCCTGCCATGTCCTCATTACCTCTGAGTGGGAAGGCTCCATCGAAGAAACCCTCATATTTACCATGTCCTTATTACCTCTGAGTAAGTATGTTGGTTCTCTCTCAACTTATTATCCGTATCCAGAACCAGGGTACGCCAAGGATAATAGGTCCACAAAAAGTCTTCCATTGGGACAACTACTACAAACAAAGAATAGAGCGAATGTATTCTGTTCATTCAAAATCAGTTACATTCACATGACTACATCTCATGAGCAAGCCAGAAAAGTTCTCTATCATTTCATTCAGACAAGAAGGAAGAAGATTACATTGATGTCCAAAAGAAGCAAAACACAAACTGCAGCTAAAGACAGACAGAAATACCAGGACAAAAGATGGACATTTATGAGAGCCTACGAATCCTAGTTACGGGGGCGCATATACCAGTCCCTCAACCACTACTTGAGCAAGATCCTTGTCCGGAGGAGGAGTGTCAGAACTCCCAATACTACAGCCGTCTGACTGGGGCTCCTCCTTTACAACAACTTCAATAGGCGCCAGCTCTCCCTTCTGTTCCTCCATTTTTGGTATTATCTCTTCCTTAATAAGCGATGACTCTTGTTTAAGAGGAGGCAGCAGCTTTTCCTTCACAATGATCTCAGCCTTCGGCAGGAATGCTGCAAGAATCAAAGATAAAAAGAAACAAAGTTAGAAGATGGCCAGAGCCTCATGGGGCCCAGTCCAGACGAACTTATGCGGTCCTGATTGAGGGGGCTTCATACGGTTCGATTCAGAGGGACTTATGTGGCTCTGTTCGAAGGGTCATTATGCGGTTCAATTTGTGAAGTATCTATGCAGCCACTAGACAACTCCCATGCGGCTCGGACATGGGGTATACCCTCATGCGGCTCGGACATGGGATGTATATGCGGCCCATACAATTTAAAAAGTTCGACGAAAATGAGGAACGCATTAAAGGCTTGTGCATAAAGCATGCAACAGAGCCGTCTTTGGTATGGTTTCAAAGTACACGATCCGCCCAAACCCTTGCCAGCAATGGAGGGGTGAACGTCGGGGTAAACTTTAGGCACCGTGGCTGATGAAGAAGCCACTCCCTTACCCTTCACCACAGCTTTGGAAGACTTGGGGGCCATTGTTGACTGATGAGCGGAGAAGGAAGACGAAGACAGCGAGAAGAGTTGAAGACGAGAGAAAGTAAAGAAGTCTACCCTCTCCACAAACCCTCTTATTTATAGGCAGACAAAAGAGGCGGGGCTCATGAACCGACGGACGCTTCGATCCGCGTGCTGCATAAAAACAAAACCGACTCTTCGTTCATCGAGGAAAATCCTGATATTTAAAACTGACCCTTGGGATCCTGCCCCAAAAGGCGGCTTTAAATCTGAAGCAAATCAAGAGTAATTAATGAGATGCACACGTGGCAGGGAGTCTATGCGGCCAGACAGTCTATGCGGCCAGAAATGACCTATGCGGCTAGGAAGGTCATGCGGATAAGAAGTCCATGCGGCCAGAACATCCTATGCGGCCAGAACATCCTACGCGGCTAAAAATACCCTATGCAGCCAGAAGAGCTTATATATAGCCATGCTTCTTATTCAAAGTATTTCAATTTTTCAAATTAAAAACTTTGAAGGGGGTCTTGTAGAAGCATGGAAAAGGACAAGAAAAGCCCATGCGGCTCCAAACAGAAGGAGCCTCATGCGGCTCGAGAATCCTTCAGAACTTTATGCGGCTTGGAACTCCCCAATAGCTCCATGCGGCTCAGGCAAAGACATGTGGCCATACGCTGTCCTCTTCTACAGCTGGCTATAAAGCAGCCTCCCAATTAATTGCTCTGATGACAGCTCTGACGCAATGAATGACAGCTCTGACACAATGAATGACAGCTCTGACATAAAGCTGAAATAATGATGGCATGCTCCTTGGGAAAAGAAAAAAATCTTTTATAACTGACAGGATCCGTCGAGTCCCAAGCACCCCTATGCGGCTGCCTCTTTCATACGGCTGCCACTTTCATGCGGCTGCCTCTTTCATACGGCTGCCACTTTCATGCGGCTGCCTCCTTCATGCGGCTGCTTCCTTCATGCGGCTGCTTCCTTCATGCGGCTGCCACCTTCATACGGCTGCCTCCTTCATGCGGCTGCCTCCTTTATGCGGCTGTTTCCATCATGCGGCTGCCACCTTCATGTGGCTGCCTCCTTCATGCGGCTGCCTCCTTCACGAGGCTGCCACCCTCATGCGGCTACTACCTTCATACGGCTAAGATTGTGGGGGCCACCCATATACGATTCACTTAGAGACTGCACACAACAGTTGAGACACGTGGCGGTCCTTACAATAGTTGAGACACATGGCGGTCTTATCTCCTCAGAGTTGTGGTTGCTAGTAAATCATAACAACCCAGATTTGTTACAATCATCATAATTACCCGAATCAAATCAGATTAATTGCAATCAAGCAGAATGAACACGTGGCAGGAGATCCGAGTTTATCACAAAAATTTATGGCAATCGGCATTAATTGCCCATACGGATTTGGCGCAATCAAAATTAATTACCCAAATGTGATGCAATCAAGATCAATGGTCCAGATTATTGGCCGCCGACTTTTTAAGGGACAACCATTGCAAACCCTAATGATCACACCCCACTCCTATAAATAGCAAGGTGCCATTCCCTTGCAAAAGGATCCGGATCCGGAAAAATATAGCGAGGTGCCATTCCCTTATAAAAAAGACACTCTCCACCCGGCTGGACATACAGAGAGACGAAGGCACGCACAGAAGAGTCTTTCCACACATCCCAAGAGCATTTCTTCATCAGAGCCAAGGCTACGTCCGATCGTCCAAGGAGTAAGGCAGAGCTGCCGTCGCTTTCCCGAGCCTCTATCGTCACCCCCCAGAATTAAAAATAAATAATCGTACTTAGATTGCTGTACCTAGGTTTTCATTCCTAGGCTTTCTTTGTACGAGCGAGTTTGTATTGTGAGTCTAAGTTCAGTCCTCCTATAAAATTGTTCTACACTTTTACAATCAATGGCCAACAGTCTTACACAAAGACGAGAAATTACAGGAATGACTCCCTCACCTCCAAATCACGCTTCAAATCGCCATTGCCTTCATAAAGTCGTCATCAACTGTTATTGCCAATCGCTCGACAATTTGTCTTCGGTCGTTTGAACTATGCTTCAACTCCTGAACATATAATAGAAGACGAAGATGAGCTATTATATGCTTCTGTCAACATGACTTCTCAAGGCACTGGAGGTGAGAAACGTCCAAGACGTACTGTATTCCGTAATCCTAGTCCGTAATATATAGATCGGCTCTATGCATCCAATGAAGGTGTCTTTCAATACACTAGTCGAGGAATCGACATTTGAACCAAGGTGTCTTTAATCAAGAAGATCTTCCCATCGCTCATGTAGGAGAAGACTCTTTCTCAGAGTTTGATGCAGATAGTGAAAGTTCTGAACAAACTATCTCATCAATAGCAACAAGCGAAGTGACGGCATATACCATTATGGAAGATCAAGATGCCTCTACTTCAACTAGTCAAGAGCAACGAATTGTTGCATTAGAGGACAAATTGAAGGCCATGGCAGAAATGGTTGCAAGCATGGACACCATAATTGTGGCACAACATACAATGCCCCCGATTATAAACCCTGCTACAAATCCTGAGCATATAGCATCTTCTGTACCTGTTAGTCTGGGGGTACCACCTTCTCAAGTTGCCTCTGTGCCAATTCAAGCAGATTCCAGTCAGTCTGGTACTGGGGGTGGTAATTACCACGCTGTTCTTCCTTACACTTCTATCCAGCCTACCAATTCCCAAACATCAGGGGATGCTAATGAGGCTGTGAAACTCTTACACACAAAGTTTGAGGCCTTCAAGCAGAAGGATGGCCTACAAAGACTGGGTATAAAGCAACCATATCCTACAGAGTGGAAGTAGGTTCCATTTCCTCCTAAATATAAGCTCCCAACCATCATATTGTTTGATGGCAGCACTTCTCCAAGTCAGTACATCAATCATTTTGAAGTGATGACTGATCAATTACAGCCAAATGATGCTCTTCTTACCAGAGTGTTCATCAGTTATTTAGCTGGCGCAGCATACGACTGGTATCATAGCCTGCCTGATGGCTGCATCACTTTTTTTGCTGGTTTCAAGCAAATGTTCTTGGAAAGAGTCAACGACATGACGATGTCTACCCTCAGTAAGATTAAACAGAGGCATAATGAATCCATAGAGAGTTTCATTGAAAGATTCCGCCGAGAGGCACTCAAAATGCCTTTATGAACTCTATCTGCTGTAACAATAGACACTTGCAAATCAAACTTGTTGCCTATTATCAGTATGTGGACAGGATCTACACAATTCCAGGATTTGCCTTCTTTCATTGTCAATGCCAAAGCAGCCGAGGTCAGTGCCAAAAAGTTTAAGCAGTTAGGAGTCCAAATGACTCATCCTAACCAAGATGAACATTCTACACCCGGGGGTAGTAATTGTCAAAATAACCGTAAGAGTAAAGATACATTGGCCATTAATCTTAAAGGCAAGGAATTTTTGGCTGTCAACGTCACTCAGACGACATCCACTCCATCAGCACCACTACAGAAATCAACTCGTCCAAAAGAAGAGTATTCTTTTGATGAAGATGAGACTTTAAGCATCTTCGATTGCTTGATCAAAAGCAATAAGCTTCAGCTTCCAGAGGCAAAACGGCCAGAAGAAGTGGGTAAAACTGATCACCCTAAATACTATGTTTATCACAGATTTGTATGGCATCCAACCAGAGCATGTTATGTGCTCAAGGGTAAGATCCAAGAGTTGGTCAACTCTGGAGCAATTACTCTGCAACATGACGAGAAAATAGTGATTGCTAATGTGGTTTCTCTACAATTCGGGGATTTTCTACCACAACTTGTGCAAGATGGTGTTTTCCTGTAACACCCCAGCCCCAAAAATAGAGGGACTAGAATGTAATCATGCTAGCTGTATACATACGAAATATATGGACCGTCGTATGTATACATAAGCTGTAAAATGCAGTAACCAAGGCACTAAATCTCATCCACAAAGATAAGTAATGATATAAAAACAACTTTAAATTTGTCATGTATACAATCGTTGGGCGGAGACAAATCCACTACCAACAAGTGAGGAAAAATACATGAAAAATGAAATGAGTTTGGCGACGAAGCGAAGACGATCAAAGTGCAATCATCCTCGAAGAAATAATGACGATCATGGCCACGGCTAGAATACCTGCGAAAGACAAGAGCACACACCTGGAGAGATAAACAGGTCCTCAGAGGGACGTAACAAGATACAATAACATGCCATATAAATATTGAATATAAAATATGCCACAAAGAAAGTGACAAAACATAAATAAGGCAACCTAACCATACTAAAGTGAACATGTAGTTGATAACAAACCTTTCGTCGCATGAGCCCTGGCTGTAAATGGGATCTGGTATAGTCCCCACTTGGGCACCAGTGACCTAAGCGCATGACGTTCAAAAACGACAGTGGCCAACCTGAGAGGCTCATACCCGTATCTCCAGCGGAGCTTTCGGGTTACAAGGGAAGTGCAATCGAAGCCCATACGACAAGAAAATGTTCTTCCCACCCAATGTACCTATCATGTCGCATCCACAACCATGTAACACTACTAACCGTCAAGTCTTCTAACATACAACTATTGACAGTTAGATCTAACGCACGTCCTATACGCATCAGTAGTCAGCCAACACGCAAGTCCTGATGCTATATGCTACTCATAACTCACACATCTCGTGTCACATCAGTGTCAAAGTTTTATGTAATGCACTAAACTAGTGGTAGTCCCTTAACTCTAGGTCCATATGCAATCAAATGATAAGTAACAAGGTATAGATAATATCACAGAGCAGGTAGTAAATCAATAACTGGAAATAAATGAACAGTGATATGTAATAAAATGCAAACTGAATATAAGCAGTATAATGACAAGGTATCTTGCCTGTTGTTACGCCTGGTGTGGTGCGATGTTCTCTGACATGTCTCAATAGTCCAATAGCCATGGTCGATGTAATGGTCCAAGATTGAGAGAAAATAGGAACACACGATTATTCAAGATCAATGATAATAACAACCAGGAAATTTGTAAAATAAATATAACTTATTTTTAGAAAATATTTATAATAAATTTAAGACTAGATTTGTTTTTGGAAAATACTAAAATCTCAAATCATTTTTAGGCATAATTACTATAAGTCAAAAAAATATAATTTTAGGAAGAATACTAGAATATATTTTAGATAATATTTGAAGAATATTACTGAATCATTTTAGACCAAAAACCATATCTTTTTCAAAATATATATATTTATAGATAGCAGATATAATCTAGAAGAATATTTTAGTGTTGAAAACTAACCTTGAATTTATCTTGGAATATATTTATAAATTTCTAAAATAATAATGCAATTAATAATATCAAAATCATAAAATAATAATAGGAATGATAATAATAATAACACTTGTAATAACCTCCCTACTAAAATATAAATAACTTATATCCTAACTATTTTACTGTATAGAAATTTATTATTCATAATATAACAGCAGCCACAGTAGTAATACAATTAAAATATTAATAACAAATGTGATGCTGATAATAATATTAAGAAAATAAAATATTTATTTATGGTGTATGCTTGTACTGATACCAAACCATAAAACTAAAATAATATCAGCTAAAAGCAAAAAATCATAATAATAATAACAATAATAATAATAATAATAATAAATGTAATGATAATATAACTAATAAATACAGCTAATGCTGTTCTTTAAAGAGAGAGAAAAAATGGAGTGGTGAGAGAGGGAAAAATCGGGAAGGGGAAATTTCACCTGCGGCTTGGTCGCCTCAATGGCGGCGGGTGGCGCACGGCGAAGGCGGCGGTCGGCGGCGTGGAGCGACGGCAGCGGGGCTGGTGAAGTCGGAGAAGAGAAAGGGGCGACGTGATCAGTGGTGGGATCTCGGAGTTCGGCAGACGCGTGGCGGCGGAGAACGCAGTCGACGCCGGGTTTGGGCGCTGGAGGTGGCACGGTGGTACTCGCCGGCGCCGGAGTGGATGGGGGCGCCTGGCACGGAGGAGATGAAGCAGGAGGCTAGGTTCAGCGTGGAGGACTCCAGGCGGTGGCGAGGTGAGTCCGGTGCTGGTGATTGCCGGAGGCGGCGGATGGAATCTGGGGGACGGGGGTTCGTCGAGATCGATGCTGGATGTGCGGCTCGATTTCGGCCGGCGGTGAGCCCTCACGGTCGTCAGCGAGGTGATCGACGACGGCTCGGCGATGTCACGGTGGAGGTAAGGTTTCAGTTATACCTTCTGATTTGTTTTCTGGTGTTTGTGGCGATGACGAACTTTGGGTTTTTGGCTATGGTGGTGGAGGTTCGTGGTGTTTGCGGAGATGTCGGGGGTGGTTTTGGTCAGGTGTGCAGTAGAGGACGTTGGATAGGGGTGGATGGTGACGGTGGTGGCCATTGGTGGCCGGGACGGGAGGTGGATGTGGCCAGAGAACAGCAGTTGTGGCGGGGATGTTGGTGGTAGGCTGGGGGTAGTTCTAATGGCAGTAGGAGCGGTGGCCGTGGCGGAGTCGGGGTCGAAGAGAAGTGGTGGCCGTATGGGGCTGGGAGGGATGTCGTCGTGTCCGGGGGTCGGACATGGCGGAGAACATATTTGTATTTGTAATGTAAAATGAATATAGTCGATGAGAATAAGGCACCGACATGATGCACATACACTCTGAGTTGTGGTGGAAATTTATGGATGAGTACCTCTCCTTATATAGGAGGTAGGAATTCCCAGTTGGATAGGGATTGGGGGAATTTAAATTCTCCCTAGATAATATCATATCATATTTAAATTCGCTTTAAACTTTAAATCGTTCAAATCCAAATTAAAAATAAAATCTCTACTCATTTAATTCAAATTCTAATGAAATCTTTTCAAATTTAAATTAGCATAATTAATCAAATATTAAAATCAACAAAATCTCAAGTATCATTTTCATAGTTAAATAAATATAGAAATAATTAATTTCAAAAATCACGATAATACTTAAATATTAAATCATAAAATAGCTCTTATAAATAACAAAATATTTTAAGTATCAACTTTCAAATTTTGCAAAATATTTGGAATACTTTTCATATAAACCACAATTTTTCAAATCACCATTTATTTTTAAACGATGAACAAAATAACTCTTTTTTAGAAATAAAAATATTTACCACATATTATTTTTGAAAATTAAATTCTTCTATATATAAAATCTCTAATAAAATATTTTACAAAAATATGTACCTCGCACATATTCGCATTCGACGAGCAATTACGAAACGCAAATCTCGCACGCTACAACAATGTGAATTTCTATGCGACGTGTAGATACGAAGTACAAAATAATTACAAAATATAAAAAAATCATAGTAGAAATTTAGGGGGTTTACATGCTACCCAACTTATAAGAATTTCGTCCTCAAAATTTAGGAATACTAGGATAGGTAGGATTGGAAAGATACAAGAGTTTCTAAATGGAAAAAAAAAACATGATTATATTTCAAGCAAGGAGTCAAAAAAGGAATCCAATGAAAATAGGCAATTTGGGATATTTTCAATTTAGAGGACTGGGAGAATAAAATCACGGGTTTAGAATGGAAAGTGATCACATGCCTGACATCCCATTCAGTATCTAAATTGGATCGAAGATAACTTTTATTTTATAACCGTGCAATCTCGTAAATAGATGATAACCTTCAGCGTCTCAAACTTTGATCAATAATCCAATATTTAACTTACATTCAAGATAGTAAATTTTGATAATTTAACAACTTACACATAGTGCATTTATCATCACTAGCTCTTCACAATCTTCTCAAATTTTATATTTCACCAAATTTGAAATTTTCTTGAACGTATTTCATTTTCTTCTTTACTCCATTTGAGACTTGCTCTTAAATATCAACTTTCAACACTTTGATTCCAAATATATATTTTAAATCTAATATTTCATGATAAACTTTAATAAGTCTGGGAACCTTTAGTTCAATAAATCTCTAATCTTTATCTCCCAACATATATATTGATATCTCTTCTTTCACAGACTAAATTTCGTCTTTCGTAATCTCCTCGAAATTTAAATTCAATAACTTTTAAATCAATTTGGTCGAAAGTATAAATCAACTCGTCGTAATAAGAATACATATCAATCACCAAAGAGTTTTTTTTTCGAGAAGTGCTAATTCTCGTCGACCACATTCCTCAATTTCATTTAATAGTGTTACGACATATTTAACTTATGTCAAATCTCACATATACCTTGTAATCGTATGTTCATCTTAACCAACTATACCATTTATCTTCTCCATGAGTTCTCTAATCTAGCCATGTACAACCGAAGGGTGTCATGGTCCAATTTCTATTCTTTAAACAAGGAAATCATAAAAGGCAAAAAAAAGTTATATAAACTACGGTGAAGTAAAAAATGAATCCTCAATAAGTGAAGCAAACAATTTGGAAGGAAAGTACGGTTAGGTGCAATGGTCGTGGTAAACGTAATAAAAATATGGAAATAACAGGACAAGGGTTAAGCAATCAAGAAGAATCACAAGTTAAGCATCTAGAAAAAAAAGTAGATTACAATCATATATTGGTCAAAAGATTTGAGTCAAGATTGAATTTCTAACTAAACTCGGAAAGGCAATGGTATTATGGTAGGCGTTATAGCTAGCCATTTTGACTTGAAAGTCGCATCATAAAAATAGAGTACAAGGGGACGTGTTTTAGTGGGACATGATATACCTACATGAAGGTGAGCTCGTCTAGGTCTTGTATGTAAAATTTGTTGGAAGGAAAAGTCTAGTGTTCTGCTCCAAATATTGAAGTCACGATAGGGAACGCCAAATGATCAAAATAGAAAGTGGGTTTTTATAAGGTAATAATTAATGCACAAAAATAAAAGGTTAAAGCACGAAATAAAGATAATTTATGAAATCTCGTAGATCAAGTTAAGATAAGTTAGAGACACAGTTTCTAGAGAGAAAATAGTCACATAGATAAGGGTACGGTCACGGGAACGATTCTATCATTTCTAAGTTTCAAACAATTAGATGTCACGAATAAAGATCTAGATTTAAGGGAAGGTCGAGTAAGTCAAAGATATGTTCATCGGTTTGGTCTATGACTAACTATACTTGTGTATATGCAATATCATATTCATAGGTGGCATGGCAATCTAATGTGGAATACTTCTATCTCACTAGGATGACTTTAATTGTTTCTTGGTCCTTCACCAATATATGATCTAATCTAAAATTTCAAGTTCCTCGAAAGTTTCTCAATAAAATTTCCAAGATACTCCACCAAAAATTTCCAATTATCTTAGACTGTCAACTTTAATCAAAATTTAAAATCTCTAGTCAATCTCGAAACAACCCTTGTATATCGTAAATCGAATAATTATTATTATATTTTTTTCTTCCTCCAAATCTTAAACTCAACATTTAATAAGTTTATCAGCCGAATTTTAATACTACAAAATGGAACATTTAGATAACTTCCGAATTTAATTCTATATCCTTCAAATGTGTATATCTAGCTTCCAACAAGTCACAACTACTCTCAAAAGTAATAAAAAAAAATTTCACCAAAATTTAAATATCCATAATCAAGGCCTTAAAATCGATATCTAAATAACTTTATAATTCATAGATCATATGACATAATTTAATTCAAAAACTTTTTACCAAAATTTATCAATCATCCTCAAATTTTGGTCAATCGTAAATCATACTTCCATATTTAAAATTTTATGATCATTTTTAAATCAAATTTATATCCCTCCAAAAGATGTATAGCTATAACTCAATAAATCAAAAATGTTTAAAGAACTTCAAAAATCAAAACGCAAAATCAAATCAATTTGTTTTCTCGATCTAGCTATCCTCTTGTGTATATCACCTTGTAATATCAAATTAAAATTCCAACTATCTTTTGGAAGCGGTAGTACGCTACTACCCAACTTGGAATTAACTAATCCATAAGATCATATTTCTAGGAAAATAACTGCCTTTATAACTCAAATAAAATTAATGCATATTAATTGTCGATGCAATCCATCTAGCCATGTGTTTAACCTATGGGCATATACTAGTGTAGCCATCTTACGAAACACGAAACTAAGAATTTACGGTAGAAGGAGTCAAGCAAGATACAAATCAAAGAGGTCGAACGAGAGTTCGGAATTTGAAGTCAAGAAAGGATGTCAAGTAGGTGGATGAGATTCTAAACTCTAATCCTATACTGCATGCCCGTTCGGTACAGTCGTGTAACCGAAATGGCAAACTAGACCTGCATGGGCTACCATAAAAACATGTAACGCCCCAGCCCCAAAAATAAAGGGACTAGAACGTAATCATGCCAGCTGTATACATACGAAGTATATGGACCGTCGTATGTATACATAAGCTGTAAAATGCAGTAACCAAGGCACTAAATCTCATCCACAAAGATAAGTAATGATATAAAAGCAACTTTAAATTTGTTATGTATAAAATCGTTGGGCAGAGATAAATCCACTACCAACAAGTAAGAAAAAATACATGGAAAATAAAATGAGTTTGGCGGCGAAACGAAGACGATCAAAGTGCAATCATCCTCGAAGAAATAATGACGATCATGGCCACGGCTAGAATACCTGCAAAGGACAATAGCACGCACCTGGCGAGATAACCAGGTCCTCAGAGGGACATAACAAGATACAGTAACATGCCATATAAATACTGAATATAAAATATACCATAAAGAAAGTGACAAAAAATAAATAAGGCAACCTATCCGTACTAAAGTGAACATGCAGTTGAGAACAAACCTTTCGTCGCTTGAGCCCTGGCTGTAAATGGGATCTGGTATAGTCCCCACTTGGGCACCAGTAACCTAAGCGCATGACGTTCAAAAACGACAGTAGCCAACCTGAGAGGCTCATACCCGTATCTCTAGCGGAGCTTCCGGGTTACAAGGGAAGTGCAATCGAAGCCCATACGACAAGGAAATGTTCTTCCCACCCAATGTACCTATCATGTCGCATCTATGACCATGTAACACTACTAACCGTCAAGTCTTCTAACATACAACTATTGACAGTTAGACCTAACGCACGTCCTATACGCATCAGTGGTCAGCCAATACGCAAGTTCGGATGCTATATGCTACTCATAACTCACACATCTCGTGGCACATCAGTGTCAAAGTTTTATGTAATGCACTAAACTAGTGGTAGTCCCTTAACTCTAGGTCCATATACAATCAAAGGATAAGTAATAAGGTACAGATAATATCACTGAGCAGGCAGTAAATCAATAACTGGAAATAAATGAACAGTGATATGTAATAAAAATGCAAACTGAATATAAGCAGTATAATGGCAAGGTATCTTGCCTATTGTTACGCCTGGTGTGGTGCGATGTTCCCTGACATGTCTTAATAGTCCAATAGCTACGGTCGATGTAATAGTCCAAGATTGAGAGAAAATAGGAACACACGATTATTCAAGATCAATGATAATAATCAACAAGGGAATTTGTAAAATAAATATAACTTATTTTTAGAAAATATTTATAATAAATTTAAGACTAGATTTGTTTTTGGAAAATACTAAAATCTCAAATCATTTTTAGGCATAATTGCTATAAGTTGGAAAAATATAATTTTAGGAAGAATACTAGTATATATTTTAGATAATATTTGAAGAATATTACTAAATCATTTTAGACCAAAAACCATATCTTTTTCAAAATATATATATTTATAGATAGCAGATATAATCTAGAAAAATATTTTAGTGTTGAAAACTAACCTTGAATTTATCTTAGAAAATATTTACAAATTTCTAAAATAATAATACAATTAATAATATCAAAATCATAAAATAATAATAGGAATGATAATAATAATAACACTTATAATAACCTCCCTACTAAAATATAAAAAACTTATTTCCTAACTATTTTACTTATAGAAATTTATTATTCATAATATAACAGCAGCCACAGTAGTAATATAATTAAAATATTAATAATAAATGTGATGCTGATAATAATATTAAGAAAATAAAATATTTATTTATGGTGTATGCTGGTACTGATACCAAACCATAAAACTAAAATAATATCAGCTAAAAGAAAAAAATCATAATAATAATAAAAATAATAATAATAATAATAATAATAATAATAATAATAATAAATGTAATGATAATATAACTAATAAATACATCTAATGCTGTTCTTTAAAGAGAGAGAAAAATGGAGTGGTGAGAGAGGGAAAAATCGGGAAGGAGGAAATTTCACCTGCGGCTTGGCCGGCTCAACGGCGGCGGGTAGCGCACGGTGAAGGCGGCGGTCGGCGGCGTGGAGCGACGGCAGCGGGGCTGGTGAAATCGAAGAGGAGAAAGGGGCGGCGCGATCAGCGGTGGGATCTCGGAGTTCGACGAACGCGCGGCGGCGGAGAACGCGGTCGGCGCTGGGTTCGGGCGCAGGAGGCGGCGCGGTGGTACTCGCCGGCGCCGGAGTGGATGGTGACGCCTGGCGCGGAGGAGATGAAGCGGGAGGCTAGGTTCGGCGTAGTGGACTCCAGGCGGTGGCGAGGTGAGTCCAGTGCTGGTGATTGCCGGACGCGGCGGATGGAATCTGGGGGACGGGGGTTCGTCGAGATCGGTGCTGGCTGCACGGCTCGGTTTCGGCCGGCGGTGAGCCCTCACGGTCGTCACCGAGGTTATCGACGACGGCTCGGCGATGTCACGGTGGAGGTAAGGTTTCAGTTATACCTTCTGATTTATTTTTTAGTGTTTGTGGCGATGACGGACTTTGGGTTTTTGGCTGTGGTGGTGGAGGTTCGTGGTGTTTACGGAGATGTCGGGGGTGGTTTTGGTCGGGTGTGCGGTAGAGGACGGTGGATAGGGGTGGATGGTGACGGCGGTATCCATTGGTGGCCGAGACGGGAGGCGGATGTGGCCAGAGAACAACAGTTGTGGCGGGGATGTTGGTGGTAGGCTGGTGGTGGTTCTAATGGCAGTAGGAGCGGTGGCCGTGGCGGAGTCAGGGGTCGGAGAGAAGTGGTGGCCGTATGGGGCTGGGAGGGATGTTGTCGTGTTCGGGGGTTGGATACGACGGAGAACATATTTGTATTTGTAATGTAAAAAGAATATAGTCGATGAGAATAAGGCACCAACACGATGCACATACACTCTGAGTTGTGGTAGAAATTTATGGATGAGTACCTCTCCTTATATAGGAGGTGGGAATTTCCAGTTGGATAGGGATTGGGAGAATTTAAATTCTCCCTAGATAATATCATATTATATTTAAATTCGCTTTAAACTTTAAATCGTTCAAATCCAAATTAAACATGAAATCTCTACTCATTTAATTCAAATTCTAATGAAATCTTTTCAAATTTAAATTAGCATAATTAATAAAATATTAAAATCAACAAAATATCAAGTATCATTTTCATAATTAAATAAACATAGAAATAATTAATTTCAAAAATCACGATAGTACTTAAATATTAAATCATAAAATAACTCTTATAAATAACAAAATATTTTAAGTATCAACTTTCAAATTTTGTAAAATATTTGGAATACTTTTCATATAAACCATAATTTTTCAAATCACCATTTATTTTTAAACGACGAACAAAATAACTTTTTTTTAGAAATAAAAATATTTACCACATATTATTTTTGAAAATTAAATTCTTCTATATATAAAATCTCTAATAAAATATTTTTACAAAAATATGTACCTCCCACATATTCGAATTCGACGAGCAATTACGAAACGCAAATCTCGCACGCTACAACAATGTGAATTTCTATGGGACGTGTAGATATGAAGTACAAAATAATTATAAAATTTAAAAAAAAATCGTAGTAGAAATTTAGGGGGTTTACAGTCCCCATTCCAAGGACTACTCTTGAGATCGTGAATCTTCCACCTCCTCAAAATGAAGGTCTTGTTCCGCTGTCAACTGACAGAAGAGAGATTATGTGGATTCATCCAGATCTAGTAACAGAATTTGAAACGCCTTCCTCTTCTAAGCAAAAGAAGCATTCTAAATCTAAATCCAAGAACTGCAATATGGTATCCTTTGAACCAGTAACAGAAGAAGAAATTCTAATAGACACTAGATCAGGAAAACCCTATCTTCGGGAGTATTCCGAAAATCAAAAGAACCCTGCTCCATCTCCTGATGTTCCTTCTTCATCGTCTTCTCCTGGCGAGAATATACCATCCACATCCTTGTCGGTGGTCGAACCAACTCCTCCTAAACCAACAACAGCCGACAAGGGGAAACAACATGTCTGCTTTGATAAAGCATTAAAGAAGTCCTCATCTTTCGGACTTGAGAAGCCATATAATTTTGACATATTGGCTCAATTAGCCAATACTCCAACAAGATTGTCAATCTTTGAACTCTTGTGTCTCTCAAAAGAGACTCGAGAGACGTTAAGTGAAGCCTTGATGCAGGCTGACGCTTGTCTTACTCTTCTCAAAATGCCTGAAAATAAGCCAATCAGTTGTGCACACTGTCATAGTGTATTTGAGCTAGTGCCCAATATTACCTTTACACAAGATGACATGTTATTAGAAGACAACCGTCATGATCGTCCTCTCTATTTCACAGGGTATGTAGATACCATGAAAGTTGATCATATTCTGATTGACCCAGGGTCCGCACTTAGCATCATGCCGAAGTCTTTGCTGGATGCTTTGAAGATCCCAGTGCATAACCTTTCCACAACTATCACTACCATCGTGGGGTTCAATCAAGGAAGAAGTGAACCTTTGGGGAAGATACGCCTAAAACTTCAAATTGGCAATCTTCGTACAAAGGTAACTTTCTATGTTATTGATAATCATGGCTCATACAACGCTTTGTTGGGAAGACCATTCCTCCATGAACACAATATTGTACCCTCTACGCTTCACCAATGTTTCAAATATGTGGATGGTAATGGAGAAGTCCAAAAAGAGGTTACAGATCTGAATCCTTTCAAAGGGGTTGAAGCATACTACAATGATTCTCGCATGTACAAGGAAGAATTCATGAAGGTAGTACTAGCAATGGCCACGGATGAAGAACAGAAGAGTGTGCCAAATGATACTCTAGCGATTCCCGTCAAAGGACGCACCTTATGTCCTCAGTCTTCCAAACCACTGACTATCTATCTTCCTTCTCATGAGAAGCGGCCTAAGGATGATAGTCAAGAACAAAGGGAACTCACCTCTTCTGAGCCGCTTGTAATCGATCTTCGTCGCAAGAAGCTCCTTCCTCCTTCTCGTTCTTCTTCTCCCCCACTTGTCATCAATCTGACTAAGCCTGCTAAGGCTAAAGTCCCTGTTGTAAATGATGGTATAAAAATCAATAAAGCATCTTCTTTGCAGTATACTGATGTCTTTCACTATACTCAGTATTATTTGGATATGCTGGATAACTTTAAACCACTTACAATAGAAGTCGTATCATCACTGCGAAATGTGGTATTATCGGATTCAATACAAGAGTCGTACTTCTTAGTACCGTCTCGAAAGAAAGATGAAATGCCTATATTCTTCAACAAAAGAGAGGAACCAAAAATTGTGCTCTATAATGATAATAGAGATGATACAGGAAGGCTATAATTACGCCGCTATAGTCCATAATCCAAAACCATCATCCGTAAAATAGGCTATGATTTCAGAACAGGCCTCAACAACGGTAAAGAAAGGTAGACTCCCCTTCTTATTGTTGTTCCAAAAGGAAAATCACAACAATACCACAGTAAATCGAAGCGGGGCTTAGGTTATGCTTCACCTCTCCCAACTCCAGAACCTTCTGAATCTGATAAAGAAGAACGATCTAACTCTTCTGATTCTATTTCATGGGATTCTGACACCAGCATTGGTCATGTTCATAGGGTGATGGTATCTTCTAACATGGTGTCTGCCGAATTCTCAGAAGAAGATGAAGATGACATTGAAGAAGCTCCTGAAGTGGACCATTGGGCACAAAAGATGGACAATCAGTAGGAACTTCGTTTCGAACAACGAGAACCACCTACTGAAGATCAACTTGTCCAAATCGATATTGGAGAGGAGGGTGTATCACGACCAATCTTTATTAGCAAAAATCTTCCAGAGGATGATAAACAAGAGTTAATTCATCTTATTTGTGAATATATCGATGTCTTTGTCTGGAGTTACGAAGATATGTCGGGATTAGATCCTCAAATTGCAACTCACAAGCTTAATATTCTGCCGAATGCCAATCCGGTCAAACAACACAACGGCGATTCAAGCCTGAAATGATGGATGCAATTGATGATAAAGTCAAAAGGCTTATAGCTTGTGGTTTTATCAGAGAAGAACAACATACTGACTGGGTAGCCAACGTTGTACCAGTTCTGAAGAAGACCGGAAAGGTTCGAGTTTGCATAGACTTTAGGGATCTCAATGATGCTTGCCCTAAAGACGAGTTCCTTCTCCCAATTACTGATGTCATGATCGACAATACATGTGGATTCGAACGAATTTCTTTCATGGATGGGTTTTCTGGATATAATCAAATCTGGATGAATCTTGAAGATGAGAAATATACTTCATTTCGTACTCTTCGGGGTGTGTACTGTTATACGGTCATGCCGTTTGGTCTTAAGAACACAGGTGCAACTTACCAGCGGGCTATAAGTACTATTTTTGCGATCATCTGTGAAAGACTGTCGAATGCTATGTTGACGATATTGCTGTCAAAAGTCGTCTCAAAGAAGATCACATTCAAGATTTAAGAACTATCTTCAATCTAATGCGCCAGCATCAACTCAAAATGAACCCCACCAAGTCTTTCTTGGGTGTCGTTAGTGGTAAGTTTCTCGGCTTCGTTATTACCTCTAAGGGTATACACGTTGATCCCGAGAAGATCAAAGCCATTCAAGAGATGCGTCCTCCACGCAACCTAAAAGAGCGACGAGGATTCTAAGGTCGACTTGCGTACATAAGGCGGTTCATTTCGAATTTATCTTTACGTTGCAGACCATTTACTCAATTAATGAAAAAAGGTATATCTTTCGTTTGGACGGAAGAATGTCAATGAGCATTTGACGACATAAAGCGGTATTTAATGAGTCCACCAGTTCTTGTACCATCGATCTCAGGAATACCCTTCTTAATATATGTCTGGGCAATGGATCATTCATTGGAAGCTTTACTGGCTCAAAAGAACAAAGAAGGTCATGAACAAGCCATCTACTATCTTAGTCGAACGATGATTGGAGCTGATCATCGTTATAGTCTGGTAGAGAAGGAATGTTTAGCCTTAATGTTTGCTGTTCAGAAGACAAGATATTACATTATAGGCCAAACTATTCATATCATATTCCGACTCAATCCCCTTCGAGTCTTAATGAAGAAGCCAAGTACACTCAATTCTAGGCTTACCACATGGGCCATATTACTAGCACAATATGATATGGTTTATGTTCCTCAAAAGTCTGTGAAAGGCCAAGCACTTGCTGACTTTTTAGCAGCTCATCCTTTTCCTGAGACATCTAAACTCTATGATGAGATTTCGGACGAAACATTAGAATCAAATATGATCTCAGAAGAATTTCCTACCTGGAGGTTGTTCTTTGATAGAGCTTCTAGAATTGGACCAGGAGGTACCCTTATAACTGGAGTGGGAATTGTTCTCGTTTCACCCGATGAATTACCTATTCAAAGGGCCTATTCTTTAGATGAATCATGCTCTAACAATGTGGCAGAATACAATGCCTTGCTCATTCGACTCCAATTAGCCAAACAATTGGATATCAAATATCTCGAAGTATATGGTGAATCTAAGCTGATTGTTAATCAGGTTAGAGGCATATATGAAGTCCGACATTAAGATTTAGTACCATAGCATGAAGCAGCAACCAGGATAGCTTCTTCGTTCAAAGGATTCTTCATCGAACATGTACATCATGCATGCAATACAGAAGCTGATGCCTTAGCTAACCTAGCTGCGGTATTGGCAGTTCCAGTCAAAAGACAACAGATGGTTGTTATCTTTAATAGAGAACTATTTTGTGTCGAAAACAACTACAACATTGAATTCATCAACCTAACTGAGGCCAATGATATTAGCAAGGACTGGAGAGCACCTTTCATTGATTTTACAATACATGACATCTTGCCAGAAGATCCTAAAAAAGCTACAAGTATCTGTCGTCGATCGCTTCGATTCTATTATAATCATACTACTAAAACACTCTATCGAAGAACTTTTGATGGATTGCTTTTTAAGATGTCTCGCTGGTGATGAAGCAAAATAGATATTACGTGAAGCTCGTGATGGTGTTTGTGGAGCACATCAGCCTGGTCCTAAACTACAAGATCGTATTCGACGTATGGGCTACTACTGGCCCTCTATGGTATCAGATGCTATTGACTATGCAAGGAAATGTCGTGTGTGTCAGATTCATACAGATTTTATTCACCAACCATCGGAATTTCTTCATCCGACTGCTACCTCATGGCCTTTTGAAGCTTGGGACATGGATATAATTGGCCCTATCAATCCTTATTCATCTAAAGGGCATCGGTTCATCTTAGCTATAGCTGATTATTTCTCTAAGTGGGCAGAAACTATACCATTGGCTGAAGTTAAAATGAGTAGTGTCATCAACTTCATCAAACATCACGTAATATACAGGTTTGGTGTCCCTCGCCGAATCATCCATGATAATAGACCGTAATTTATCAGCCAAAAGTTTAATAGGTTCTGTAATGACAACAGAATCAATAATGTTGCCTCAACGGCCTATAATCCTGCGGCTAATAGGTTGGCTGAAGCATTCAACAAGACCATTATCAAACTCCTCAAAAAGTTTGTCTCTATCAACAAACGTAATTGGAGTAATAAACTTGGAGAATGTTTATGGGCATATCGTACTACTGTCCGTAATCCTACAGGTTGCACACCTTTTTCTCTAGTATATGGGTGTGAAGCTGTTCTGCCTTTGGAAATTCAAATTCCATCATTAAGAATCACTATTGCTAATAAACTTACTACAGAAAACAATTATCGTCTTCGGCTTCAAGAGTTGGAGGCGCTCGACGAGAAAATGTTACTGGATCAACAGCATATTGAACTTTATCAAGCCCAGATCTCAAAAGCTTTCAATCGCAAAGTCAGAGTGCGAATATTTCAAGAAGGCGAGTTGGTTTTTACAGTCAGACGTCCTATGACTATGACCCATATGAGGCAAGTTCGAGGCATAGTGGAAAGGGCCGTATGTGGTAAATAAAGTCTTCTCCAATGGAGCCTATCAATTAACAGATATGGATGGCAGAGTTGCTATGATGCCTATCAATGACAAGTTTCTTAAGAAATATTATGTATAAAGACAAAATGTACTTTATTTCGAAAATATGATGAAAATAAAAGTATATTTTTTGGAATTACATAAATATTAAGGACGGGGAGGAGGCCCTGATCCTTCATGATTAAACACAAAGTTTGCCAACAGTTCAAACATCTCATTGTCTGAACTCATAAAAAACTTGCAGGCAACCATCCTCAATGCCTCTTCTTCGGCAGTCTTTCTAGGTTCCACTAACTTGGAGATCAAATCCTGTCCTAGTGCAGGAGGAACAGTTGAGCCTTCGCCTCTTTTTTCGAGAAAGGCACGGGAGGCTCAGTAGGGGCATCTCGGTTTTTTCTTCGATCTTCAGAGCAAGTAAATCTTTGGAAGACATTTTCATACAGAGGGGAAAGAGATTGTCAATATCTATAAAAGTTTTATTCTACTTATAGGCAAAACAAATAGATAATTAGCCTCGAGAACAGATACAACTTTTGGAAAGAAGCGCAACTGTTCATTCATTTATAACCGTTCATTCATTTATAACTGACTATTCATTGTCCCTTCTCCAAAACTGACATGATTATTCACTTATTTATTCTTTTCTTCGAGAATTTGAACGATCATTCATTCGTTCAATGTCTCTCCCTTAAAAAATCGAAGTGACCGATTACTCATTCATTTATCATAATGAGAACCCATGTCTCTGGATTCCAAAATAGCCACGTCAAACAACTTGCCACATTCGCATTCTATCCGCATTTTGTTATCTATGTCAGCATATCAAAATTGAATTATAAAAAGGAGAATAATGAGACAATCATTTCTTTATTCTTTCTTTAAAAAAGCATAGATACATCTTGATAAAAATCTATTACATCTCTGATTTTCATTCTAATGAAGGTCTATTACATCTTTGGATCTTCCCATTTGATAATGAAGGTCTATTACATCTTTGGATCTTCTTATTTATTGGTGGTAATTCCTGGTCGTCTAGACCTGAAACAACGAGCCAGACAATGGAATCAACTCTGGTCTTATTCCTGAGAAAGACGAGAGGAGAACCCCAAAGTGCAGCAGCCCAAAGATGAGCTGCTGTCAATGCAACTGGTGGAGAGAAGACGACCCGCCAGGGGAACTAGGAACGAAATCACTCTTGTGATACAATTCCTACTTCTGCGTCTCCACCATCCAACTCTCATGTATGTAGGCTCTTC
This sequence comes from Iris pallida, assembly GCA_029216955.1. Lineage (NCBI taxonomy): Eukaryota > Viridiplantae > Streptophyta > Magnoliopsida > Asparagales > Iridaceae > Iris > Iris pallida. The sequence continues at coordinate 19,747,240 of JANAVB010024997.1, forward strand.
CTACCATCTGAGGAAGACCCTTCTTAAACATGAAAAGTTCTGAGCTGTCTGATTTGAGTGTCAGAACCACATGAGTGGTCTGATGTGCGTGTCAGAAGAATGCCCTCTGCAGCATCCAAATCACCAATGCCAGTCCTGAAGAAGCTTGCTAACCGAGTCTCTGCACATATTAATAAAACAGGAGGAGTTAGCAGAATCTATCAAATAGTGTGCGCTTATCAACAGGCACATACCAGCAGTATGCGCCTATCAACAGTGTGCGCTTATCAACAGGCACAAACCAGCAGTATGCACCTATCAAAAGACGCATATCAACAATGTGCGCTTATCAACAAGCGCATACCAGCAATGTGCGCCTACCAACAGGTGCACATCAGCACTGTATAGTGATCAAATAGGCGCATATCAAAAAAGCGCACCGATCAACAAACGCATATCTCTTCAGTACGAGTCGATCAAACTAGCGCATGTCAGCAATACGCAGCACCTCTAATCGAAGCTAAAACACAGGACCACGGTGTGCACCTATTCTCAGAAATAGTTAGTTCATATCGACAGTGTCTACAACATGCAAGTCAGTGCTTATCTTTAAAAGTGGCACAAAAGAAAAACGCTCATATAAGAAAATCATTAGTTCTTTGTTGAGACTTACCAACTTTTGAAGGCACAGCATACAAAAGAATAACATCAGAATAAAGTGGCACAAGTGGGACCTTGTGAGAAGCCATTTGTTTTGAGAAAGTATGAATTACTCTTTCGTTTCTAGTTGTCCTTTTTAAAAAAGAGTGAAAGATGAAGACGGATACGTCATTTTAGGAGCCTATTTTGGGAAAGAACTTAAAATGGGCGCCTAAAACTGTGTGACGACTGCCATGTGTCCCTCAGAAGAAATAGTAAACAAAGAATTAGCCAAAGGCACACTACCACGTGCACTATTTGAAATCTCAACCACACAATGTATCAAAAATTATAGATTTCATTGCATTAAGATGGGTGAACCCCTACAATCAAGGACTTCAGAAAAGAGAATAAAAGTTGTTTGCTTAAAGCATTATTTATAGTTCTTGCCTTCATCGGTCTGACGAAGGGTGGCGTCCAATTTTTGCATGTTGCGGATCCCCGAGCGACGCATCAGATTAAAGAATCCTTTCGAATCGTCGTGCTCTTCAGAGGATGGCCCACTACTCGAGCGATTGAAGACTGTCGTGTTTAAACCGAAACAGTCTAAAAAGTTCACCGCCCTCAATGCTGGGTCAGCCTCCAATAAGTAAGTTGACGGCGCAACATCATGTCCCACTTCAGGGGACTTGATCGTAGTGTCAGCATTTGTCTCCATCTCTTCCTTCTTGGAGGACATTGAAGAACAAAAGTGAAAAATAAAGCATAAAGATCAACTACTACATATATATCAACAAAATGACTCTTCATATTCCTTATGGGAAACTGAAAATCATCAATAAAACTCGGGAAAACGAAAAGAAAATTTTGTGTTTTTGAGAAAGAGATTTAAATATGATGACCGGTTGTTGACTGGCGCAACTTGACTCAGTCAAAATCTTTTATAAATTCAAAGTATTTTAAAACTTTGGAACGTTTTTAAGTTTTGAAAACTTTGAAGGGGGTCTTGTAGGTCCTAAAAATCAAGTTGCGTCCTGAACATACTAATCAATGATCAAGTTGCGCCACAAAGATCAGGTTGCGCCACTGATATGAAGCTCAGAGAATAAGCTGCACCAATGATCAGGTTGCGCCTGATATCAGACTGCGCCCAGTCTTATTGTGCCAAAATCTACGTGGCGTCTGACACTTAATGGCCATCATTACCTGACAGCACTGACACCTCATACCACAGTGAAAAAAGAAAATCTTTTCGAATCCCGTGAATTGTACCGCTCCAGGAGAGTTGGTAGACAGCTGTCCTGTACACTTCGTAAGTTGCGCCTAGGCACAATCCAGACAAAATCTTTAGTTGTGCCTAGGCGCAATCTGAATGACTTCTACTAAAAAGTTGCCACGTGTCTAGGTGCGGCTCAATTAGGCGCAATTGACCGAAGCTCACGCAACCTAATAAAGTTGAGACAACTTACATTCTAAAGCAGGATGGCGTGGCGCACATGCCACTAATCTCTCAAGACGTGTCTACTATCCTGTACACGACCACGCGCATCTCAATCACATGATGCCACGCATCTAAATACAGTTAGTACACGACTTAACAACTGAATGAAAGTTGGAACAACAGGAGGTTGGCGCAACCCAATTTGGCACAATCCAGCCTCGTACACATTAGAATAACTGCTAAAACAGTTATTTCTTGAACTCTATAAATAGATTTTCCAATCATTGTGAAATGATCAGATACATACGCACATAGATCAAGAAATCTTACAAAATTGCTGCTACATTCTCCAGAGGCTACGGTCTTCAAGTTTACATAGTCCAATGGATAAAGTGATCGTCTTCTGATCAGATTCCTACAGTTGTACTTCCCCAGAATTTATTGTACTTTGTATTATTCTTTTTTCAAGTTTGGAATAAACTTTTTGTTTTTTACAAACACCAACTAGTATAAATAGGCCTTGAATTCTCTTATTTTCAATCATCCAATTATCTTCTATTCTCTTCTCTATAAGCCTCATACAAGCCTTAACCTTCTTATCTACTAGTCATAAGCTTCCTAGGCCTCAAAGTTCTTAGTGCTACTCAGTTAGGAGTTTGTACAATAGTCAAAAAAGTCGCTTGAAAAATTCCAAGCATTGCCACAGTGATCCTTGTAAGAAGTTGATGTACTCTTCTGAAGAAAAGACATGGGATTTAACAACTATTTCATAAATAGTAGATTTATTCCTGAGCTAGAGTTTTCAGTCCTAGACTAGTCCTCCACGAGAGAAACCTGGTTAAAAATGACTGTATTTGCGTATGCTCTCTTGATCTTTCTATTTCCGCATTTACTACTCTGATTATTTATTGTTGGTGAAAAGAGTTTAATTTTTATTTGGCTATTATTGTTATAAACTCTATTCACCTCCCTTTAGAGTTGTCTACCTGTTCTTCAGCGTGATGCCGTGCGAACCTAATTGGCGATCACACAAGACATAGCCATAAGGTAATCCGAAACACATCATCTAAGACAGTGAGCACAGAAAAATTGAATAACACATTAAGAAAGAAAAACTTTTCATTTTATTGTTAATAGACATCATTTACAGAATCCATTACAATCGTGCCGTGCGGGCTTTACAACATGACTCGATTACAAAAGGATTGCCGACGAGATAACTGTTCCATACATACATCCCTTATATACAACAAAAGTATTCCAGCCACCTGGATGTGAGGGATGCCTAGACATGTTTCTTGGACTTGCGGAGAATCTTCAAAAGTTCAGCGGCGGCGTCTTCGACGACCGGTCGAAGCTTCAAAAGCAATAACGTCACCTATCTAGTTGGCGCATTCTTCTTGATTCCTGGCACCTGCAAAGAGCGAGGGCCAATACGATCACATGTACTGACGAGTGGCTAATTAAACCCAAGCTCTGCATTTGGTTAAGCAGTTTTATAAAACATGTTAGCTATATATGTGATCTTTCTAACCGTCATGTTTGATTTGCATATTAACATATTTTGAGGCAAGCATATGAAATTGTATACATTGAGCAGCTATCATATTCATCCCATGTCACGGGCATTAGTTCAAGTATTGAAAGGGTATGAAGGTCACTAGCAATGTCATGCCATCACGGACTATAGCTGGGTTAGATGACGACCCTTTCGCGGCGGATAGCGAGCCATGTACGAAAGTTCTCGAATAACCCATGCCGATGTAAGGCTGGGCTTGCTATACTCGTTCCTCCCGGGCCGAATCGGTTCCTTGGCCTAGGCAACCGTTCGAGGAAACTACTCTTTGTCGATAAGTTTTCCAATGACCGTTTTGCAAAGTCTTGAAAAATGCTCTCTTTTCTAGAACCATATCATTTCTCTTTTATGTGCAAAACTCAGCCTTTCTCTTGAACTTAGTTAATTTATTCACTTACCATTGCGATAAACGTTAATCGATTCATTCTTCTGTTTGCATAGGCTAAGTAAATGGGGCATAAGGTAGCATGCATCAGTTTTCGCATACAATAGTTCTATAGCAAGAGTGTCGTGAAGAATCGTGCCATGGTTTCATTGATTATACACTATGTTGACAAGCATTTCGTTTGTATTTCATGTTTGATTTTGAAATAGAGGTGTAGAAGCATGGAAAAGATAGAGTTTAGGCGAATCATCATCCCATGCGACCAAAAAAACCTAAGTCTGAGAAGCAGTTCTCATGACGACTCCATACGGCCAAGAAAAACTAAGGCACAAGAGCAGTGAAGACTCCATGCGGCCAAAAAAAACTAAGCCGCAGAGTGAAGGTTCTCATAAATCTCATGCGGCCAAGCGGAGCCGAGCCGCAGAAGCAACGCCCCTAAAGCCACTATGAGGCCAAAATGAGTCAGACTCTACTTTGTGGAAGGGACACATAGCAATTTGACCAAGTCTCAACCACCTAGATTCGCTACAACAAAATCTCAACAACCCCCCACCAGTTGGCAGCCCAAGATCGAGTATTTGTGTGCTGTTACAGATACGTGGCCACGTGGCCCTTTATGCGGCCCAAAATCTGTTATTACAGGAATCACTATAAATAGCAGGGTGCCACACCCATGCAAAAGGTTGGCAATCAAAGGCTGGCAAATTTCTTCGAAAGCAAAGACTGTGTCCGATAGTCCAAGGAGTAAGGCAGAGTTGCTACACTTTCCCAAGCCTCCATCGTCACACCCAGAATCAAAAACTAAACAATTGTACTTAGATTGTTTCCTAGGATTTCTTTCTAGGCTTTCTTTTGTACAAGCGAGTTTGCAATCAAGTTCAATTTCTCTATAATTTTTGTTCTTGATATTTAATGGCAAACACGATGACGACTCCACTGGGGACCTCCTTCTTCTCAAAATGAGAAGTTGGTAATACAATCCGATGCGTGCAAGCTTGGTACTACGCAGCAAATGCTCGTGGTTCATTTTGACCAACAAGCATTCGAAAAAATGCTCTCGAAAGGGAGCGCCAGCCCGTCGTAGAAGCAAGCCAACCCAAAGGGAACCCGCAGGACGTCGAAGCACAAAACTGTTGCCTCCGACCAGGTTCTCGAAGAAGCTCCTTCTACGGCCCAAGACGGTGATCAAAGCTCTCTTACGGCGTTGCTTTCGACCGCAGAGAACCCCATGTATTGCCCCGCTGCGTACGACATATTATGCTGAGGCGTTGACTCAAAGAGTCGCGTTGACCGAATAAAATGTTTCGATGTGAATCGATACGAGAGTTACGTTGTCCCGAGAAACGCATCGAACTAAGTCGATGTGAAGAGTTGCATTGTCCCAAAGAAATGCATCGAGTTGAATCGATATGAAACGTCGTATTTCCCCGAAGGATAAGTACGTTGAGTCGGCTCGAAGATTCTAAGAAATCGAATCGACTAAGGCGCAAGTCCGAATCGATGCAAGTATTGATTTTAGTTGGTTTCACGTGCAGGCTATACGTTTATGCTGAAATATTATAGGTTGACATTTTGCCTTATTTAGAAAGGGGTCCGTGAAACCAATCGTCACCTTGCGATGGACTGAGGCATTGGCACGGTAAGCCAAATCGAACATATAATTTAATAAAGCACAAAGTGCTCGAATGGCTAAGTTAGGAGAGTTGGTCGTACAACAAAGTTATAAAATCGAGCCACATCGACTCGGCAAAACGATAAGGCGTACTGACTCAAGCTGGAAGGATTGACTCCTCTTTTTACTCCTTCATGCCTAAGTAAGAATGTAACATTGTATGCTAAGTTAACCTATCGATGCCACGGGGTGGTCCGATCGGAAGATAAATTATAGTGTGTGTCGAACACTAGTTAGAACAATTAAAATAAAACGTACATCAAATACACGAGTCGCTATGGAATATTGGATATCGCAAAGGCGAGCACCTCGGTGTGCAAGCCGCAAGAACATAGGATAACTGTATTCGGCGAGTGCCCTAGTACACGAGCTATTCCGTGCCTTCACACACGAGTTAGAAAGGCTAGCACATTGAAAGATAATAGACGAGCGCCCTAGCGCGCAAGCCACGAACATTGAATACTAAGTCATAGAACATGGAAATACGGCTTCGATACATGCACCAAGTACACGACGCGAGTGAAAGATGATAAATGTGTCAAAACGTGCCTACGTGCACGAGATCATAAAAGATGACTTTGTTACAAAAGAATACAGTTGTGGCATGAATGTGACAGAACTGTCGGATATGACATGATGCCTTAAAAGGTGTTTGGGACCTTCGGGTCGTTCGGTTGACGAACATTGAGTTGAGGCATGATGCCATTGAACATTGAAACGAAGTATGAAACGTAAGAACATAGAAAGTTAATAGAAGAAATACGAGATGATAAAGTCTGAGTCTCTGACTCAAGACTATGTTTGGTTGTTTGATAAAGTCTGAGTCTCGGACTCAAGACTATGTTTGGTTGTTTGAATAATAGGGCATTGCATGGTCGAATGGACTTGAGATAATTTTTATAATCTTCTGTGCACAGAATGTTCCCTCCGAACGGGATGTGCCAGGACGCCGGGACCGTTCGGCCTAGGAGGGATATAATCTATGATAGAAGCACATCCGTAATACGATTAGAGACCACTTAGCGAGATGTAAAATGCCACAAATGATGGTATGCAGCGGTAGATCTCCGTAATTGGGACAGTAATACACTACGAGAGGCGTCGGGCTACCCAAATTCGAGAAAGAAGAGAAAGAGTGAAAAGAAAGAAAAAAAGAAAGAAAAGAAAGAGAGAAAAGAAAGAAAGAAACGCCTTTAGTCCATTTTGGCGCGGATAAGCCAACGACTATTTTGAAAGTGTAGGCACGTATGTGTCCCGCATACATAGATCCTGCTTAGACATGCACTTATAACATGACAAAGAAGGAATGGGGCGTATTCACCTTGCGTCGGTGCAAGGGCTAGTACGTCTATGCTGGTAAGAAGTCGCACCACGAAACAAACATGAGGTTGCTTTTCTGCTTGCCTATTCAATTTGAATAACATGCTTGCCATGATAACATGCTTTACCGCTTTCGAATATGCCATAAAATCGACCATAAGGAGAATATAGCAAGATCATAAGCTAAGTTGCATGATTAAACATAAATACTAAAATGTTGGTTTAGAAAGTTGGGCTTTTCGTCAGTACATGCAAGGACGAATGTACTGATCCCCCACCAGCTTCCATACAGGGTGCAGGGAATGTATTGCTTGCGACGAAGCTTTACTTGTTCGAGCAGACGCATGGAATGCCATAGCGTTTGAAGCATGCGATCACATTAACGCTCGGACTTACAACAGGATTGATGCGACCGAGATATAGAAGGCATGAAATCCTTTGTGGACAAGAGAGAACTTGAGTGTTGCAGCCAACCTGGCAAATTTAGTTGGGCCGTTGAAAGCCTTTGTAATCTCAGTCGCAATATCAATAAAGAGAATTATTTCGTATACTCTGTTTTTTTTTCGTTGTTAATATCAAATCAAAGATAACCATTTTGAGAACTTGTCATCTTGCCTTGCACGAGCGCAACTCCAGGCTCGTGTGGAATCATGCCCCCGTGTGAGGATGATGATTCGGGTGATTCTGGGTCGAGGCGTGACACACACTGCCCCAAATCCAGTAAAAGAAAATACTACGATGTTGAGCTTTTGGGGGCACAAGGGAAATCTATGCGGACGAGAAAGAGGTGGCATAAAAGAAATGGGCAGTCTGCATATGCGGCAACCAAGTCTAGACGCAGGTTGATGGCCTATGCGGCAGCCAATTCCGGCCGCTGGCAGATGGCCCATGCGACAGCCAACTCTGGTCGCAGGCAGATGGCCCATGCGACAGCAAATCCTGGCCGCATACAGGGTGCCTCATGCGGTCCTGTCAGAAGCTCTGTATTCGATCGTCACTCATACGGGCCCGACCCCATGCGGTCTATTGAGAATGTAGAATATGCCAATCTGGACTCTCCTTACTATACACCTCTGGGTGCTAAGTCGAAGAAGTCTATGGCAGTACGGGCCCAACAAGCCCAGTCAACTGTCCAAGCTGCTGACTGGCAGCGAGCACCGTTAACTGTTATACGGGCTCCTGATGGAAAGTTATACAAAACCACCCGCGTCCAGTCCCCCAAGGCTAACGGACATGGTGGTTCTAAAAAATTTCCCTCCAACGATCGAGAGCAAGTACTTTTACTAGCCTCGAATCAGGAAGCAAACATGATACCTACACACCCATGTGCTCGGGATACCCGAGTCCATAAGTTGGATGCAAAGGTAGATCAGTCTGCTATCGACTTGCGAGAGGTGATTACTCACAAACACAAGGAGAAAAAAGCAACATTGGCATGTGATGAGCCCTTTTTGGGACGTCGTTGCACCCAGGTCATCATCAACTGCTGCTGCGACAAGTCGGCAGCCCCTGAAGATCGGCAGTCCATTTTTAATGAGTGCACCAGCCAGCACCTGTCCGACAACAACTTAAGAAACATGTACAAATTTTGGGAGACAAAGAATTTCCTTTTGTCTCCTGTAATTCAACTCGGAAGGTTCCTCCTGGCAAGGGAGGAAAGAAAACAGGCTCTTCCAGCCTGGCAATCTCAGCCAGTACTGCAAGAAAACTCTCATTTGAAGGATTACCGCCGACAGCCACATGAGGTGTCTACCTAGGCACTCGATCTAGAAAGAAGCTTTCAACACTTGGGGGTGCATCTTCGACCTCCCTAGGGGTAGATGAAGCCGGGGTTAGCAGTCCCCTCAATGTATACGACAACCCGGTGTTCCAAGAGCATACACAGGGGGTAGCGATCCACTGGAATTATGTGACGGACTTGGACGTCCCCGAGGAAGACCGCCTTCGCCAAGACGATGCAACTTCCCTTGCAGGGGGTGGCACCCCTTCTGAATCTGAGGAGGAATACATTTCGACATTCCCCGACAATTTTTCGGTACGAGGGTACGACTCGGAGAGCACCTCTTCTACGGCCCCTTCCACGTCTACCCACGTACGGACAGTCTTTATGGCCGGCGATGATCATAAAGGACCTACTGATCGACAACGTCTAGAAGTACTTGAAGCCATGCTCCTATCATTGGTCAATTCAGTAGACGAAATCAAAGCTGCCTTACCGTCTCAACCAACAAAAATGCCTGGACAAACAAGCTTGGGACCCGTAGTCAACGCGGACTCCAATACGACCGTTCCTCCTTTGGCTGACAATCCTCTAGGAGCATCTGCTTCTTTAGCTGTAGATGAAGCCAGGGAGGCAAGGAGGGAAGTCCATGAGCTTTGAGCAATGTTCAACGCCCGAGACTCCTCCTGGCACCTCAGAATGCGGCAGTTGTATCCCGTTGCGTGGAGAGATGTTCCTTTTCCGCCACGGTACAAACCGTTTCATATCAATTCGTATGACGAGATGACCTCTTCTAGTCGGTACATAAATTATTTTGAGGTCACAACCGACCACTTGCCGCATAGCGACGCCATCCTCACACGACTATTCATCGAAGCATTGGAGGGGATCGCGTTCGACTGGTATCGCAACCATCTGGACAACTGCATCTATTCTTTAGACGACTTTAAGCACTAGTTCCTAGAGAGATTCTATGAAGTAGGGCATGATGTGATAATGTCGTCTCTCATGTACGTTGTTCAGGAGGAGAGGGAGCTAATAAGGAACTATATCGAGCGGTTCTGCCACACCGTAATGAGATTGCCCCAAGACAATCCCGAAATCTCTTTGATTGAAATCTGCCAGAAGAATTTATTCCCCGCAATCAGCCTCTGGATGGGTGAAGATCAATTTAGGGATTGGACGACCTTCATCATAAGCGCCACCAATACGGAGGCAAAGTTAAAGAAGGCTCGCCAGCTGGGATTACACATCCAAGATGGAGAGGACATAGGTAAACATCCTGGTACCACCCTAAATAACAATAACAGTGGCGACACCTCCAACAAACGGGATAGTAAAGGCAAACAGGCCATGGTCGCTGGTACGACCAAGAAGCCTGAACAAAAGTAGGCAGAAGCTCAGTGGCCTAAGGTGAATTACTCATTCGAAGATAGTCATGTCAAGCCTATCTTCGACATGCTCTTGTAAGGGGACATAATCCAACTCCCTCTACCAAGATGCGAGCCTCGAGCGACGGAGATGGAGGACCCAAAATATTGCTATTTCAACCGATATGTTCATTATTCCACTCATGACTGCTTTTAATTAAAGCGGTACATCCATAGTCTTATTTACTCCAAAGCTCTGTTGTTGATTTTGAAGAGGTTACCATTGTGGCAAATATGGTATTAATTCAGTTCGGTGACTTCCCCGCAATAAGTACTCAATATGGGGTAATACCTATCCTCCGGGCAACGATGGAGGTTACTAATCTTCCCCCCATCCAGGACCAGACGACTGGCTTGGTACCTCTCACCACGTCACAAGGAGAGGTCATGTGGGTGCACCCAGACTTAGTGTCCGAAGTTACCCACGCGGTGTCATCTCTAACCAACCAGAAGAAGGGTAGGAAGTCCAGATCCTGCCATACAATTTCAGCCGAAGCTGTGGAGGCGGCGGCCGTTGTTACCTGGTCTGGGACACAAGTCCAGCCCACGCTAGGTAGTTCAGTCGAAGACCCTCAGCCGATAATGCTGCCTGCCACTAATATTTTGGGGCTATCTCAGCCTCCAACGGCAGACAAGTCCAAGCCAAAGAAAACCCGCTTCGGGAGGCCGCTCCGTAAGGATGCACCTCACGTACTGGAGAGACCTTACAGCTTTGACATATTAGCACAACTAGCTAATACGCCGACAAAGTTGTTATTATACGAGCTCCTAAGGCTCTCAAAGGATCTTCATATTATATTGAGCGAAGAGCTCCAGAATGCTGATGCCTACCTAGCCCAGGTCAAGCCTACAGGGGAAGACTCATCGACATATCTCCAGGGCAGCAATTGTACAGACACGATGCCCAACATCGTATTCACCCCACAGGACATGTTAATCAAGACCAACTTGCATGATCGCCCCTTGTACTACACTGGATACATAGGCGATATCAAGGTGGATCGGATGCACATCGATCCTGGCTCGTCTATAAGCATCATCCCGAAAAGCTTGCTTCAAGTCTTCAGCATCCTTATGCACCGGCTAGCGGCCACCAACACTGCCATTAGCGGTTTCAACTCGGAAAGGAGCTATCCCCTAGGAAAGATTCGATTGAAATGTCAGATCGGCGACCTAAAGACAGAGGTTACCTGCTACGTCATAGACGTGGATACGTCCTACAATATCCTCTTGGGGCATCCGTGGATACATGACTATATGATCGTGCCATCCACACTACACCAGTGCTTCAAGTATGTCAGTAAGTACGACTTCGTAAAGACGAAATTCGCCGATATCGATCCCTTCATAGGGGTTGAGTCTTATTACTCTTCGAATGCTTGTCTATATGAAGAATCCAAGAAGCACATAACTGACGAACTTGAGGGCATAACAGGGTCAGAGGAACCTTTCAAAATCTATCTCCAGGCTCGTAAATCGGGCAAAGCAGCACCCCTTGTCGCAACTTTGCATAAAGAGGTGCCCGGTTCCCCTGCCCCAGCTACGCAGTTGGAACCGATGGTCATCCAACTCCTATGGTCCAGCCAGGAGCCAAGACCCGTCATAGGGCCGATGGTGATCCGATTGCCGAAATCTAATCAAAGGCGACCGAAAGATGCGAGGCCCTCTGTGGAGCCGATGGTGATCTGATTGCCAAGATCCAGTCAAAAGCAATCGGAAGACACGAAGTCCTTTGCCGAGCCTATGGTCATTTGTCTTCCCAAGACGAGCCAGTAACCAAGTGTTGATCCGAGGACCTCAAGCAAGCCAGTGCCACAAGCAGAACCTTTGGTGGTCAAGCTGCCTAAGACAGCGTCCCAACCTCCGGTCTCGCAGGGGGTAGCTGAAGAGGATGCAGAACTTGCAAAGTATCTGGTTGCACAGGTGGATAGTCCCTCTCCTGATGATGTAATCCCTGTAGACAAGATTCCTTATTTTATCAATAAGAGGCTGCCGTTGAACTATCCTGAGTGTAATAAGCTTAATCTGATGTATACTGTAGGGCACGGTCTAGACATTAACCTGCACACACAGGTGACAACCGTCCATATCGCAAACTAACTTACTCCCATTAGAGGTGCCTACTTCCTAGTCCCAGGCAAGAGAGAAGGGTATCACACGACCAGCTTCGGCCGAAGAGAAGGTCTTCAACCTTTCATGCCACAAGAGTTCGATCTCGAATCCAATACTGGAAGATTACCGCTCTACCTGTATAGTCCTCAAGCCAAGTACTTCATGCAAAAGCAACAGTACGACATGGAGTCTACCCCAGGTCTCAATTACGACAAAGGTCGGCGAGAACCTCTATAGATGTCAGCCCCGGCCGGGAAACCTCGGGATTATTACAGTAGTTCTAGACACGGTCTCGGTTATGCTACACTAGCAACAACGCCCGAGAGCTCTGATGAGGAATGCTGGTGGCATTCTCACTCATCCGAATCGCCTACATACGATTTCGATGACAACATTGGGGATATATACAGGCAGATATTGTCTGTCAACATGGCATCCGCTGACATTAAAGAGGAAGAAGAAGATCTACTGGAACCTCTTGAACTGGAGCCATGGGCCCAACAACTTGATGCACAATTGAAGAAGTACTTTAAACAAAGGGACCCTCCTACTGAAGACGAAGTCATGCAAGTTAATCTCGGAAACGAATCCTCTCCAAAGCTAATCTTCGTCCGTAAAAGCCTGATGGACGACGAACGGGAGTCATTATTGTAACTCATCAGAGGGTATATCGATGTTTTCACTTGGATCTATGATGATATGCTAGGACTAAACCCCGAGATCGCACTCCATAAGCTCAATATTCATCCGGACGCAAAACCAGTCAAGCAACAGCAACGGCGGTTCTGTCCAGACATCATGAACTCCATCGAACCGGAAGTAAACAATCTTATAGCTAGCGGTTTCATCCGCGAGGGGCAGCACCCAGACTGGACAGCAAATATAGTTGCAGTCGTCAAGAAGAACGAAAAGATTTGAATCTGCATCGACTTCCATAATCTGAATGCGGCATGTCCTAAGGATGAATTCTCCTTTTCCATCACCGACATAATGATCGATAATACGTGTGGCTTCGAGCGCATGTACTTTATGGATGGCTTTTCAGGATACAATCAAATCTGTCACGACCCGCACCCACTATGAGGGTACGAGAACGTAACAACGCCCAGCCTACGCCGCAGTGTCGGCGGTAGAACGCTGTCCTAGGTCAACATACATCTAACAATATATATCTAACAGTTTATACTCCCTGAATGGGGGTGACATAGCAGTAAAACTCAATCACAACTAAGGAAAAGATAGCACGATATGAAATAGAACTCAAGGAAGTAAATAGATGAAAAGTAGTCTAAGATAATCCAGCAATATCCAGAAGTACATGGTCTCAGATACAGAATGAAAGAATATATACAACTCTGAACTCCAAATAAAGTCTAGCTAAAACATGCCTCAAGACTACATAAAAGATAGATAAGCCTAACTAATCCAGTCTAGGCAATCGGGGTGATATCCTCAGCTAGAGCTGGGTCCTCCTGAGGGTCCAGCTCGCAGGTGTCATCTAAGGCTGCCCCGTAGTAGGTATCCAAGCAAGCCTCCTCCTCGTCCTCTGTAATATTTTTAATAGGTCCAGTCAGGACAGGAGCGAGTACAGTACATCTCAACAGTTCATAGCAGGTTAGAAGATATAATCATGCAGTAAAATAAGATACTAGTACTGAAAGAAGTGCAGTATGTAAACAGAGAGAGAAAGCTGTAATAGAAATATCTACTATAAATAAATATCTAACATGTGGCTAGTGAGTAAGAGTACAATATAGACATGTAAATGGCATAGGAGATTCTGATAAGACACTATAGAAGAGATTCTGATAAGATACTACTTGAATATTATTCACATGTCTACTTCTACTCCCCCGTACCCCCAATCAATACACAAGGATCCAACCAGGTTATGTTATGATACTATGTAAGGCCCCCGAAGGGTGATAAGCCCCCGAAGGGTGGTAAGCCTCCGAAAGGTGATAAGCCCCCGAAGGGTGATACATAGTAGACCCATAAATGGGATAAGGATTCCAGGAAGACTCTGTGATCATAAGAGTATATGTCACAAGTGATCGAAGAATCAACGAAGCATAGTGATACGCTATGTAAATGAAACGCACAGAACATAGAGTACCCGATGCTTCCTAAGGATAACATCTCAAGAAGGGATCCATATAGTACCAATCCGTGTGACCAACGTGACAGTACAAGTAAAGTAATCTACTGCAAGAAATAGTTCTAAGCAGGATATAAAATGATCAGAGAATGTACTCGCCTGGTATCTGAGTGTCCGATATGAAAGTACTGTCCGAGGAGTGGTGTCTGGCTCCTAATCAGAACAGCACAAGTCACAACAAGTCCAAAATGGTAAAATGAAGTCCTACTATGCATTCTACATGATTCTAGGTCAATCTAGCCAAAGTCAACTCTTGGTCAACCTTAGTCAACCAAGAAGTCAAACCTAAGTCAACTATGGTCAAACTAGGTCAACCAAGTCTAAATTAGGTCAAACTAGTCTACACTAGTCTATTCTAGGTCTAATAAGCTATACAAGACCATTCTAGACTTTCTAGGCAAACAGATTCACATATATGCCATAGGCTGTATCATGCCTATAAGCCACCCCTAACACAAGGCTATATGTCATTATCTCACCCAGATAATACTACACCTATGATCTATTATCTAATAACATTCATAGACATACACTAGCATTAAGTTACCTATATACCTATACATAGGTATAGGCACATTCACATAGATATCTATATTACATACCTTACTATAGGTTATAATACATATATACAAATAGGTATACATTACCCTATATATATACATTGCATAGGTTATAGTACAATTATTGAGAAACAACATATTATATATATATACATATATATATAGCTCAACATATATACATATAGGTAAACATTACATATATTATATATGTATACCTACTATATACATAAACTTACCTATATGAAGACTAGGGAATATATATAAATATACATATAGAGAGAGAGAGAGTGTAAGTGTGTGTGTGTAATGTGAGAACTTGTATGTGTGATACATGGGTGCATGTGAGTGATAGAGTGTTTTAGTGTGTGGGTGAAAGCATGAGTGCAATGGTGTGTGTGGTGCTCAGTCCAAATCTGGACAGTGAGGAGTATGGGAGTGTCATACATGTGTGTACAGGAAAGAGAGAGGAATGGATTTAAGTAAAATCAATAAGGTTTTAAGCTATTCTCAGTTTTAAGTCAACTTAACAATGATTAGGAAAATCTGTAGCATGTCTAACTCAGGAAATCAGTTCCTGAAAAATCAGGAATAGGAAATCAGTTTTAGAAAAAATGGGAAAGGAAAACAATTCATTATCATAATAGTTTCAGTTTTTTGATTCAAAACATCAAAGCCCCATTTCAAACCCAATATTTAATGAAAAACACCCAAAATCGACATATAGCTAGAACACATATAGGAGAACAATATTAGGGTTTTAAATCATGCTAATAACAGTATTAAATGGGTTAATAAAGCTGCCAAAGTTCAAATATCAAAACTGGAAAATATTAGAAATTAACATGTATCAGAACTTAGGATAAATGAGAAAATATAATTCGAAAACAATTAAAATGCAAAATTAAAGGTTGGTAACTAAAATATACTATGTGGGTGTGTCCCAGGGTCCACACGTGTCCACCTTTATGACGCAATCGTGTCCAAACAGAAAATAAACACCTACAGTGCACACAGGCACTGTGTAGTGTGCACAGGCTCGTGCGTGTGTGCATGCGTGTCGTACACACGACACAGGCCAAACTAGGCCCCGTGCTTGCACACACGTGTACCCTTATACTTGGGCTAGGTCTAGGTCAACCTGCACAGTGTCCTAGTGTGTCGTGTCCGACGCTACAACACCGTATCAGTGGCAAATAATTTATAATACACAGACAGTACAAAACACGTGCACGGATGATTCCTCCCTCGACACGACACGGGGACACGTGGAACTTGACACGTGGCGTGTCAGCCAGTGCCCCATGTCTCGTATCAATTTTTACGTGTCCTAGAGGCGTGTCGTGTCCGCTACAGGCCCCGAGTGGCAGGAGAACACTGTAGCGCGCGTGTGAGCTTGTACGACGCGTGTCCACTCCACGAATCCGACACAAGCAGACACAAAAATCACATCAGAAGATCAGGAAACAATAAACAATAATAAAACTAAAATTCCTATTTAAAAACATTTCGAAAATAACACCAACAGTCCCTTTGTGACATTTTCACAAACACCAGAACCTAGGTCCTGATATGTGTCCAGAACGGACACGAAACCTAGGGTACCCGACACAAAACCTATACTGCTACTTAGGGGACTCCTAGGGCTCCCTAATCATGAAGACAAATGGAAAATCCATGGAGAAATGACAAAGTTACCTATTGATGAACTTCCAATGAAAAATCCCCTTTGTGAGCTCCTTTCTTGGTATCCCAATCCAATCAAAACCCCCTCAAACTGAAACAAATTTCCAATAACAGCAAGAACAATAATATTAGGATCTAATGCAACTAGTTTGGGAGAAAAATGACCTATAATGGATTTTCTATAGTTTTTTAAACATGGAGACTCACCTCTTTCTTTTCTTGAAATAATTTCCTAGGGAAGGAGACTAGCCCTAGATTTTAGGAGGGTACTTATAGTGGGGAATCCCAATAAGGATTGGGGTGGCCGCCCACATCTTCTTGGGATTAGGGTTAGGTTGATTTTTGGGCTTTGGGCCAAGTTACAAAGACTATGTTTGATTTGATTTATTAAGGGCTCTAAATCATAAGCCTTGACTTATGGCTTTCTAATTTCTATTACTAATTAGGTTCCAATGACCAAACCAAAGATTATGCTAGGTTATACTAGAGTCATATATCCTAACCAAGTCCATACTAACTAGGGTTAGCTCCTAGGTTGGTCTACATGGGTCCAAACTAGCCAAAATCAATCTAGTCCAAACAATTCCAAAATAATTCCTAAAAATTCCCAAAAAATCTAATAAATTCTAATAAATTTAAATTATCCCAAAAAAGACAAAAATACTCTCATACTAGAAATATGGTAGTGACAAATCTACCCTCCTTAAAAGAATTTCGTCCTCGAAATTAAAAGGTAAAATAGAACTGATGAGAAGGATAGAAAGCATACCTCACGGTCCAAAAAGATAAGGGTAGCGCTCGCGCATCTCATCCTCCCGCTCCCAGGTAGACTCTTCTGGAGAATGATGCCTCCATATGACGCACACTAAGGGTATCATCTGGTTCCTCAGAACCTTCTTCCGTCGATCCAGAATCTCCACTGGCTGCTCTGGATAGCTGAGAGAAGGACTAACCTCAATCTCTGAATGATCGAGCACATGGCTAGGGTCAGCCACGTACCGTCTCAACTGTGATATATGAAATACGTTGTGGATCCCCACTAGTACAGGCGGCAAGTCTAGCCTGTATGCAACGTCACCGACTCTCCCGCTGATAACGAAAGGGCCGATGAAGCGCGGGCTAAGCTTCCTGCCTCCACCAAAACGTATCGTACCACGAGTCGGAGATGTCCTCAAGAAAACCTGGTCTCCGACCTAATCACAAGCAAGGTCTCAATTAATTATAATAAAACAAACATGATCAAAAATCACAAACAAGGAAACCTAAATTTAATCCTACTCTAATCTGTACCTCAAACTCCAAGGGCCTCCGGTGGCTATCGGCCCAGTGCCGATGTCTGTCCTGCGCTATGCGAAGTCTGTCCCTGATGAGCTTCACCTTCTCGGCCGCATCAACAACCATCTCTGGCCCCAGTAAAGCTCGCTCACCAACATCATCCCAGGATAAGGGTGTACGGCACCTACGCCCGTACAGAGCCTCAAAAGGTGATATCTCAATGCTGGCCTGGAAACTATTATTGTAGGTAAACTCCACCAAATGAAGATGATCTTTCCAGGAACCTCCAAAGTCCAGGACGCACGTCCGCAGCATATCCTCAAGGGTCTGGATAGTCTGCTCTGATTGTCCGTCCGTCTGGAGGTGGTATGCAGTACTAAACTTGAGCTGAGTACCCAAGCTGGTCTGCAGACTCCTCCAGAAATGGGAAGTAAAACGGCTATCCCGATCTGAGACGATACTGACCGAAACCCCGTGAATCCTGACTATCTACCGCATATACAACTCCGCCAGCCTCTCTGTAGACGTACCCACTTTGAATGACAAGAAGTGGGCCGATTTGGTCAACCTGTCAACGATGACCCAAATCGCGTCTTTCCCTCCTGGTGTGTGTGGCAATCCTGATACGAAGTCCATAGTGATATGCTCCCATTTCCACTCGGGAATGGGCAGCGGCTGCAACAATCTACTGGGCCTCTGCCTCTCTGTCTTGACCTGCTGGCAGACCAAACACCTAGCCACGAAGCGAGCCACCTCCCGCTTCATCCCTGACCACCAAACATGCTCCCGCAGATCTCGGTACATCTTGTTGGCACCCGGGTGTATAGAGTACTGAGATCTGTGGGCCTCCTGCATAACCTGCTCCCTGAGCTCTCTGCTGGGCACACATAATCTGGAATCGTACCTCAAGGCACCATCCTCTGCAAGAGAAAACTCGCCCTCCAGCAATCCTGCTCGAACCTGCTCCTGAAGATACCGCAGAGCGACGTCCTCAAACTGTGCCGACTTGATCCTCTCCACCAAGTCTGACTGAATCTGCATCCCCCATAGCTGTATCAGCACTCCGGGCACGATCACCTCAATCCCAAGGCTTTCCAAGTCGGCAAGCAAATACGATCCATGGTCAAATACATGGCTATCGGATACCTACTCAAGGCATCGGCAACCACGTTGGCCTTCCCTGGATGATACTGCAGTACAATATCAAAGTCCTTCATCAACTCCAACCATCTGCGCTGCCTCATGTTCAACTTCTTCTGAGTGAACACATACTTTAAGCTCTTGTGATCTGTGAAGATCTCCACCCTCTCACTATACAGATAATACTTCCACAGTGTCACTACCACATTTCTAGTATGAGGGTATTTTTGTTTTTTTTGTGGTATTTTAAATTTATTAGAATTAATTAGAATTTTTGGGAATTTTTTGGAATTATTTTGGTATTGTTTGGACTAGATTGATCTTGGCTAGTTTGGACCCATGTAGATCAACCTAGGAGCTAACCCTAGTTAGTTTGAGATTGGTTGGAATTTGGGACTCTAGTCTAACCTAGCCTAATCTATGGTTAGGTCATTAGAACCTATTTAGCTATAGAAATTAGAAAGCCATAAGCCATGACTTATGACTTAGAGTCTTTATCAAACAATAAACCATAACTCATGTAACTTGGCCCAAGGCCCAAAGTTTTGACCAAACCCTAACCCTAAGAAGTAGTAGCCGGCCACCTATCCTCATAGGGATCCTCACCATATAAAACCCCTCCTAAAATCTAGGGTTGCCTCTTTCTTAGGAAAGGCCCTAAGTTCAAGGAGGTTAGTTTCTATTGCATTTTAATTTCTAGAACTCTTTTCCTCTTCCTTTTTCTTTCTAATTTGTTCCTTTAGGTCCTGATATGACTATTCTTACTATTGCTAAGGTCCCATCTCAGTTTGAGGTTGTTTTGAATTGATTGGGTCATCAAGAGGAGAGCATTTGAATAGGGATTTTTCATTGAAGTTCATCAAGAGGTAACTCTCTCAATACTCCATGAAATTTCATTTTGTCTTCATGTATATGAAGCCCTAAGGGTCCTCTAAGAATCTGGATAGGATTCGTGTCGGGTGTCATGGGTTTCGTGTCCATTTGGACACGTATCAGTAGCATAGTCTGGGTATTTGTAGAAATGCCCCAATGAACCCTTCGACCTAGTTTCTAGGATGCTTTTGAATAGGAAATTTAGTTTCATGATTGCTTATGCATTTTTGATCTGCTGTGGTTGTATCAGTGTCGTTCGTGTCGGATTTACGGCTTGGACACGTGCGTGCACACGCTCGCGCACGTGCTACAGGGATCCCCTGCTACTCGGGCCCTGTAGCGGACACGGCACGTATTTGTTTGACACAAAACTCGACACGAGCCATGGGGCACTGGCTGACACGCCACGTGTCAAGTCCCACGTGTCCCCACGTCGTGTCGAGGGAGATATCAGCAGTGCACGTGTTTTGCACTGTTCTGTGTACTATTTAATATTTGCCACTGATACGCGTGTGTAAATCGGACACGCGAACACTGGGACACAGGGCAGGTCGATCTAGACCTAGCCCTAGTATAGGGGTACACTTGTGCACGAGCACGTGGCCTAACACGTGCTGTGTCGTGTGCACGACATGCGTGTACACACGTACGAGCTGTGGTCTGCACAGTGTCTGTGTATGCACTGGGTTGTGTCATTCGTGTTTGGACACGTTTGTGTCCATCTTGGTGGATACGAACAGATCGTGGAACACATTTGGGTTGTGTATGTGCATTACCAACTTTTTAAATTGAATTTTGTTATGTTTCTTTAGGTTTTAAGCAAGTTGCAAATTCTGAAATCTATGTATCAGTTTCCTGTTCCCAGTTTTGAAAACTTGAACTTGTCACCAGTTTAAATCATTTAAGCACTGATAAATGTTGGGTTTTAGTTCCTAGACATGTACTCATATATCTAAACTGTTAGTGTGTCAATTTGGGAGTTGTTTTGTGGAGTTTATGTATTGTTTTGGAGCTTGCAACTATGGGACTGAAAACTGGACCTGTTGAATGCTATGAACTGATTTTTTTTTCTTTGTTTAAATGTGTTGTTCAATTTATGAAGTGAAACCTGGGTTTGAAGTTAAACTGAGATTAAACTGAGGATTATATCTGGAAAGGGGTTGGTTTAATAGTCTGATTTGAAGTCTTTATAAACTGAGATTGAGTGCCTATATTGTATCAACTATGGAGGAGTTAATTACCTGAAAACTGGACTTGACAGTCCAGTTCAACTTATTTTTTCCTTTCCTGTATGTTCCCTACACATAGCTTAAACTACTTGACACTTGATCTTTCACTCTTACATGTATACACACCACACACTTTCCCCTCCTTTTTACTGTTTTATGTTCCTGCAATTATATGTATAACCAATGTACACACACAAACACACACTATTACCTAGTGTTCCCCTCTCTTCCACTGTTTGTGTTTTCCTGCACATATACATAGTCACAGTTGCAACTTCCATACACACACACACACATGTTCCTCTCTCTCTTTACTGTATTTCCTGCACACTATCTTACATTACACACACACACACATGATACTATTAGTCATACTGTTTTGGGTTTGTCCCTTGCTGTTCTGCACAGCACAGTTACACACACACACAGTCACATATGTTTCCCCTACATGCCTATTCTATTTTCTATTGTAGAGTATATATGTAATGCTAACTCTAATATAGGTATCTATATATAATGTAAAGTTATGGTGTATATATAAGTTATTAATGTATTGTGGGTTATAGATTGTGAATATCTATTTGTGTATGGATATCATATAGGTAGATAATGTATATATAGGATACATAGATCCTTGTGCTAGATAATTGTGTAAGTGTGATGTCAGTTGACCTAGTGAATGTGTAGGAGTGCTAAACTAGGCTTGATTAGACTAAGGTAGATTAGTTTGGCCTAATTTAGACTTGGTTGACCTAGTTTGACTTCTAGGGTTGACCAGAGTTGACCAAGAGTTGACTTTGACCTAGATTGACCTAGAATCATGTAGAATGCATAGTAGGACTCTATTTTACTATTTTGGACTTGTTGTGACTTGTGCTGTTCTGATTAGGAGCCAGACACCACTCCTCGGACGGTACTTTTCATATTGGACACTCAGATACAGGCAAGTACATTCTCTGATTATTTCATATCCTGCTTAGAATTATTTTCTGCAGTAGATTACTTTACTTGTACTGTCACAATGGTCACACGGATTGGTACTATATGGATCCTTTCTTGAGATGTTATCCTTAGGGAGCATCGGGTACTTCATGTTCTGTGCGTTTCACTTACATGGCGTATCACTATGCTTCACTGGTTCTTTGATCACTTGCGACATATACTCTTATGATCGTAGAGTCTCCTAGAATCTCTTATTCTATTCACTGGGTATCCTAGAATCTCCTAGAATCACCCATTTATGGGCATCCATGTATCACCCTTCGGGGCCTTGCATGGAATCATAACATAACCTGGCTGGATCCTTGTGTATTGATTGGGGGTACGGGGGAGTAGAAATGGACATGCGAATAATACCCAAGTAGTGTAGTATCAGAATCTCTTCCATAGTGTAGCATCAGAATCTCCTATGCCATTTACATGTCTATGTTGTACTCTGACTCACTAGTCACATGATAGTTCTCTATGTATAGTAAATATTTCTATTACAGCTTTCTCTCTCTGTTTACATACTGCACTTCTTTCAGTACTTGTATCTTACTTTACTGCATGATTATATCTTCTAACCTGTTATGAACTGTTGAGATGTAATGTACTCGCTCCTGTCCTGACTGGACCTGTTGAAAATATTACAGAGGACGAGGAGGAGGCTTGCCTGGACACTTACTACGGGGCAGCCTTAGATGACACCTGCGAGCTGGACCCTCAGGAGGACCCAGCTCTAGCTGAGGAGATCACCCCGATTGCCTAGACTAGACTAGTTAGGCTTATCTTACTTTATGCAGTCTTGAGACAGGTTTTAGTTAGACTTTATTTGGAGTTCAGAGTTGTATATATTCTTTCATCTGAGACCTTGTACTGTTGGATATTGCTGGGATTATCTTAGACTACTACTATTTTATCTATTTATTTCCTTGAGTTATATTTTATTTCGTGCTATCTCTTCCTTAGTTGTGATTGAGTTTTACTGTTATGTCACCCCCATTCGGGGAGTATAAACTGTTTAGATATATATTGTTAGATGTATGTTGACCTAGGACAGCGCTCTACCGCCGACACTGCGGCGTAGGCTGGGCGTTGTTAAGTTCTCGTACCCTCACAGTGGGTGCGGGTCGTGACACCTTTTTAGTGGTGGCCCATGCAGGTTTAGACTAGAAGTGTAGTGGTATTCGAATTAGAGTATCACTACAGCCTGCAGTAGGATATAGGACATTAATTTTAAGATACTCAATCACTTTAGAAAAAATTTCTTTTTATTGCCATCTAAATCCTTTTGTCAGCTGATCCTTTGAATTGTAATTGTCCGCCTTTGTTATTTCGCTTCTTTCTCAGAAATTGATACTCTTATTTGTCTATCTTCAGGATGGTAGAGACTAGATCGCAGCGTGCCATTCATGAGGATGCTATAGCGGGGACTGCTACCTCTCAGCCAGCACGGCAAGGCCAGGGGACTGTAGCTCCTGCCACCTCAGCTCGTGTTGAGACCTCGGCAGCCGCAGCAGGGGGTATGCATCTACCGACTGGGAGGCAGGACCCGGTCATTCCAGAGGATCCCTTCCAGCCGCCACCGCCCCCAGGACATATGGACGCAGCTCAGATGTTCGCGTATTTCCAGCAGTTCATGGACCGACAGCAGGCTCGACAGGATAGAGGCATGGAGTTGGCCGTCACGACAGCCGCAGCTCGACCAGTGGTGCAGCAGCCGAGGATACCAGGGATCGAGCAGTTTCAGAAGATGAGCCCCAGAGACTTTCTGGGGACAGAGGGGATCCTATATGCCGATGAGTGGATCGAGCATATAGAGAAGATCTTCCGCTTAGCCAGGATTCCAGCAGACCTTCAGATCGAGGCCACAGCTAGCCGGATGCGAGATCTTGCTCGCACCTGGTATCAGTCAGACCCCAGGGTGGGGGTACCGGGGCAGACTTGGGAGCAGTTTAGGGGCTTCTTCAAGAAGAAGTTCTTCCCAGATTCAGCAGTTTGAGAGCTTGGTCCAGGGGAGCCTCTCAGTAGAGGAGTATGCTGGAGAGTTTGGTCGTCTCGGCAGGTTCGTGGAGGGCTTGAGCGAGACGGCGAAGGCCCAGAGGTTCCGGAAGGGTCTGGTCAAGGAGGTCAAGTCCCTGACCAAGGGCAGCAGAGATGCTACATTTGAGGAGATCTTGACGGGGGCCCTGTTGGCTGAGGATGATCTTGAGCTTAGGCTCAAGAGGGGGAGAGACCCAGTTGGAGGCAGCAGCAGCGGGGGCCAGGCCAAGAGGCCCCACTTTCAGCATCAGCAGCTGAGGCAGATTCAGCCACAGCCGATCCAGCAGAGGCCAGCTCAGCAGCAGCAGCCGAGACAGTACCAGCAGGGTCAGAGACAGGGAGTCACTTGTGCCTACTGCAAGAAGCCTGGGCACGTCTTCAATGAGTGCCGAAAGAGGCTGGGCCTGTGCATGGTGTGTGGTTCAGCAGACCACCAAATGAGGGAGTGCCGCATGGGACGAGCAGTCCAGGGAGGAGGAGTCAGAGCTCCAGCAGGCCAGCAGAGGGGACCAGCCCTGCCGACGCAGCAGCAGAGGTTCGTCCAGCACCAGCAGCAGGCTAGGGGAGGCCAGCAGGGGCGAGCTTTCGCCATGGCAGCTGGAGATACGGAGGTGACGGGAGAGCTGATTGCAGGTTCGATTCTTCTCGACTCCAGTCCAGCATTTGCATTATTCGATTCTGGCGCTTCGCATAGCTTTATATCAGTATCTTTTGCTATTAGATACGGTATCATAGCTGAATCGTTACCTAGGACTTACAAGATCACGACCGGGGGTGGTATTATCCTCGTGAGTGATGTTTGTAAGGGTCGGAGAGTAGTTTTGGGAGGCCGTGAGTTGGAGGTGAGCCTGCTCGTAATGCCATTGTCGAACTACGATATAGTACTAGGCATAGATTGGTTGAGCAGGCATCACGCCAGCATTGATTGCAGAGGGGGTAGAGTTCTCTTCAGAGCGCCGGGGGAGCCAGAGTTCGAGTACTCCAGACGTCAGGCAGAGCAGAGCAGCGGAGTCTTCTGTGGAGTCTCGGTCGAGGAGCAGACGATTCCATACCCCTTGATAGCAGATTATATGGATGTTTTCCCAGAGGAGTTGCCGGGATTGCCACCAGACCGGGACATAGAGTTCTCGATAGACTTGGTTCCAGGAGCGGAGCCCATCTCTCAGCATGTCTATCGGGTGAACAACAGTGAGCTGGTGGAGCTGAAGAAGCAAGTGGATGAGCTACAGGACAAGGGCTTCATCCGTTTGAGTTCGTCACCATGGGGTGTACTAGTGTTGTTTGTGTCGAAGAAGGATGGGTCAGTACGTATGTGTATTGACTATAGGGCACTCAACAACCTCACGATCAAGAACAAATATCTACTGCCGCGGATCGACGATCTATTTGACCAGTTGAGCGGAGCTCGGGTATTTTCCAAGATTGATCTGAGTTCAGGATATCACTAGGTGAAGGTGAAGAGGGAGGATATTCCCAAGACTGCTTTCAGGACTCGATACGGGAAGTTCAAGTTTTTGGTTATGCCGTTTGGGCTAACCAATGCACCCGCAGTATTTATGAACCTTATGAACAAGGTGTTCCACCAGTATCTGGATCAATTTTTGGTGGTGTTTATTGACGATATTTTGGTATATTCCAAGATTAAGGAGGAGCACGAGGAGCATCTGAGGATCGTGCTGGAGACTCTCAGGAGAGAGCAGCTTTATGGGAAGCTCTCCAAGTGTGAGTTCTTCTTGGAACGGGTGGACTTCTTGGGGCATGTGGTGACTGGAGATGGTATCTCAGTTGACCCCAAGAAGATTATGGCAGTTGAGGCATGGACAGCGCCGGCTTCAGTTGCAGAGATCAGGAGCTTCCTGGGGCTGGCAGGATATTATCGGAGATTTGTGTAGGATTTCTCACGGGTTGCAGAGCCGTTGACACGGTTGACCCGGAAGGATGCTGAGTATGTATGGTCAGAGGAGTATCAGGCAGCTTTTGATGAGTTGAAGAAGCGGCTGACGACGGCTCCGATTCTGACATTGCCTTCAGGATCAGGTGGATTCACTATTTATAGTGATGCTTCAGGGAAGGGGCTGGGTTGTGTGTTGCAGCAGTGCGGGAAGGGGATTGCCTATGCTTCCAGGCAGTTACGTCCCCATGAGAAGAACTACCCTACCCACGACCTGGAGCTGGCAGTAGTGATTTTTGCATTGAAGCTATGGAAGCATTATCTATATGGTGAGAGGGTGGAGATTTTCACAGATCACAAGAGCCTAAAGTATGTGTTCACTCAGAAGGAGTTGAACATGAGACAGCACAGATGGCTGGAGTTGATGAAGGATTTTGACATCCTACTTCAGTACCACCCAGGGAAGGCCATCGTGGTTGCCGATGCCTTGAGTAGGTATCCGACAGCCATGTGTTTGACCATGGATCGACATTTGCTTGCCGACTTGGAGAGCCTTGGGATTGAGGTGATCGTGTCCGGAGTACAGATGCAGCTATGGGGGATGCAGATTCAGTCAGACTTGGTGCAGAGGATCAAGTTGGCATAGTTTGAGGACGTTGCTCTACGGTGTCTCCAGGAGCAGGTTCGAGCAGGTTTGCTGGAGGGCGAGTTTTCTCTTGCAGAGGATGGTGCCTTGAGACACGGTTCCAGATTATGTGTGTCCAGCGGAGAGCTCAGGGAGCAGGTTATGCAGGAGGCCCACAGATCTCAGTACTCTATACACCCGGGGGCCAACAAGATGTACCGAGATCTGCGGGAGCATGTATGGTGGTCAGGAATGAAGCGGGAGGTGTCCCACTTCGTGGCTAGGTGCTTGGTCTGTCAGCAGGTCAAGGCGGAGAGGCAGAGGCCCGGTGGATTATTGCAGCCGCTGCCCATTCCCGAGTGGAAATGGGAGCATATCACTATGGACTTTGTTTCAGGATTGCCGCGTACTCCAGGAGGGAAAGACGCGATTTGGGTCATCGTTGATAGGTTGACCAAATCGGCCCACTTCTTGCCATTCAAGGTGGGTACGTCTACAGAGAGGCTGGCGGAGTTGTATATGCGGCAGATAGTCAGGATCCACGGAGTTCCGGTCAGCATCGTCTCAGATCGGGATAGCCGTTTTACTTCCCATTTCTGGAGGTATCTGCAGACCAGCTTGGGCACTCAGCTCAAGTTTAGTACTACATACCACCCCCAGACGGACGGACAGTCAGAGCGGACTATTCAGACCCTTGAGGATATGCTGCGGACGTGCGTCCTGGACATTGGAGGTTCCTGGGAGGATCATCTTCATTTGGTGGAGTTTGCCTACAATAATAGTTTCCAGGCCAGCATTGAGATGTCACCTTTTAAGGCTCTGGAGCCAGAGATGGTTGTTGATGCAGCCGAGAAGGTGAAGCTCATCAGGGACATACTTCACGTGGTGCAGGACAGACATCGGCACTGGGCCGATAGCCACCGGAGGCCCTTGGAGATTGAGGTACAGATTAGAGTAGGATTAGATTTAGGTTTCCTTGTTTGTAATTTTATTTGATCATGATTGTTTATTATATTAATTGAGACCTTGCTTGTGATTAGGTCGGAGACCAGGTTTTCTTGAGGATATCTCCGACTCATGGTACGATACGTTTTGGTAGAGACGAGAAGCTTAGCCCGCGCTTCATCGGCCCTTTCGTTATCAGCGGGAGAGTCGGTGACGTGGCTTACAGGCTAGACTTGTCGCCTGCACTTGTAGGGGTCCACAACGTATTCCATGTATCACAGTTGAGACGGTACGTGGCTGACCCTAGCCATGTGCTCGATCATTCAGAGATAGAGGTTGGGCCTTCTCTCAGCTATCCAGAGCAGCCAGTGGAGATTTTGGATCGACGGAAGAAGGTTCTGAGGAACCAGGTGATACCTTTGGTGCGCGTCGCATGGAGGCATCATTCTCCAGGAGAGTCTACCTGGGAGCGGGAGGATGAGATGCGCGAGCGCTACCCTTATCTTTTTGGACCGTGAGGTATGCTTTCTATCCTTCTCATCAGTTGTATTTCGCCTTTCAATTTCGAAGACGAAATTCTTTTAAGGAGGATAGATTTGTCACTACCACATTTCTAGTATGAGGGTATTTTTGTCATTTTTCGGGTATTTTAAATTTATTAGAATTAATTAGAATTTATGGGAATTTTTAGGAATTATTTTGGTATTGTTTGGACTAGATTGATTTCGGCTAGTTTGGACCCATGTAGATCAACCTAGGAGCTAACCCTAGTTAGTTTGAGCTTGGTTAGAATTTGAGACTCTAGTCTAACCTAGCCTAATCTATGGTTAGGTCATTAGAACCTATTTAGCTATAGAAATTAGAAAGCCATAAGCCATGACTTATGACTTAGAGTCTTTATTAATCAATAAACCATAACTCATGTAACTTGGCCCAAGGCCCAAAGTTTTGACCAAACCCTAACCCTAAGAAGTAGTGGCCGACCACCTATCCTCATAGGGATCCTCACCATATAAAACCCCTCCTAAAATCTAGGGTTGCCTCTTTCTTAGGAAAGGCCCTAAGTTCAAGGATGTTAGTTTCTATTGCATTTTAATTTCTAAAACTCTTTTCCTCTTCCTTTTTCTTTCTAATTTGTTCCTTTAGGTCCTGATATGACTATTCTTACTGTTGCTAAGGTCCCATCTCAGTTTGAGGTTGTTTTGAATTGATTGGGTCTTCAAGAGGAGAGCATTTGAATAGGGATTTTTCATTGAAGTTCATCAAGAGGTAACTCTCTCAATACTCAATGAAATTTCATTTTGTCTTCATGTATAGGAAGCCCTAATGGTCCTCTAAGAATCTGGATAGGATTCGTGTCGGGTGTCATGGGTTTCGTGTCCATTTGGACACGTATCAGTAGCATAGTCTGGGTGTTTGTAGAAATGCCCCAATGAACCCTTCGACCTAGTTTCTAGGATGCTTTTGAATAGGAAATTTAGTTTCATGATTGCTTATGCATTTTTGATCTGCTGTGGTTGTATCAGTGTCGTTCGTGTCAGATTTACGGCTTGGACACGCACGTGCACACGCTCGCGCGCGTGCTACAGGGATCCCCTGCTACTCAGGCCCTGTAGCGGACACGACACGTATTTGTTTGACACGAAACTCGACACGAGCCATGGGGCACTGGCTGACACGCCACGTGTCAAGTCCCACATGTCCCCGTGTCATGTCGAAGGAGATATCAGTAGTACACGTGTTCTGCACTGTTCTGTGCACTGTTTAATATTTGCCACTGATACGCGTGTGTAAATCAGACACGCGGACACTGGGACACAGGGCAGGTCGACCTAGACCTAGCCCTAGTATAGGGGTACACTTGTGCACGAGTACGTGGCCTAACACGTGCTGTGTCGTGTGCACGACACGCGTGCACACACGCACGAGCTGTGGTCTGCACAGTATCTGTGTGTGCACTGGGTTGTGTCATTCGTGTTTGGACACGTTTGTGTCCATCTTGGTGGACACGAACAGGTTGTGGGACACATTTGGGTTGTGTATGTGCATTACCAACTTTTTAAATTGAATTTTGTTATGTTTCTTTAGGTTTTAAGCAAGTTGCAAATTCTGAAATCTATGTATCAGTTTCCTGTTCCCAGTTTTGAAAACTTGAACTTGTCACCAGTTTAAATCATTTAAGCACTGTTAAATATTAGGTTTTAGTTCCTAGACATGTACTCCTATATCTAAACTGTTAGTGTAGAAGCATGGAAAATATTACTTTTAGTCCCACATCGGAAAGGAGAAGAAGAAAGGGCTCACTCCATTCTATAAATAGAGCCCCCTTTCTTCCTTTGAAAAGGGCACCAACTTCTCTTCCCTCCTTCCAAACTTGGACTCTTCCTATTACACACCTTCGGGTGCTAAGTAGAAGAAGTCTAGGGCAGCGCGGGCTCATCGGGCTCAGTCAGCTGTCCCAACCTCTGACCATCAAGAGCATCCCGCTAAGCGGGCCTCTGATGGAAAGTTGTACAGAGCCGCCCGTGTCCAGCCCCCGGCGGCAAACGGACAGAGTGGTTCTCAAGAGTCTCCCAACAAAGATCGAGGGCAAGTGTTTCTATTAGCCCCACATCAGGGAACAAACATGATACCTACGCACTCGTGTGTTCGGGATACCCGGGCCTACAAAGCGGGTGCACGGGCTGATCGAGACATTCCTCATGCGGCTCGGTCATGAGACGTCCTTCATGCAGCTCGGTCATGAGACATTCCTCATGCGGCTCGGTCATGAGACGTCCTTCATGCGGCTCGGTCATGAGACATTCCTCATGCGGCTCGGTCATGAGATGTCCTTCATGCGGCTTGGTCATGAGACATTCCTTATGCGGCTCGGTCATGAGAAGTCCTTCATGCGGCTCGGTCATGAGACATTCTTCATGCGGCACAGAACCCAGGAAGCTTCATGCGGCTCAAAATTAGACGAGCTTCATGCGGCCAAAGAGTCTCATGTGGCTCGGAAGTCTCATGCGGCTCAAACATACAAGCAGCTCAACTAAACTCTATGCGGCCGAGAGAGAGGCCACGTGGCCAACAGAACAGCTGTGCCTAACGTTTAGACGCATTTAATGCTCTGACAACTGATAGCTCTGACGGCTGTTAGTCCTGACATAAAGTCGTCATAATGACTGACACGAAAAAGCACTATCGTCCTAGGAAATGAGGAAAATCTTCACAAATGTGGCGCTGTCCACCAAACTTCGAGGCAAATCTATGCGGCCAGACTAAACAATGTCCATGTGGCCAGAACAGAGAGACCCATGCGGCTCGGTCATGAAGACTCTCATGCGGCTCGGCCATGAAGACCCCCATGCGGCTCGGTCATGAATATATTCATGCGGCTCGGTCATGACAACCTTCATGCGGTTCGAAGTACAGAGACTCTTCATGCGGCTCGGTCATGAACTCTTTCTTGCGGCTCGGTCATGACAACCCTCATGCGGCCCAAACATCGATACTCCTCATGCGGCTCAACAATGACGACGGGACACGTGTCCTAAAGTCAATCAAATCTTGGGCCAAATCCCAATAATCTGGGACACGTGGCAGAAGAATGAATCAAATTTATTCATTAAGATTCGCAGATGTCAGCAAATTATCATGACAAAGATTTATTGCAATCAGCATTAATTGTTGATGGGATTTGGCATAATCCATGTTAATGGTCCAGATCTTTCACGTTCAAGATGAATGGTCCAGATTGGTTAATCATCAGGCTGCCGCCAGTTTGAGAATGGGTAATCATCCAAACCCTAATGATGCTCCCCACTATTATAAAAAGCAGGGTGCCATTCCCTTGCAAAAGATACAAGGATATATATACAATTTCAGAGAAAAAAATACGTATATACAGAGAGACGCCCCCCAATAGTCAGAGAAAAAGAATTCACAGAGAGAGAGAAGCCAGAAGAGCAACAGAGGAGCAAGGAGAGCATTTCTTCGTCAACGCCAACCATCTTTTCACAAGGAGCCAAGGCTGCATACCGATCGTCCAAGGAGTAAGGCAGGGCTTCCGTCGCCTTTCCGAGCCTCTATCGTCACCCCCCAGAATCTAAAATAAACAATTGTACTTAGACTGCTGTACCTAGGTTTTCGTCCCTAGGCTTTCTTTGTACAAGCAAGTTTGTAACGTGAAGTAAAAGTTCGGTCCTCCGATAATTGTTCTGTTCTTTTATATTTCATGGCAAACACGATGGCGACTCTGCTGGGGACTAACTTCTCCACGGCTGAGGAGTTGGTGACGCAATCGGATGCAGCCAAGCTTGGCTCCACTCAACAAAAGATGGTCGCCCGGTTCGACCAACAGGCGTTCGAAGAGATGCTCTCCGACAAAAGCACTGGCCCGGTCCAGAAGCGAGCCCACACAAAGAAGGCCCGTAAGGAGTGGAGACCCCGATCCTTCGTTCCTGCTGAAGCTCTTGCAGAGACACCCTCTGTTGTTCAAGACGGCGAGCAAGATTCCCCTGCGGCCCCACTTCAGATCGTAGACGACTCTGCTGTCCCCAAGTCTGGCAGAAGAAAACACTATGATGCTGGACTTGCAGGGGCAAAGAGGAACTCTATGAGATCCAAGCCGCATAAGGTTATCAGCCGCAGGGAGAAAGCTCATGCGGCTACATCCTTCAGCCGCAGGGAGAAAGCTCATGCGGCTACATCCTTCAGCCGCATGAAGAAAACTCATGCGGCCATATCTGTCAGCCGCATAGCTTATGCGGCTACAGTTGCCAATCACACGAATAAAACTCATGCGGCTGTGGAAGTCAATCGCTTGCAGAAAACCCATGCGGCCACAATTGCCAATCGCATGCGGCCAGCCTGTACGGTCGTGACTCCTAGCCGCACAAAAACAATTCGTCCGATGGGAGGAGACAACCGCATGCAGACAGCCTGCACGGTACCTAACTCTAGCCGTATAGCATCCGTTTCACGCTTCTCTCGATCAGTCTTCGACCGTCTCTCATGCGGTCCTGACCCTGATGATTCTCTGGATGATAAGCCAGACTCTGTGGTACCCAACTTGGACTCCTCCTATTACGCACCCACAAGTGCTAAAAGGAGGAAGTCTAGGGCAGCGCGGGCTCATCGGACCCAGTCAGCTGTCCCAACCTCTGACTATCGGGGCGTCCCGTTGACTATCACACGAGCCTCGGATGGGAAGTTGTATACAACCGCTCGAGTCCAGCCCCCGACGGCAAACAAACATAGTAGTTCCTCTGACCTGCGGGAGGCGATCCTCCACAAATACAAGAAAAGAGAAGGAGTGTCGGCGTGCAAAGAGTCCTCGCTTGGACATCGCTGCACCCAAATCATCGTCAATTGCTGCTACAACAGCGCGGCAGTGACGGAAGATCGGCCGTCCGTCTTCCAAAGGCTACAGCACCCGAACTCAGAAGATGAGGCACCTCCTGTTGTCTCATACAATTTCGCTAAGAAGGTCCCTGCCGAAGGAAGAGGGAAAAAGACAAACATCTCCAGTCCCAAGATATCAACCACCACAGCTAAGAAACTATCGTCTAAACGATTGTCCTCTACTGCTGTATTCCAACATACCCGTTCAAAGACGAAATTTACCGCGATGGGAAATTCATCGTCCACATCGCTGGGGGTTGAGGGAACTGGGGGTAGCACTCCTCCGAACATCCGCAACAATCCGATGTTTCAAAGAACCGAGCCCGGACCAACAACTCTTCCATCAGGGGCAACAGACGTCGATGTCCCTGAGGACATCCATAACTCTCAAGACGAAGCAAGCTCTGAGACTGGGGGAACTGCTCCCTCCGAGTCCAAACCAGAAGACAATATTCCTACATATCCCGATGACTTCTCGGTACACGGGTACGACTCGGAGGCACATCCTCCACCGTTCTTTCCATCCCTCCTCATGTAAGGACGGTTTTCATGACGGACAGCAATCAAGGTGGTTCCAGTGATCGCCAGTGCATTGACAGTCTCGAAGCCATATTACTTGCTTTGGTCAAGTCTGTAGATAAGATTAAAGCGGCCCTGCCAACTCTACAAGGAGGAACGCCCGGTCAAACAAACACGGGCCCTGCGGTCAATGTGGATTCGAACTCAGCAGCACCAAACCCGGGCAATAATCCTTCCAAAATAACAGCACCTACTGCTACAAACGAGACCCGAGAAGTATGGAGAGAGGTCCAGGAGCTCCGAGCCATGTTCCATGCCCGAGAGAACGCTCAAGATCTCAGAATACGGCAACCATACCCTGCTGAATGGAGGGATGTTCCATTCCCACCAAGATATAAGCCGTTCAATATTAACCCATATTATGGCAAAACCTCAGCAAGTCGGTACATCACTTACTTTGAGGTCACCACCGGCTATCTGCCCCATGATGATGCGATCCGCACACGGTTATTCATCGGGGCATTGGAAGGAGTCGCCTTCGATTGGTACCGTAATCTACCAGACAAATGCATCCACTCCTTCGCCGGCTTCAAGCGCCTGTTCTTGGAACGATTCTACGAAGTAGGACAAGACGTCACTATGTCCACTCTCATGGACGTCGTCCAAGGAGAGAAGGAGTTGACAAGGAACTACATCGAACGATTCCGCCAAACCGCCATGAAGCTGCCTTCCGGAAATCCGGATTCCTCTTTGATTGAAATTTGCCAAAAGAGACTGCTTCCAACGATCAGTCTCTGGATGGGCGAAAGTCAATTCAAAGATTGAAAAGCGTTCATCATCAGCGCCACAAGCGCCGAAGAACGACTGAAGAAGGCTCGCCAACTGGGATTGCACATCTCAGAAGGAGAAAACAAGGGCAAGCGTCTCAACAACGATAATGGGGGTAACCCCTCCAACAATCGAGACAGCAAGAGAAAGCAGGCTATGATGGCCGACACGGCCCAGAAGCCCGAGCCACAACCAGCAGACAAACAATGCCCTCAGATCACTTACTCTTTCGAAGACGGCCACGTCAAGCCTATCTTGGACATGCTCATACAAGGAGGTAGAATTCAGCTTCCTCCACCAAGGCGGGAGCCTCGGCCGGCTGATTTGGAGAACCCAAAGTTCTGCCATTACCACCGTTATGTACACCACGCTACACATGACTGCTACCAACTAAAACGGTACACCCAAAGCCTCATCGATTTGAACGCTCTGGCCATCGACTTCGAAGAAGTAACCGTAGCAGCCAATATGGTGTCCGTACAATTCGACAGCTTCCCTCCGACGGAGACTCAAGACGGGGTAATCCCCGTCCCTCTGGCGACGATGGAGATTACCAATCTTCCACCTCCCCGGGAACAGGCTGCTGGACTAGTACCTCTCACCACCTCACGAGGGGAGGTCATGTGGGTCCATCCAAACTTGGTGTCAGAAGTAACTCGGCCCACACCATCTCCCACTAACAAAAAAAGTGGAAAAATTAGGACCTGCCACACAATCTCAGCAGACAAAAAGGAAGCTACAGCCGTCGT
Source organism: Iris pallida (assembly GCA_029216955.1). Lineage (NCBI taxonomy): Eukaryota > Viridiplantae > Streptophyta > Magnoliopsida > Asparagales > Iridaceae > Iris > Iris pallida. The sequence continues at coordinate 19,782,401 of JANAVB010024997.1, forward strand.
CACGCGGTCCGAGGCGCAGTCCCAACCTGTGGTTGACAGCCCAGCTGAAAATCATCAACCTACTACAACTGATACTCTGGGACCGGCTCAGCCTTCGACGACCGACAAGCCTAGGCCGAAGGAGACTCGCTTGGACAAATCCCTCCGAAAGGACGCTGCCCAAGGGCTAGAGAGGCCCTTTGACTTTGACATCTTAGCACAATTGGCTAACACTCCGGCCAAATTGTCACTATACGAACTCCGAAGGCTCTCCAAGGACGTTCGTATTGCATTGAACAAAGCACTCCAAAATGTCGATGCTTATCTGGCTCAATCCAACCTCACCGGGGAGGACTCACCCGTAGATCTCCAAGACAGTGCCTGCACGGGAGCAATGCCCAATATCGTCTTCACTCCGCAGGACATGCTCATCAAAACCAACCTACATGATCGCCCGCTATACTACACGGGATACATCGGTAACGTGAAGGTGGATCGGATGCACATTGATCCTGGCTCTTCCATAAGCATCATCCCGAAGGGTCTGCTACATCATCTCCGCATCCCAATGCATCGCCTGACACCTACAAGAACCGCCATCAGCGGTTTCAATTCGGACAGGAGCTACCCTATTGGGAAGATTCGTCTGAAGTGTCAAATTGGCGACCTCCAAACCGAAGTCACCTGCTACGTCATAGATGCAGACACTTCTTACAACATCCTCTTGGGGCGCCCATGGATACACGATTATATGATCGTGCCTTCCACGCTACACCAGTGCTTCAAATACGTCGACAAACACGGCTTCGTGAAGACAGAATTTGCTGATATCGATTCCTTCAAAGGGGTCGAATCTTACTACTCGGACTCTTGCTTATACGAAAAGTCGAAGAGGCACCTTGATGAAGGAAATGAACAAGCTAGTACCGAAACGGCTACGGGATCCGAAGGACCCCTGACGATCCACCTCCAAGCTCGCAAACCAGGCAAGTCCGCACCCCTCACCACCACTCTGCGGAAGGACGCGATCAGTCTCTCGGCGCAAGAGGAGCAGATGATAATCCGGCTGCCAAGGTCCGGCCAAGTGCCGAGACCCACAACGGGGCCACTAACAATCAGACTGCCGAGAGTCAGTCAACCCCAAACAGGGAAGCTCAATCCCTCCGACAAGCCGCTGACAATACGCCTTCCCAAGAAGGGTCGTCACCTCGACGCAAGGTCTGACACTTCTAGCGAACTAACCACTCCCCGCCCAGCATCAAGCGCCAAACTGGGGGTCGCTAGCCTGCCAACAACTCTACGCTCTGCTCCACCAGCTGAATCTCTGACGATCAAGCTGCCCAAGTCATCCTCTCAGTCTGTATTTACACAGGGGGTGGCCGAAGAAGAGTCGGAGCTGGCCAAGTATGTGGCTGCTCACACTGAGACTTGCTCATGTTGCCCATCAACGGCATGTTCCTGAAGAAGTATTACGTCCGAAACGACATCCTCAAAAAAAATAAATAAATAAATAAATAAATAAAAAAGAAAGAAAACCCGATGATTGAGTTATGTACCCTCCGGTACCGCTGAACTCACATTCTCCAAATCCCAGATTATTGAGTTATGTACCCTCCGGTACCGCTGAACTCACTCTCACAATATTCCAGATCATCGAGTCATGTACCTGCTGGTGCCGCTGAACTCACTTCCATAATATTCCAGATTACCGAGTCATGTACCCGCTGGTGCCGCTGAACTCACAGCCACAACATTCCAGATTATCGAGTCATGTACCCGCTGGTGCCGCTGAACTCACTTTTACAATATTCCAGATTATCGAGTCATGTACCCGCTGGTGCCGCTGAACTCACACTTCCAAATTCTAAATTATCGAGTTATGTACCCGTAGGTGCCTCTGAACTCACATTTCGGTCACTCTTCCGGGGGAAAGTCATGTATGACCATACCTCTGAACCTTCTTCCTGGAAGAGATCCTTCCTCATGATCCACTACCTGCACTCCCAGTGTACAAAAAGGGTAACAAATCTACAAATTTCCAAAACGGCCATGTCCTCATTACCTCTGAGTCGTTTCACTTCCGCCAAAAACAAATCACCCTTTTACATAGAACTTCCATGTCCTCATTACCTCTGAGTCGTTCTATGTACCCTCCTTCATTGAGCCCACTCCTGCCATGTCCTCATTACCTCTGAGTGGGAAGGCTCCGTCGAAGAAACCCTCATGCTTGCCATGTCCTCATTACCTCTGAGTAAGTATGTTGATCCCTTTCGACTTATTATCCGTACCCACAACCGGAGTACGCCAAGGATAATAGGTCCACAAATATTCTCTGCTGAGTGCACTCCTGCCATGTCCTCATTACCTCTGAGTAGGAAGACTCAACGGTAAAACCTTCGTACTTGCCATGTCCTCATTACCTCTGAGTAAGTATGTTGTTTCTCTCTCGTCTTATTATCCGTACCCTGAACCAGGGTACGCCAAGGATAATAGGCCCACAAATGTCCTCTGCTGACCACAAATGTCCTCAGTTGACCACAAATGTCCTCTATTGACCGCAAATTTCTCATCATGCCCCGGGAGCCCAGCTGCTCCATGGCATTCTTTCGCCCGATACCAAGAACCTCCATATCCGCCTTACCGTGGAGTTTTTCTAGGTATCCCTATCAAACTTATTATCCGTACCTAAAACCAAGGTATGCCAAGGATAATAGGTCCACAAATGTCCTCTGTTGACCCTAAATGCCGTACTAGGTCCCCTAGTACATCCACATCTTTCCTTATCATCACATGCTTTCGGAGCCCAGCTGTTCCATAGCATTCTTTCACCCAATGCATAGAACTTCCACGTTGATAGCACTTCTGAGTTGTTCTATGTATCCTCATTCGAGTTCACTCCTACCATGTCCTCATTACCTCTGAGTAGGAAGCCTCTACTTTAGACCCATATTTACCACGTCCTAATCCCCTCTGGGTAAATATGATGGTTCCCTCTCTTAACTTATTATTCATACCTAAAACCGAGGTACGCCAAGGATGATAAGTCCACATAAAATCTCCAGCGGAACTACCCAAACCCATCACGTCCATGCAACCTCTGATTGGATTGCCACACCCAAACAACTCTACTTTCCATGCTTCTTATTCAAAGTGTTCCAAATTTGCAATTTGAAAACTTTGAAGGGGGTCCTGTAGAAGCATAGAAAATATTGCTTTTAGTCCCACATCGGAAAGGAGAAGAAGAAAGGGCTCACTCCATTCTATAAATAGAGCCCCCTTTCTTCCTTTGAAAAGGGCACCAACTTCTCTTCTCTCCTTCCAAACTTGGACTCTTCCTATTACGCACCTTCGGGTGCTAAGTAGAAGAAGTCTAGGGCAGCGTGGCTCATCGGGCTCAGTCAGCTGTCCCAACCTCTGACCATCAAGAGCGTCCCGCTAAGCGGGCCTCTGATGGAAAGTTGTACAGAGCCGCCCGTGTCCAGCCCCCGGCGACAAACGGACAGAGTGGTTCTCAAGAGTCTCCCAACAAAGATCGAGGGCAAGTGTTTCTATTAGCCCCACATCAGGGAGCAAATATGATACCTACGCACTCGTGTGTTCGGGATACCCGGGCCCACAAAGCGAGTGCACGGGCTGATCGAGACATTCCTCATGCGGCTCGGTCATGAGACGTCCTTCATGCGGCTCGGTCATGAGACATTCCCCATGCGGCTCGGTCATGAGACGTCCTTCATGCGGCTCGGTCATGAGACATTCCTCATACGGCTCGGTCATGAGACGTCCTTCATGCGGCTCGGTCATGAGACATTCCTTATGCGGCTCGGTCATGAGACGTCCTTCATGCGGCTCGGTCATGGGACATTCTTCATGCGGCACAGAACCCAGGAAGCTTCATGCGGCTCAAAATCAGACGAGCTTCATGCGGCCAAAGAGTCTCATACGGCTCGAAAGTCTCATGCGGCTCAAACATACAAGCAGCTCAAGCAAACTCTATGCGGCCGAGAGAGAGGCCACGTGGCCAACAGAACAGCTGTGCCTAACATTTAGACGCATTTAATGCTCTAACAACTGATAGCTCTGACGGCTGTTAGTCCTGACATAAAGTCGTCATAATGACTGACACAAAAAAGCACTATCGTCCTAGGAAATGAGGAAAATCTTCACAAATGTGGCGCTGTCCACCAAACTTCGAGGCAAATCTATGCGGCCAGACTAAACAAAGTCCATGCGGCTAGAACAGAGAGACCCATGCGGCTCGGTCATGAAGACTCTCATGCGGCTCGGCCATGAAGACCCCCATGCGGCTCGGTCATGAATATATTCATGCGGCTCGGACATGACAACCTTCATGCGGTTCGAAGTACAGAGACTCTTCATGCGGCTCGGTCATGAACTCTTTCATGCGGCTCGGTCATGACAACCCTCATGCGGTCCAAACATCGACACTCCTCATGCGGCTCAATATTAACGACGGGACACGTGTCCTAAAGTCAATCAAATCTTGGGCCAAATCCCAATAATCTGGGACACGTGGCAGAAGAATGAATCAAATTTATTCATTAAGATTCGCAGATGTCAGCAAATCATCATGACGAAGATTTATTGTAATCAGCATTAATTGTTGATAGGATTTGGCATAATCCATGTTAATGGTCCAAATCTTTCACGTTCAAGATGAATGGTCCAGATTGGTTAATCATCAGACTGTCGCCACTTTGAGAATGGGTAATCATCCAAACCCTAATGATGCTCCCCACTATTATAAATAGCAGGGTGCCATTTCCTTGCAAAAGATACAAGGATATATATACAATTTCAGAGAGAAAAATACGTATATACAGAGAGACCCCCCCAATAGTCAGAGAAAAAGAATACACAGAGAGAGAGAAGCCAGAAGAGCAACATAGGAGCAAGGAGAGCATTTCTTCGTCAACGCCAACCATCTTTTCACAAGGAGCCAAGGCTGCATACCGATCGTCCAAGGAGTAAGGCAGGGCTTCCATCGCCTTCCCGAGCCTCTATCGTCACCCCCCAGAATCTAAAATAAACAATTGTACTTAGACTGCTGTACCTAGATTTTCGTCCCTAGGCTTTCTTTGTACAAGCGAGTTTGTAACGTGAAGTAAAAGTTCGGTCCTCCGATAATTGTTCTGTTCTTTTATATTTCATGGCAAACAGTTAGTGTGTCAATTTAGGAGTTGTTTCGTGGAGTTTATGTATTGTTTTGGAGCTTGCAACTATGGAACTGAAAACTGGACCTGTTGAATGCTATGAACTGATTTTTTTCCTTGTTTAAATGTGTTGTTCAATTTATGAAGTGAAACCTGGGTTTGAAGTTAAACTGAGATTAAACTGAGGATTAAATATGGAAAGGGGTTGGTTTAATAGTCTGATTTGAAGTCTTTATAAACTGAGATTGAGTGCCTATATTGTATCAACTATGGAGGAGTTAATTACCTAAAAACTGGACTTGACAGTCCAGTTCAACTTATTTTTTCCTTTCCTGTATGTTCCCTACACATAGCTTAAACTACTTGACACTTGAGCTTTCACTCTTACATGTATACACACCACACACTTTCCCCTCCCTTTTACTGTTTTATGTTCCTGCAATTATATGTAAAACCAATGTACACACACACACACACACTATTACCTAGTGTTCCCCTCTCTTCCACTGTTTGTGTTTTCCTGCACATATACATGGTCACAGTTGCAACTTCCATACACACACACACATGTTCCTCTCTCTCTCTTTACTGTATTTTCTGCACACTATCTTACATTACACACACACACACAAGACACTATTAGTCACACTGTTTTGGGTCTGTCCCTTGCTGTTCTGTACAGCACAGTTACACACACACAGTCACATATGTTTCCTCTACATGCCTATTCTATTTTCTATTGTAGAGTGTATATGTAATGCTAACTCTAATATAAGTATCTATATATATAATGTAAAGTTGTGGTGTATATATAAGTTATTAATGTATTGTGGGTTATAGATTATGAATATCTATTTGTGTATGGATATCATATAGGTAGATAATGTATATATAGGATACATAGATCCTTGTGCTAGATAATTGTGTAAGTGTGATGTCAGTTGACCTAGTGAATGTGTAGGAGTGCTAAACTAGGCTTGATTAGACTAAGGTAGATTAGTTTGGCCTAATTTAGACTTGGTTGACCTAGTTTGACTTCTAGGGTTGACCAGAGTTGACCAAGAGTTGACTTTGGCCTAGATTGACCTAGAATCATGTAGAATGCATAGTAGGACTCTATTTTACTATTTTGGACTTGTTGTGACTTGTGTTGTTCTGATTAGGAGCCAGACACCACTCCTCGGACGGTACTTTTCATATTGGACACTCAGATACAGGCGAGTACATTCTTTGATCATTTCATATTCTGCTTAGAATTATTTTCTGCAGTAGATTACTTTACTTGTACTGTCACGATGGTCACACAGATTGGTACTATATGGATCCTTTCTTGAGATGTTATCCTTAGGGAGCATCGGGTACTTCATGTTCTGTGTGTTTCACTTACATGGCGTATCACTATGCTTCACTGGTTCTTTGATCACTTGCGACATATACTCTTATGATCGTAGAGTCTCCTAGAATCTCTTATCCTATTCACTGGGTATCCTAGAATCTCCTAGAATCACCCATTTATGGGCATCCATGTATCACCCTTCGGGGCCTTACATAGAATTATAACATAACCTGGCTGGATCCTTGTGTATTGATTGGGGGTACGGGGGAGTAGAAATGGACATGTGAATAATACCCAAGTAGTATAGTATCAGAATCTCTTCCATAGTGTAGCATCAGAATCTCCTATGCCATTTACATGTCTATGTTGTACTATGACTCACTAGTCACATGATAGTTCTCTATGTATAGTAGATATTTCTATTACAGCTTTCTCTTTCTGTTTACATACTGCACTTCTTTCAGTACTTGTATCTTACTTTACTGCATGATTATATCTTCTAACCTGTTATGAACTGTTGAGATGTACTGTACTCGGTCCTGTCCTGACTAGACCTGTTGAAAATATTACAGAGGACGAGGAGGAGGCTTGCCTGGACACTTACTACGGGGCAGCCTTAGATGACACCTGCGGGCTGGACCCTCAAGAGGACCCAGCTCTAGCTGAGGAGATCACCCCGATTGCCTAGACTAGACTAGTTAGGCTTATCTTACTTTATGCAGTCTTGAGACAGGTTTTAGTTAGACTTTATTTGGAGTTCAGAGTTGTATATATTCTTTTATCTGAGACCTTGTACTGTTGGATATTGCCGGGATTATCTTAGACTACTGCTATTTCATCTATTTATTTTCTTGAGTTCTATTTCATTTCGTGCTATCTCTTCCTTAGTTGTGATTGAGTTTTACTGTTATGTCACCCCCATTTGGGGAGTATAAACTGTTTAGATATATATTATTAGATGTATGTTGACCTAGGATAGCGCTCTACCACCGACACTGCGGCATAGGCTGGGCGTTGTTACGTTCTCGTACCCTCACAGTGGGTACGGGTCGTGACACACAGCTTCAGAGCAAATATCACTGCTGCCAGCTCCAGGTCGTGGGTAGGGTAGTTCTTCTCATAGGGACGCAATTACCTGGAAGCATAGGCAATCACCTTCCCGTGCTGTTGTAAGACGCAACCCAGCCCCTTCCCTGAAGCATCACTCTAAATAGTAAAACCACCCGATCCTGAAGGCAATGTCAGAATCAGAGCTGTCGTAAGCCGCTTCTTCAACTCATCAAAAGCTGCCTGACACTCCTCTGACCAAACGAACTCAGCATCCTTCCGGGTCAACCAAGTCAACGGCTCTGCAACCCGGAAGAAATCCTACATAAATCTTCGATAGTATCCTGCCAGCCCCAGGAAACTCCTGATCTCTGCAACTGAAGTCGGCGCTGTCCATGCCTCAACTGCTACAATCTTCTTGGGGTCAACTGAGATACCATCTCCAGTCACCACATGCCCCAAGAAGTCCACCCGATCCAAGAAGAACTCACACTTGGAGAGCTTCCCGTAAAGCTGCTCCTTCCTGAGAATCTCCAGCACTATCCTCAAATACTCCTCGTGCTCCTCCTCAGTCTTGGAATATATCAAGATATCGTCAATAAACACCACCACAAACTAATCTAGATACTGGTGGAACACCTTGTTCATAAGGTTCATAAACACTGCTGGTGCATTGGTTAGCCTAAACGGCATAACCAAAAACTCGAACTGCCCGTACCGTGTCCTGAAAGCGGTCTTGGAAATATCCTCCCTCTTCACCTTCACCTGGTGATATCTCGACCTTAGATCAATCTTGGAAAATACCCGAGCTCCGCTCAACTGGTCAAATAGATCGTCGATCCGCGGCAGTGGGTATTTGTTCTTGATCGTGAGGTTGTTGAGTGCCCTATAGTCAATACACATGCGTACTGACCCATCCTTCTTCGGCACAAACAACACTGATGCACCCTATGGCGACGAACTCGAGTGGATGAAGCCCTTGTCCTGTAGCTCATCCACCTGCTTCTTCAGCTCCACCAGCTCGCTGTTGTTCACCCGATAGACATGCTGAGAGATGGGTTCCGCTCCTGGAACCAAGTCTATCAAGAACTCTATGTCCCTGTCTGCTGGCAATCCCGGCAACTCCTCTAGGAAAACATCCATATACTCTGCTATCAAGGGGTGTGGAATCGTCTGCTCCTCGACCGAGACTCCACAGAAGACTCCGCTGCTCTGCTCTGCCTGACGTCTGGATTACTCGAACTCTGGCTCCCCCGGTGCTCTGAAGAGAACTCTACCCCCTCTGTAATCAATGCTGGCATGGTGCCTGCTCAACCAATCCATGCCTAGTACTATATCGTAGTTCGACAATGGCATTACGAGCAGGCTCACCTCCAACTCACGGCCTCCCAAAACTACTCTCCGACCCCTATAAACATCACTCACGAGGATAATTCCACCCCCGGTCGTGATCTTGTAAGTCCTAGGCAACGATTCAGCTATGATACCGTGTCTAATCGTAAAAGATACTGATATGAAGCTATACGAAGCACCGGAATCAAATAATACAAATACTGGACTGGAGTCGAGAAGAATCAAACCTGCAATCAGCTCTCCTATCACCTCTGCATATCCAACTGCCATGGCAAAAGCTCGCCCCTACTGGCCTCCTCTGGCCTGCTGCTGGTGCTGGATGAACCTCTGCTGCTGCGTCGGCAGGGCTGGTCCCCTCTACTGGCCTGCTGGAGCTCTGACTCCACCTCCCGGAACTGCTCGTGCTATACGGCACTCCCTCATCTGGTGGTCTGATGAACCACACACTAGGCACTGGCCCAGCCTCTTTCGGCACTCATTGAAGACGTGTCTAGGCTTCTTGCAGTAGGTACAAGTACCACCCTGTCTATGACCCTGCTGGTGCTGCCTCGGCTGCTGCTGCTGGTGAACTGGCCTCTGCTGGATCGGCTGCGGCTGAAATTGCCTCAGCTGCTGCTGCTGAAAATGAGGCCTCTTGGCCTGGCCCCCGCTGCTGCTACTGCCCCCAACTGGGTCTCTCTCCCGCTTGAGCCTAAGCTCAAGATCATCCTCTGCTAGCAAGGCTCCTGTCAAGATCTCCTCGAACGTAGCATCCCGGTTGCCTTTGGTCAAGGACTTGACCTCCTTGACTAGGCCCTTCCGGAACCTCTGGGCCTTCGCCGTCTCGCTCAAGCCCTCCACAAACCTGCCGAGGCGGCCAAACTCCCCGGCGTACTCCTCCACTGAGAGATTCCCCTGGACCAGGCTCTCGAACTGCGACTCCAAGGCTCTGAGTGCTGAATCTGGGAAGAACTTCTTCTTGAAGAAGCCCTTGAACTGCTCCCAAGTCTGCCCAGTAACTCCCACCCAGGGGTCTGACTGATACCAAGTGCGAGCAAGATCTCGCATCCGGCTAGCTGCGGCCTCGATGTGAAGGTCTGCTGGAATCCTGGCCAAGCGGAAGATCTTCTCTATATGCTCGATCCACTCATCGGCATATAGGATCCCCTCTGTCCCCAGAAAGTCTTTGGGGCTCATCTTCTGAAACTGCTCGATCCTCGGTGTCCTCGGCTGCTGCACCACTGGTCGAGCTGCGGCTGTCGTGACGGCCAACTCCATGCCTCTGTCCTGTCGAGCCTGCTGCATGTCCATGAACTACTAGAAATATACGAACATCTGAGCTGCGTCCACGTATCCTGGAGGCGGCTGCTGGAAGGGATCCTCTGGAATGACCGGGTCCTGCCTCCGAGTCTGTGGATGTATACCCCCTGCTGCGGCTGCCGAGGTCTCAATACGAGCTGAGGTGGCAGGAGCTGCAGTCCCCTGGCCTCGTCGTACTGGCTGAGAGGTAGCAGTCCCCTCTATAGCATCCTCATGAATGGCATGCTGCGATCTAGTCTCTACCATCCTGAAGATAGACAAACAAGAGTATCAATTTCTGAGAAAGAAGCAAAATAACAAAGGCGGACAATTATAATTCAAAGGATCAGCTGACAAAAGGATTTAGATGGCAATAAAAGAAATTTTCCTAAAGTGATTGAGTACCTTAAAATTAATGTCCTATATCCTACTGCAGGCTGTAGTGATACTCTAATTCGAATACCACTACACTTCTAGTCTAGACCTGCATGGGCCACCACTGAAAACGTGTCACGACCCGCATCCACTGTGAGGGTACGAGAACATAACAACGCCCAGCCTACGTCGCAGTATTGGCGGTAGAATGCAGTCCTAGGTCAACATACATCTAACAATATATATCTAACAGTTTATACTCCCCGAATGGGGGTGACATAGCAGTAAAACTCAATCACAACTAAGGAAGAGATAGCACGATATGAAATAGAACTCAAGGAAGTAAATAGATGAAAAGTAGTCTAAGATAATCCAGCAATATCCAGAAGTACATGGTCTCAGATACAGAATGAAAGAATATATACAACTCTGAACTCCAAATAAAGTCTAGCTAAAATATGCCTCAAGACTACATAAAAGATAGATAAGCCTAACTAATCTAGTCTAGGCAATCGGGGTGATATCCTCAGCTAGAGCTGGGTCCTCCGGAGGGTCCAGCTCGCAGGTGTCATCTAAGGCTGCCCCGTAGTAGGTATCTAGGCAAGCCTCCTCCTCATCCTCTGTAATATTTTCAACAGGTCCAGTCAGGACAGGAGCGAGTACAGTACATCTCAACAGTTCATAGCAGGTTGGAAGATATAATCATGCAGTAAAGTAAGATACTAGTACTGAAAGAAGTGCAGTATATAAACAGAGAGAGAAAGCTGTAATAGAAATATCTACTATAAATAAAGAGCTAACATATGGCTTGTGAGTCAGAGTACAATATAGACATGTAAATGACATAGGAGATTCTGATAAGACACTATGGAAAAGATTCTGATAAGATACTACTTGGGTATTATTCACATGTCTACTTCTACTCCCCCGTACCCCCAATCAATACACAAGGATCCAACCAGGTTATGTTATGATACTATGTAAGGCCCCCGAAGGGTGATAAGCCCCCGAAGGGTGGTAAGCCTCCGAAAGATGATAAGCCCCCGAAGGGTGATATATAGTAGACCCATAAATGGGATAAGGATTCCAGGAAGACTCTGTGATCATAAGAGTATATGTCACAAGTGATCGAAGAATCAACGAAGCATAGTGATACGCTATGTAAGTGAAACGCACAAAACATATAGTACCCGATGCTCCCTAAGGATAACATCTCAAGAAGGGATCCATATAGTACCAATCCGTGTGACCAACGTGACAGTACAAGTAAAGTAATCTACTGCAGGAAATAGTTCTAAGCAGGACATGAAATGATCAGAGAATGTCCTCGCCTGGTATCTGAGTGTCCGATATGAAAGTACTGTCCGAGGAGTGGTGTCTGGCTCCTAATCAGAACAGCACAAGTCACAACAAGTCCAAAATGGTAAAATGAAGTCCTACTATACATTCTACATGATTCTAGGTCAATCTAGGCCAAAGTCAACTCTTGGTCAACCTTGGTCAACCAAGAAGTCAAACCTAAGTCAACTATGGTCAAACTAGGTCAACCAAGTCTAAATTAGGTCAAACTAGTCTACACTAGTCTATTCTAGGTCTAATAAGCTATACAAGACCATTCTAGACTTTCTACGCAAACAGATTCACATATATGCCATAGGCTGTATCATGCCTATAAGCCACCCCTAACACAAGGCTATATGTCATTATCTCACCCAGATAATACTACACCTATGATCTATTATCTAATCACATTCATAGACATACACTAGCATTAAGTTACCTATATACCTATACATAGGTATAGGCACATTCACATAGATATCTATATTACATACCTTACTATAGGTTATAATACATATATACAAATAGGTATACATTACCCTATATATATACATTGCATAGGTTATAGTGCAATTATTGAGAAACAACACATTATATATATATACATATATATATAGCTCAACATATATACATATAGGTAAACATTACATATATTATATATGTATACCTACTATATACATAAACTTACCTATGTGAAGACTAGGGAATATATATATATATATATATACATATAGAGAGAGAGAGTATGTGTAATGTGAGAACTTGTATGTGTGATACATGGGTGCATGTGAGTGATAGAGTGTTTTAGTGTGTGGGTGAAAGCATGAGTGCAATGGTGTGTGTGGTGCTCAGTCCAAATCTGGACAGTGAGGAGTGTGGGAGTGTCATACATGTATGCACAGGAAAGAGAGAGGAATGGATTTCAGTAAAATCAATAAGGTTTTAAGCTATTCTCAGTTTTAAGTCAACTTAACATTGATTAGGAAAATCTGTAGCATGTCTAACTCAGGAAATCAGTTCCTAAAAAATCAGGAATAGGAAATCAGTTTTAGAAAAAATGGGAAAGGAAAACAATTCATTATTATAACAGTTTCAGTTTTTTGATTCAAAACATCAAAGCCCCATTTCAAACCCAATATTCAATGAAAAACACCCAAAATTGACATATGGCTAGAACACATATAGGAGAACTATATTAGGGTTTTAAATCATGCTAATAACAGTATTAAATGGGTTAATAAAGCTGTCAAAGTTCAAATATCAAAACTGGAAAATATTGGAAATTAATATGTATCAGAATTTAGGGTAAATGGCAAAATGTAATTCGAAAACAATTAAAATGCAAAATTAAAGGATGGTAACTAAAATATACTATGTGAGTGTGTCCCAGGGTCCACACATGTCCACCCTTATGAACAATCGTGTCCAAACAGAAAACAAACACCTACAGTGCACATAGGCACTATGTAGTGTGCACAGGCTCGTGCGTGTGTGCACGCATGTCGTGCACACAACACAGGCCAAACTAGGCCTCGTGCTTGCACACACGTGTACCCCTATACTAGGGCTAGGTCTAGGTCAACCTGCACAGTGTCCTAGTGTGTCGTGTCCGACGCTACAACGTCGTATCAGTGGCAAATAATTTACAGTACACAGACAGTACAAAATACGTGCACGATTGATTCCTCCCTCGACACGACATGGGGACACGTGGGACTTGACATGTGGCGTGTCTGCCAGTACCCCATGGCTCGTGTCAAGTTTCACGTGTCCTAGAGGCGTGTCGTGTCCGCTACAGGCCCCGAGTGGCAGGGGAACACTGTAGCGCGCGCGAGCTTGTGCGGCACGTGTCCACTCCACGAATCTGACACAAGCAGACACAAAAATCACATCAGAAGATCAGAAACCAATAAACAATGATAAAACTAAAATTTTTATTTAAAAATATTTCGAAAATAACACCAACAGTCCCTTTGTGACATTTTCACAGACACCAGAACCTAGGTCCTGATACGTGTCCAGAACGGACACGAAACCTAGGGTACCCGACACAAAACCTATACTGGTACTTAGGGGACTCCTTGGGCTCCCTTATCATGAAGACAAATTGAAAATCCATGGAGAAATGACAAAGTTACCTATTGATGAACTTCCAATGAAAAATCCCCTTTGTGAGCTCCTTTCTTGGTATCCCAATCCAATCAAAACCACCTCAAACTGAAACAAATTTCCAATAACAGCAAGAACAGTAATTTTAGGATCTAATGCAACTAGTTTGGGAGAAAAAGGACCTACAATGGATTTTCTATAGTTTTTTAAACATGGAGACTCACCTCTTTCTTTTCTTGAAATAATTTTCTAGGGAAGGAGGCTAGCCCTAGATTTTAGGAGGGTACTTATAGTGGGGAATCCCAATAAGGATTGGGGTGGCCGGCCACATCTTCTTGGGATTAGGGTTAGGTTGATTTTTGGGCTTTTGGCCAAGTTACATAGACTATGTTTGATTTGATTTATTAAGGGCTCTAAATCATAAGCCATGACTTATGGCTTTCTAATTTCTATTACTAATTAGGTTCCAATGACCAAACCAAAGATTAGGCTAGGTTAGACTAGAGTCATATATCCTAACCAAGTCCATACTAACTAGGGTTAGCTCCTAGGTTGGTCTACATGGGTCCAAACTAGCCAAAATTAATCTAGTCCAAACAATTCCAAAATAATTCCTAAAAATTTCCAAAAATTCTAATAAATTCTAATAAATTTAAATTACCCCAAAAATAACAAAAATACCCTCACACTAGAAATATGGTAGTGACAAAATCAAAATATCTTCTGACGATGAGAAGCATACGTTATTCTGAACACCGATCGACATGTATTGTTACACAGTCATGCCCTTCAGCCTAAAAACTGCCGGTGCTAACATATCAATGAGCTATGAGCATCATCTTCAGATATCACTTGCGTAAGATGGTGGAGTGTTACGTTGACGACATCGCCCTCAAAAGCCGCTCCAAGGATGATCATTTACACGATTTGAGGACAGTGTTCGACCTTATGGGAGCGCACAATCTAAAGATGAATCCCACCAAGTCCTTCCTAGGCGTGTCCAGCGAGAAGTTCTTGAGCTTTGTCATTACTTTCCTGGGCATTTACATAGACCCTGATAAGACAAAAGCAATCCTGGAGATGAGTCCACCGAGGAACCTCCGTGAACTCCGCGGCCTTCGGGGAAGACTAGCCTACATCAGGAGGTTCATATCTAACCTCTCAGGGCGATGTCAACCCTCCACACAACTCATGAAGAAAGGCATCTTTTTCGTATGGAATAAAGAATGTCAACGCACCTTTGATGACACTAAGGAATACCGGTCGAATCCGCCAGTTCTGGTAGCCCCGATCGCCAGAAAGCCTTTCCGGCTCTATGTACGAGCGATGGAACACTCCCTCGGCACCTTGCTAGCACAGAACAACGCTGCGGGGCACGAGCAAGCCATCTATTATCTCAGTCGAATGATGGTGGGGTCGGAGCATAGGTACACCACCGTAGAGAAGGAATGCCTTGCCTTGGTGTCACTACAACAAAAATACCTTTTAATGACGCTTGATAAGTGGTTTTCATGACGGCTGATGTGGAAGCGTCATCAATGTTCAGCAAGACTAGAATCTATGACGGTTTACATTAAAAACGTTATTGATAGTGCTCTAGTGATACGAGCGTCATAAAAAAAGCACGAAAATTTAAGTTGAAATCTCGACTCCCCCACAAGTCTCCCGCACTTAAGAAAAATAACCCTCTCTCTTTCTCCTTCTCCTTCTCCTCCCACTCCCCAACTCCCCTCAGCCCACTCCCCGCTCCCCAACTCTCCTCAGCCCGCTCCCCGCTCCCCGCTCCCCAATTTCCCTCAGCCCGTTCCTCGCTTCCCTCGGTTACAGACTCCACCGCAGAGGGAAGGTTGTCACCGGCGTAGCCTTCACCACCGGTTTGTCCTAAAATCTCGATCATTGCTTATTTTATGCCCTAAATTCAAAAATATTCTAATTTTTTACAACCATACATGCATCCATCTCTCCAAAATTAGGGTTCTTAATTTTAGGGTTTTCCGACGTCTCCGTCCACATCGGCGATGATCCGAAAAGGGCTGCATCATCGTTGACTTCTCTTGATTAAGTGAGTGATTTTGATTTGGATTTTTTTCCCTAAAAAAAGATTTGTTGGGAGTGTAATTTTTTTCCTAAAAATTAGGGTTCTTAGTTTTTTATTTGGATTTTTTTCCCCTAAAAGGGTTCTTTGATTTTTTTTTTCTGTTTGTTCTTATTCAAGGGAGTATAATTACATTTGGGGAGCCAAGTCCGAAGCCTCTCCACGGTTGCAGCCGCGACCCGGCGAGGCGCTGTGCGTGCCTGCGAGCCGAGTCCGAAGGCTCCCTTCGGATTCTGACACCAAATTCTGGGGTATAAATTCTAAACTCTTGATTGATTTTAGTTTTTGGGTTTTATTTTGTTTGTCAATGATGTTGTTTGATCTCGATCCCTACATAAAAAGAAATTTATTTTGTTTATTTTGTTTGTCGATGATGTAGCCTCTCCACAGTTGCAGCCGCGACCCGGCGAGGCGCTGTGCGTGCCTGTGAGCCGAGTTCGAAGGCTCTCTTCGGATTCCGACACCAAATTCTGGGGTATAAATTCTAAACTCTTGATTTATTTCAGTTTTTGGATTTATTTTGTTTGTCGACGATGTTGTTGGATCTCGATCCCTACATAAAAAGGGGTTTATTTTTTTTGTTTTGTTTATTTTGTTTGTCGATGATGTAGCATCTCCACAGTTGCAGCCGCGACCCGGCGAGGCGCTGTGCGTGCCTGTGAGCCGAGTCCGAAGGCTCCCTTCGTATTTCGACACCAAATTCTGGGGTATAAATTCTAAACTCTTGATTTATTTCAATTTTTGGGTTTATTTTGTTTGTCGATGATGTTGTTGGATCTCGATCCCTACATAAAAAGGGGTTTATTTTGTTTGTTGATGATGTTGTTGAATTTATACACCAAATTTTGGGGTATAAATTCTAAACTCTTGATTGATTTCAGTTTTTGGTTTTATTTTGTTTGTCGATGATGTGGTTTGGCTTGACGATCCTACGATTGTCTTTGTTTGTGAAGAGGGAATGATCTTTAGATCATGTTCGGCTCTTTACTTGTTGTTGGATTATTTTTGGTTTCGGGTTACCTAGCTGCTGTTGGAATTATTTGTGATACATGCATTGTTGGTTTGGGTTTCTTGTATAAATTGTTGCTTGGGGTCTCCTTCCTATACTTGTTGTAGGATGTTGGTTTAGGTTTTCCCTATTATACATGTTGGGTTGGAAAAGATTTTTTTGTTGTAGGAGATGTTTTGCTATTTGGATTAAAATTGTTGGTTGGGTATCTATTATGCATGATGGGTTTAACTTGGTACTGTGGTATTTTTGTTGAGAGCTTTTCGATATAAATCACATGCGGGTATATATTAGTTGGGAGTATTTCTATTTCGGGATTGACATCTCCATTAGCATGCATGCGTCGTTGATTTTGGGACTACGTCCGCTATGCCATGCCTGAATGTTTTACTTTATTTGTCGGTTTTGGTTTTTATTAGAGTACTCTGATATTCTTGGTGTTGGTCGTTCGACCAAATGAACCAAAGCGTTGCAGATCGTATCGGATACACTGTCTTCGTGTCGGGACGTGTCCTATACGTATTATGGCACGCTAGTACAACAGATGATGATTGATCCTTATCTGAGACATCTTATATATCTTATTTCGTTTCTTATCGTTGTCGTAGTTTGTATGTTGGTACTGTTGGGTTGTTCATTCTGGGTGCAGGTACGCTCGTGTTTGTACGAGTCGATACTGGACATGGATGTGAAGATACCTTTGTGTCGATGATGTAGCCTCTCCACAGTTGCAGCCGCGATCCGGCGAGGCGCTGTGCGTGCCTGCGAGCCGAGTCCGAAGGCTCCCTTCGGATTCTGACACCAAATTCTGGGGTATAAATTCTAAACTCTTGATTGATTCCAGTTTTTGGGTTTTATTTTGTTTGTCGATGATGTTTGGATCTCGATCCCTACATAAAAAGGGTTTCGATCGACTGATACGTGTTGGGTTCGATTTTGGCTTAACGATCCTACGATTGTCTTTGTTTGTGAAGCGGGAATGATCTTTAGATCATGTTCGGCTCTTTACTTGTTGGATCATTTTTGGTTTCGAATTACCTAGCTGTTGTTGGAATTATTTGTGATGCATGCATTGTTGGTTTGGATTTCTTGTATAAATTGTTGCTTGGAGTCTTCTTCCTATACTTGTTGTGGGATGTTGGTTTAGGTTTTTCCTATTATACATGTTGGGTTGGGAAAGATTACTTTGCTGTAGGAGATGTTTTGCTATTTAGATTAAAATTGTTGGTTGGATATCTATTATGCATGATGGATTTAACTTGGTACTGTGGGTGTTTTTGTTTGGTGCTTTTCGATATAAATCACATGCGGGTATATATTAGTTGGGAGTATTTCTATTTCGGGAATGACATCTCCATTAGCATGCCTGTATCGTTGATTTTGGGACTACGTCCACTATGCCATGCCTAGATGTTTTACTTTATTTTTCAGTTTCGGTTTTTATTAGAGTATTCTGATACTCTCAGTTTTTCGATATAAATCACAGACTCTAAAAGTGGGTGTTTTGCTTTCTTTTTCAGGGTTTTGCTATACGTACATATGCTATGGACAGTCTTCATGTGACCAAGTTGACGCGTTATAAGTGTGCTTCTTCGCTACAGTATCTGTGAGATTTTTGATGTCGATAGTTTTGATGTAACTAAAGGATACTCTATATATTTTGAGAAGATGTATATAATGAAATGGAGAAATATAGAATGGTAGCTAAAATACTCTATTTTGAGACAATGAAATGGAGAATGGTACTTTATATTACATTTCAATACTTTGTTGTGAATATGGTTCAAAATGGTTGTTTTCGAATTGAATTGAGCAGCGTTTGGAATGTATAACATGCAGGATAGAGCGTTATAAATGTGATACAACGACCATATACAGCGGTTTTTCATAACTATCCATAACGCTTTAAAAATAAAACGTAGCAGAAATTCAACCTATTAATGACGGTTTTGGATGAATTATCTATAATGCTTTTAAAAATATTTATAACACCCGATTTCATAACGCTTGGACTGAGAAAAAAAAGCGTCATAGTTTGCAATTAATGACGCTTTTTAGCCGTCATTAAAAGGTATTTTTGTTGTAGTGTGTTCGCCATTCAGAAAATACGACAATGTGTGTCAGGGCAGACCATCCATGTTGTCTCACGAGTTAATCCCCCCAAGGTTCTCATGACCAACCAAGGCACACTCAGTTCTCGTCTAGCCACATGGGCGATACTGCTATCCCCCTACGACAAGGTTTTCGTTCCGCAGAAGGCTGTCAAAGGTCAAGCCTTGGCCGACTTTCTAGCAGCCCATCCAGGCTCAGAAACAGCCAGAATCTATGAAAAAATCCCAGACGAAGTCGTTAACTCAAACATGACTTCACATGATGGCGTTTGGCGAATGCTCTTCGACGGTGCTTCAAGAACGGGGCCCCAAGGTGATATCATCGCTGGAGTCGGGATAGTACTAATTTTTCCCTCCGGATTGGTGGTCAACCGGGCATATTCTCTCACATAACCATGTTCAAACAATGTAGCCGAATATAATGCTTTGGTCATCGGGCTCCGACTTGCAAAAGAAGTAGGAGTCGAATACCTAGAAGCATATGGCGACTTGCAGTTGATCGTTAATCAAATCCGAGGTTCATATGAGGTTCGTAACGCGGACCTGATTCCCTATCATCAGACAGCAATTGCCATCATTGCAATATTGGAGGGGTTCTTTATAGAACATGTTCCTAGACTCCAGAATATTGAAGTCGACGCTCTAACAGGCCTCGCCGCTTCTTTGACGGATCCAAATTATGCTCATCATCTAGTCGACGTGATAGGCCATAAGCTAGTCTGTCGTAAAAACAACATTCAACTGGATACAAGTTACTCTGCCCAGATAACCTATGACGTGTAAGACTGGAGACTCCCGTTCATCGACTTTGCAATCTATGCAATCCTGTCTGAGAATGTGAAAGAAGCAACTTCAATCAGAAGGTGTTCTCTCAGATTCTTTTATGACACAGAAACAAAAATGTTATATCGACGATCTTATGACGGGCTACTGTTAAGATTTCTGTCAAATACAGAAGCCAAAGAAGCCTTATGCGAGGCTCACGATGGCGTTTGCGGGGCTCACCAACCTAGCCCGAAGTTGCAGGACCGTCTCTGCCGGATGGGCAATTACTGGCCTACGATGGTAGCAGACGCAGTCGATTATTGTCACGACCCGCACCCAGTGTAAGGGCACGAGAAGTGGATACGTCCAGCCTACGCCGCAGTATAGGCGGCAGAATGCTGTCCTAGGTCACATGCATCTAACAGTTATAAGGTATACTGCACAGTTATACTCTCAGAATGGAAAAATAATATAAAGTATAAATCTCAATCACAGCTAAGGAAGATGTACGATAAGATAGATAAGAATATCAACAGAATCAACAGGTGAAATACGATAAAAGAGAGAATACAAAGTGTCTAAGATAAACTTCTAACAAGCTCCACAAATCTACATCATCACAATCTCTAATACAAATATCCGGATGAGATACAACTGAAATAAGATAACTAAACTATGGGAGTATTGTCAGCAGGTAATGGATCCTGCTGGAAGTCCAAGTCACAGGTGTCCTCTAATGCTGCCCCGTAGTAGGTGGTGCAACACGCCTCATCCTCGTCCTCTATAATATTTTCAACAGGTCCAGTCAGGAAAGGAGCGATCATAGTACATCTCACGTAGTTCATAATATGATAGGATATGTAAATATGCTATAGAGTAATATACATGAAACGCTGGAAAATATATGATATAAAGGAGATGACTGTAAAGAAATATCTACTATAAGTAAAAAACTAATAGTTGCTAGTGATGTAGAGTACAAGATAGACATGTAAACAGCTTGAATTTGCACATGAGTAATCTAATAGTTTGCACATGAGTATACTACTTTGGAATTGTTCACATGACCATTTATACTCCCCCGTACCCCAATCAATACACAAGGATCTAGACAGGTTATGTTATTGCACATGATATCACATGATGGCCCATAAATGGGTGCACATGATTGTATACATGGGGGTTCTGTGAACATGAGAGTACATGAATCATAAGAGTGCACATGAATGGTAAAAGCACCGGAGTACATGATGAAAGTGAAACGCACATGACATTCTATAACCCGATACTTCCGAGGGGGATAACATCTCATAAAGGGATCCATATAGTACCAATCCATGTTAACAACGTGACAGTATCAAGTAAAGTAATCTAGAGCATAAATGTAAATCCTATCAAGTATGAAACGGTCAGAGAATGTACTCGCCTGATATCCTGAGTATCTGAAGTGAATATACTGTTTGAGGAGAGGTGTCTGACTCCTATTTTGGACAGCACAAGTCACAACATGTCCAAAATGGTAAAATAGAACATTACAATGCATTCTACATGATGTTTGGGTCAATCTAGGCTAAAGTCAACCTTGGTCACCTCTAGTCAACTACACTAGTCAAACTAGGTCAACTAGGTCAAGTCATAACCCAGACAAGTCTCACTAAGCCTAACCATGTCTATCCTAGCATTCACACAAGTCACAAGGCTACACAAGCTATCAACACACAATTTCATGTATATATACATATATACACATAATGTACACATAGGCATACATATAGGAAAATCATATAGGGCTATATGCCTATATACATATCTATATTGGCATACACATATATGTATTCACCATATATATATATATATATATATATATATATATATATATATAGGGATAAAGTGACAGTGGTGTCATGTGTGTGTGTACTATGTGTGTGTGTGTGTGTAGCAGCAGTACATAGGGTGATCTCAGGTTTTTAGAGTGTGTGTAAGTGTACAATGTGTGTTTTCAGTTTACAATGTGTGTAATGTGTTCTAGTTTCCAGTTTTGAGTGTGGCAGGTTAGAGTGTGGTATAGAGATTTCAGTTTTAACATCACAGGCTTGTGAACATATAGGTGTGTGTCGAATTTAGATAGATGGGAGAGTTTAGATTTCAGTGTCACATAGGCAATAAGGCATGTTCGAATGTTAACAATATTACTTAAACATTAAATTGACAACTTAAAACCTATTAAAACTTAGAAAATAGGATGAACAGCAAATACTATTGATTCCCAGGTAGCCTACCTATTTCATAGGTTGTACACATACACACAGACATGTGTATATACACAAAACATCTAATTAATCAGTTTTAAACATAATTTGAATCTCAGAAATCAATACTCAGAATATGGTATCAGACTTAGGGGAAAATCCCAATTTTGAATTCGAATCACAGTTAATATTCAATTTAATGGATTGGTAAATGTTAGTGCACATGTGTATGTGTCATACAAATGATTTGGTGTCCATAAACTGGACACAAACGTGTCCAATACAAAACTAACACCCGAGAAATCAGAACACAGTGCACTGTCTCGTACACAAGTTCACTACGCTCGCAGACACGACACACGAAACGTGTGTCCACGTGGTCACGTCCACGTATAGCCAAGCACTATGGCTACATACTGAACACAACACGAGGTGTCCACGTGTCCCCATGTCGGTGTACGAGACGCGTATCAATGCGTGTCTGTACGCCTGTACGCGAGCATGTAATTCCAATACATGAGCAAGAACGTGTCCGATACGACACGATACCTCGAGCCACTTGGGAGTCTGGTTCGCAGACACTGCCCCCACGTGTCCTTGTAGTATTGGGTTGAACTACACTGTGTCATTTCTCACAGCTCAATCGAGCAGCAGGGGAAACCTTAGCTCTGCACACGAGCGTGTTCGTGTCTTCGTGTGGACACGACTCGAAAATCAACTCAGAGTTTAGGGAAATCAAAAAGCACAATAAAATCAATATTTCCAATCAAAAACATTTCAAAAATCAAGTAAAAAAGTTCTCAGAGGCATTTACACAAACACTTACAAATAGAAACTGATACGTGTCTGATACGGACACGAAACCAATGCAAAACTTCACCAAACACGCACCACAGCTGGGGGGACACCTAGATCTAGGCTATCATGCAAAGAAATCAAGATTAAATGATAGTTTGAGGTGTTTACCTATAGAGTATCGATCACAAGGAAAAAGCCCCAAATAGGAAGGTTTCTCTAACAAGTCAAAAGCTCCAAATTGTGCAAAATCTGATATTTCTCTCCATGAACAGCAAATAGAGTGTGATTAGGTTTAAATGCAGGAGACTACAGTCAAAAATGAATTAAAATAAAGAAGTTATGGATTGAAGAAGAAAGACCAATACCTCTTTCTTGCCAAAAGTTGATGTGATGTCAAAAGAGGCAAGAACAAGGAAGAGACATTAAATAGGGGGATTCCCTAGGGGGCCGGCCATGTAAGAAAGGAATTAGGGTTAGTTTTGATGACTAATGGGCTTGGGCCAAGTTTCAATGCTAGATGAATCAATCTCTAAGTCAAAAACGTATGCACTTAAATCACTAAATCTCTATATGAAACTTGATTCAAAATAACTCAACTTGGGTTGACTTAAGTTAGACTAGGGTCCCACCAAGCTAATCAAGTCACCATAGCTAAAATCAACATCTAGGTTAGTCTCCAAATTAAGTCTCAACTAGCAAAGGTCAAAAATAACAACCATCACTCCAATAATTCAAAATAAATCCAAAATTTTCAAAATAACCAAAATACCCTCAAGCTAAAATATGGTAGTGACAAATCTACCCTCCTTAAAAGAATTTTGTCCTCGAAATTGAAAGTCAAAACTAAACTGATGAGAATGATAGACAATCATACCTCAAGGTCCAAAAATATATGGGTATCGCTCGCACATCTCATCCTCCCGCTCCCAGGTAGACTCTTCTGGAGAATGATGCCTCCATGCAACGCAAACCAGGGGTATCCCTTCGTTTCTCAGTACCTTCTTCCGGTGATCTAGAATCTCCACTGGCTGCTCTGGATAACTAAGAGTAGGCCTCACCTCAATCTCCGAATGGTCGCATACATGGCTAGGATCAGCCACATAGCGTCTCAACAGTGATACGTAGAATACGTTGTGGACACCCACTAGTGAAGGTGGCAAGTCTAGCATGTATGCCACGTCACCGACTCTCCCACTGATCACGAAAGGTCTGATAAAGCACGGGCTAAGCTTTCCACCTCCACCAAAACGTATGGTACCACGAGTCGGAGATATCCTCAAAAAAACTAGGTCTCCGACCAATACACAAACAAGGTCTCAAGTTACAAAATAATTAAACATGATCAAACAAACAACCTACTTCTAATCCTATCTCTAAGCTGTACCTCAAACTCCAAAGGCCTCTGGTGGCTATCGGTCCAATGCCGATGTCTGTCCTGCACCACACGAAGTCTTTGTCTGATGAGCTTCACCTTCTTAGCTGCATCAACAACCATCTCAGGTCCCAATAAAGCTCTCTCTCCAACATCATCCCAAAATAAGGGTGTACGAGATCTACGCCCGTACAGTGCCTCAAATGGTGACATCTCAATACTGGCCTGAAAACTGTTGTTGTAAGCAAACTCTACCAAATGCAGGTGATCCTCCAAGGATCATCCGAAATCTAAGACGCACGTCCGCAGCATGTCCTCGAGCGTCTGAATAGTCCTCTCTGACTGTCCGTCCATCTGAGGGTGGTATGCAGTACTAAACTTGAGCTGAGTGTCCAAACTAGTATGCAGACTCCGCCAGAAATGTAAAGTAAAGTGACTATCTCGATCTGAGACGATGCTGACCGAAACTCCATGAATCCTGACAATATGCCGCATATACATCTCTGCTAGCCACTCAGTAGACGTACCCACTTTAAATGGTAAAAAGTGGGCTGATTTGGTCAACATGTCTACAATGACCCAAATTATGTCTTTTCCTCCTAGTGTACGCGGTAATCCAGAAATAAAATCCATCGTGATGTGCTCCCACTTCCACTCTGGAATGGGCAATGGCTGTAATAAGCCTCCTGGCCTCTGCCTCTCTGCCTTGACCTACTGACAGACCAAACATTTGGCTACGAAACGAGCTACCTTCCGCTTCATTCCATACCACTAGACGTGCTCCCTCGGGTCCCTATACATCTTGTTGGCACCTGGATGTATAGAGTATTGAGATCGGTGGGCCTCCTGTATGACCTGCTTCCTGGGCTCTACACTGGGCATGCACAGCTTGGAACCGTGCCTCAAAGCGCCATCCTCTGCAAGAGTAAACACATCATTCACCAGCCCTGCTCGAACCTGCTCTCGGATACACCTCAGAGCAACATCCTCGATCTGCGTTGACTTGATCCTCTCTATCAAGTCTGACTGAATCTGAAGGCCCCACATCAGCATCTGAACTCCTGGCACAATCACCTCAATCCCCAGGCTCTCTAAATCTGCTAGCAAGTGATGATCCATAGTCAAACACAAGGCTGTCAGATACCTACTCAAGGCATCGGCAACCACGTTGGCCTTTTCTGGATGATACTGTAGTAAAATGTTAAAGTCCTTCATCAACTCCAACCACCTGTGCTGACTCATGTTGAGCTCCTTCTGTTTAAATACATACTTCAATCTCTTATGATCTGTAAAGATCTCCATCCGCTCTCCGTATAAGTAGTGTTTCCACAACTTCAAAGCAAATATAACTGCTTCTAACTCCAAGTCGTGGGTAGGGTAGTTCTTCTCATGGGGACGCAACTGCCTGGAAGCATAGGCAATTACCTTCCCATGCTGCTGTAAGACACAACCCAAACCCTTTCCTGAGGCGTTAGTGTAGATAGTAAACCCTCCTGATCCTGATGGCAATGTCAGAATCAGAGATGTTGTCAGCCGCTTCTTCAACTCATCAAAAGTGACCTGATACTCCTCTGACCAAACAAACTCTACATCCTTCTGGGTCAGCCTAGTCAATGGCTATGTAATCCAGGAGAAATCCTGCATGAACCTCCTGTAATAGTCTGCCAGTCCCAAAAAGCTCCTGATCACTTCTACTGAACTCGGTGTCGACCAAGCCTCAACTGCCGTGATCTTCTTCGGGTCAACTAAGATCCCATCTCCAGTCACCACCTGACCCAAGAAGTCAACTATGTCTAAAAAGAACTCACACTTCGAGAGCTTGCCATAAAGCTTCTCCCTCTTGAGTGTCTCCAAAACCACTCTCAAGTGCTCATCATGCTCCTCCTCAGTCTTTGAGTACACAAGCATATCATCAATGAACACCACCACAAACTTGTCCAAGTACTGGTGGAACACCTTGTTCATCAAGTTTATGAATACCGTCGGGGCGTTGGCAGCCCAAATGGCATAACCAAGAACTCAAACTGACCATATCGCGTCCTGAATGCAGTCTTCGGAATATCCTTCTTCTTCACCTTTACCTGATGATAACCTAACCTCAGATCAATCTTCGAAAAAACTCGAGCTCCGCTCAACTAATCAAAGAGATCATCAATCTGCGGCAATGGGTATCTGTTCTTGATCGTGAGGTTGTTGAGTGCCCTGTAGTCGATACACATCCGTACCGACCCATCCTTCTTGGCTACAAAGAGTACCGGTACACCCCAAGGTAAGAACTCGATCGGATAAAGCCCTTGTCCTGCAGCTCATCTACCTGCTTCTTCAATTCTACCAACTAGCTGTTGTTCACTCGATAGACATACTGACAAATTGGTTCTGCGCCGGGAACCAACTCTATCGAGAACTCTATGTCTCTGTCCGGTGGAAGTCCTTGCAAATCCTTCGAAAAGACGTCCATGAACTACGCAATCAAAGGATGTGGAACCGCCTACTCCTCGACTAAAACTCTACAGAAAAGCCCGTTGCTCTGCTCTGTCTGCCGTCAGGTGAACTCGAACTCTGGCTCTCCTGGCGCTTCGAACAGAACTCTACCCCCACGACAATCTATGCTGGTGTGATGCCTGCTTAACCAATCCATACCAAATACAATATCATAGTTCGGTAGTGGCATTACGAGCAGACTCACCTCCAACTCCCGGCCTCCCAAAATAATACTCTGCCATATGCAAACATCACTCATGAGGATAATACCACCCCCGGTCGTGATCTTGCAAGTCCTAGGCAATAATTCAGATACAAGGCAGCGTATAACAGCAAATGATACAGACATAAAACTGTGGGAAGCCCTGGAATCAAATAAGGCGAAAGCTGGAATGGAGTCAAGAAGAACAGAACCTGCGATCAGCTCCCCAATAGCCTTTGTATCTTCGGCTGCCATGGTGAAAGCTCGCCCCTGCTGGCCTCCCCTGGCCTGCTGCTGATGCTGCACAAACTGCTGCTGCTGAGTCGGTAGCGGTCCCTTCTGCTGTACTACTGGGGCTCTAGCCCCTGCTCCCTGAGCTGCTCATCCCGAAGACAGAGGGCACCCCCTCAACTGGTGTTCTGTCGAACCACATAGTAGGTACCTCCCGAGCCTCTTCCTGCAGTCATTCCATACATGCCCTGGCTTCTTTCAGAAACCACAAGTGACGGGCTGCTGCCTGAGTACCTGCAGCTAAATTTTTGGCTACTGCTGCACCTGCTGGAAAGGTGCACGACCCTGCCCCTGGAACTGTCTCTGTTGATGCTGTTGCTAAAAGTGTAGCCACTTGGCCGGTCCTCCGCTACCACTGGCTCCCTGAGTGTCTCGCCCCCTCTTGAGCCTCAGCTCAAGATCATCCTCCGCTGCTAAGGCACCTACCAGGATCTCCTCAAAAGTGGCGCTGCGGGCACTCTTGGTGTAGGACTGTACCTCCTTGACTAGCCCCTTTCTAAACCTTCGGGCCTTCGTCGCCTCAGAAAGCCCCTCAATAAATCTGCCCAGATGGTAGAACTCCCCGGCGTACTCTTCGACAGTCTGACTGCCATGCACCAAGGCCTCAAACTGCGTCTCGAGGGCACCAAGCGCTGCATCGGAGAAAAACTTCTCCTTTAACAGCTTCTTGAAAGCTGCCCAAGTCTGCCTAACTGTACCAACCCTCGGATCTGTCTGGTACCACGTGCGAGCCAAGTCCTGCATCATACTAGCCGCCGCCTCAATCTGTAGTCTCGCTGGAATCTCTGCCAGCCTGAAGATCTCCTCCATGTGCTTGATCCACTTATCTGCGTACATGATGCCCTCTGTACCCCTGAAGTCTCGTAGGTGCATCTTCTGGAAATCCTGTATGCCCTTCTCCTTCGGCTGATGTTGCTACTAACCTACCGGAGGCTGAGCTGTAGCCCTCTCAACTGTCGTCAGGGCCAGATCGATGCCCCGACTGAACTCTGCCGTCTGACGCTGCTGCTGAGCCTGGTGGACCTCCATGAACTGCTGGAAGAAGGTGAATAGCTGTACTACATCGATGGATCCTGAAGGTGGCTGCTGCTGTTGGAGCATCTCCAGATAACTGGGCTCTGCCTGTGCACTGGTAGAGGGGCTCCTCCGAAGGCAGCTGCAACACCCACCCCATCTGGCATAACTGGTGTTACGGTAGCGGGGGCTGGCTGCACAAGATGAGAGGTGGCAGACCACTCATCAGTATCCCCCTGTTCAGGGCGATGAGATCTAGTCTCGATGACCATCTTGGAGACAGATCAAACAAGGAAACAATTTCTGAGAATGAGTCAAAATAGAAAAAGAGGACAGTTTATATTCAAGGAAAGACAATAAGTAGCAAATTTGGATAAAAGGAATCTGATTAAGAGTTTTTCTAATGTGATTGAGTACCTTCAAAAATATCCCAATCCTACTGCAGGCTGCAGTGATACTCTAGTTCAAATACAACTGCAAATCTAGACATGCATGGGCCACCACTAAATATGTGTCACGACCCGCACCCAGTGTAAGGGCACGAGAAGTGGGTACGTCCAGCCTACGCCGCAGTGTCGGTGGTAGAACACTGTCCTAGGTCACATGTATCTAACTGTTATAAGGTACATTGCACAGTTATACTCTCCAAATGGAGGAATAATATAACGTACAAATAACAATCAGCTAAGGAAGATGTACGATAAGATAGATAAGAATATCAACAGAATCCATAGGTGAAATACGATAAAAAAGAGGATCCAAAGTGTCTAAGATAAAAATATAACAAGCTCCACAAATCCATATCATCACAATCTCTAATACAAATATCCAGATGAGATACAACTGAAATAAGATAACTAAACTATGGGAGTGTCGTCAGCAGGTAATGGATCCTGCTGGAAGTCCAAGTCACAGGTGTCCTCTAATGCTGCCCCGTAGTAGGTAGTGCAACACACCTCATCCTTGTCCTCTGTAATATTTTTAACAAGTCCAGTCAGGACAGGAGCGAGCACAGTACATCTCACGCAGTTCATAATATGACAGAATATATAAATATGCTACAAAGTAAGATACATAAAATGCTGGGAAATATATGATATAAAGGAGATGACTGTAAAGAAATATCTACTATAAGTAAATAACTAACAGTGGCTAGTGATGTAGAGTACAAGATAGACATGTGAACGGCTTGAATTTGCACATGAGTAATCTAAGAGTTTGCACATGAGTATACTACTTTGGAATTGTTCACATGACCATTTATACTCCTCCGTACCCCAATCAATACACAAGGATCCAGACAGGTTATGTTATTGCACATAATATCACATGAAGGCCCATAAATGGGCATACATGATTGTATACATGGGAGCTCTATGAACATGAGAGTACATGAATTACAAAAGTGCACATGAATGGTGAAAGCACCGGAGTACATGATAAAATGAAACGCACATGACATACTGTAACCCAATGCTCCCGAGGAGGATAACATCCCATGAAGGAAACCATATAGTACCAATCCGTGTTAACAACGTGACAACATTAAGTAAAGTAATCTAGAGCATAAATATAAATCCTATCAAGTATGAAACAGTCAGAGAATGTACTCGCTTGATATCCTGAGTATCTGAAGTGAATATACTGTCTGAGGAGAGGTGTCTGACTCTTATGTTGGACAACACAAGTCACAATTTTTCCAAAATGGTAAAATAGAACATTATAATGCATTTTACATGATGTTTGGGTCAATCTAGGCTAAAGTCAACCTTGGTCAACTCTAGTCAACTACACTAGTCAAACTAGGTCAACTAGGTCAAGTCCTAACCCAGACAAGTCTCACTAAGCCTAACCATGTCTATCCTAGCATTCACACAAGTCACAAGGTTACACAAGCTATCAACACACAATTTCATGTATATATACCCATATACACATAATGTACACATAGGCATACATATAGGAAAATCATATAGAGCTATATGCCTATACATATCTATATTTGTAGAAGCATGGAAAATACTAGAAAAAGACCCATGCGGCTCAGAAAATGCATGCGGCTCAGGGAGTCATGCGGCATAAGGAGCTATGCGGCTGGAAGCATTCCATGCGGCTCAGAAGACATGTGGCGTGACAGTGCTCCCTTCCGATCCATGCTGCATTAATTGCTTTGACGGCTGACCCCTCTGAAAAGTTGACAGACCTGACACCAAAGCAGGTAATTATGACTCTGTCATGATGATGAATCTCTAGGAAAGAGAAAGAAATCTCTGACATGATCCCCCGAGAGGAACAAAATACCACGTGGCCCTGCCATGTGGGTGTGCTTATACGGCTCGAAGTGAAGACTTCCCATGCGGTTCAGAGTGAAGCTGTCCCATGCGGCTCGAGTGGAATCATCCCTATGCGGCTCAAGAAGATCATGCCCATGCGGCTCAAGCAGATACACCATTATGCGGTTCATGCGGCTCATCATATGGTTCAGAAGTCTGAAGGAGGGGGCCACTGCCCAGACAGCCCTGACACGTGTCCCAAGTCTTATGTGGCCCAAAATTCATGCGGCCCAAATCTCATGCGGCCCAATCTGCATGCGGTTCCAGTCTCACCATTGGCTCTCAGGACACGTGTCCTCAGCCGATCAATTTCCTAGATTTATGGCAATCCAAGATCGGGTCGAATCCCAATGATCTGGGGCACGTGGCAGGAGAATAAATTTGATTTATTCGCAGATATTAGAGAATCATTATAAGGAAGATTTATGCCAATCAACATTAATTGCTAATGAGGATTTGGTGTAATCTACCCTTAATGGTTCTGATTCGTCACAATCAGAAATGAACGGCCTGGATTGATCAATCTCCAGGCCGCCGCCATCTCCAAGAACTAATCATTGGCAACCCTAGTGATCACATTCCACTATTATAAATAGCAAGGTGCCATTCCCTTGTAATATATAGAGAGATATACAAAAAGAAAACCAGAGAAGAATACGTATACACAGAGAGACTTCCCCCATAGTCAGAGAGGGAATATACACAGAGAGAGAAGCTAGGAGAGCAATCAGAGAGAGAGCAAGAAGGTATTTCTTCGTCAACGACCAAGCAGATCTTCCCCGAGTCAAGGCTGCGTACCGATCGTCCAAGGAGTAAGGCAGACCGGCCGTCGCTTTCCCGAGCCTCTATCGTCACCCCCCAGAATCTAAAATAAACAATCGTACTTAGACTGTTGTACCTAGGTTTTCGTTCCTAGGCTTTCTTTGTACGAGCGAGTTTGTATTGTGAGTCTAAGTTCAGTCCTCCGATAATTGTTCTGTACTTTTACAATTAATAGCAAACACGATGGCGACTCTGCTGGGGACTAACTTCTCCATGGCTGAGGAGTTGGTGACGCAATCGGACGCAGCCAAACTTGGCTCTATACAACAGAAGATGGTCGTACGCTTCGACCAACAGGAGTTCGAAGAGATGCTCTCTGAAGGTAGCACTGGCCCGGTCCAGAAGCGCACCCGCACCATAAAGGCTCGCAAAGAGTGGAGGCCAAAATCATTTGCTCCTCCGCAAGCCCTTGATGGGGTGCTCTCTATTGCTCAAGATGGCGAGAAAGACTCCCCTGCGGCCCCACTTCAGACCGTAGACAACTCTGCTGTCCCCAAGTCCGACAGAAGAAAACACTATGATGTTGGACTTGCAGGGGCAAAGAGGAACTCTACGCGATCCGAGCCGCAGAAGAGTATTAGCCGCAGGGAGAAAGCCCATGCGGCTACAACCGCCGACCGCATAAAGAAAACTCATGCGGCCACATCTGTCAGCCGCATAACTTATGCGGCTACAGTTGCCAACCGCACGGATGAGACTCATGCGGCTATTAAAGTCAATCGCTTGCAGAAAACCCATGCGGCCACAGATGCCATCCGCATGCGGTCAGCCTGCACGGTCGTGACTCCTAGCCACATAAAGACTCATCCTACAAAAGACAGCCGCATGCAGACAGCCTGCACGGTACCCAATGCTAACTGCATAGCGTCCGTCCCACGCTTCTCTCGATCAGTCTACGACCGGCTTTCATGCGGTCCTGACTCTAATCATTCTCTGGATGATAATCCAGACTCTATGGTATTCGACTTAGACTCCTCCTATTACGCACCCACAAGTGCTAAAAGAAGGAAGTCTAGGGCAGCGCGGGCTCATCAAGTCCAGACGACTGCCCTAACCTCTGACTATCGGGGCGTCCCGCTGATTATCACGCGGGCCTCTGATGGGAAGTTGTATAAAACCACTCAAGTCCAGCCCCCGGCGATAAACAGACAAAGTGGTTCCTCTGACCTGCGTGAGGTTATCCTCCACAAACGCAAGAAAAGAGAAGGAGCTTCGGGGTGTAAAGAGCCCTCACACGGACATCAATGCACCCAGATCATCGTCAACTGCTGTTGCAGCAACACAGCGGTGACGGAAGACCGGCCATCCGTCTTCCAAAAACTACATCACCCGAGCTCAGAAGACGAGGCACCTCCTGTTGTCTCCTACAAGTCCGCGCAGAAAGTTCTCGCCAAGGGAAGAGGGAAGAAAGCGAGCATCTCCAGCCCAAAGGTGTCAACTACTGCAGCTAAGAAACCGTCGTCTAAAGGGTTATCCTCCACTGGAGTATTTCAACACACCCGTTCGAAGACGAAAACTGCTGCAGTAGGAAGTTCATCGTCTGCAACATTGGGGGTCGTCGGAACTGGGGGTAGCACTCCTCCAAACATCCACGACAATCCGATATTCCAGGAATACGGACTGGAGGAAGCAAATCCTCCGACGGATACAACAGATACCGACGTCCCCAAGGACATCCTAGACGAAGCAAGTTTCGAAGCTGGAGGTAGTGTTCCTTCCGAGTCCGAACCTGAAGAGAACATCCCCACATATCCTGATGATTTCTCGATGCACGGGTACGACTCGGAGGGTACATCCTCCACCACTCCTTTCGTCACTTCTCATGTAAAGACGGTGTTCATGACAGACAGCAATCAAGGCAGTTCCGGTGATCGCCAGCACATCGACACTTTGGAGGCCATATTACACGCCTTGGTCAAGTTTGTGGACGAGATCAAAGCGGTGCTTCCTAATCTGCAGGGGGTGACACCTGGCTAGACAAGCACGGGTCCCGCAATCAACGTAGATTCAAATTCAGTGGCACCGAACCCGGGCAACAGTCCTCCCGAGATAACGGCCCCTACCGCGACAGATGAGGCCCGAGAAGTAAGAAGAGAGGTTCAGGAGCTCCGAGCAATATTCCACGCCCGAGAAAACTCTCAAGACCTCAGGATACGGCAACCATATCCTGCTGAATGGAGGGATGTTCCCTTTCCACCAAGATATAAGCCGTTCAATATCAACCCATATGATGGCAAGACTTCAGCAAGTCGGTACATCACTTACTTTGAGGTCACTACCGACCATCTGCCCCATGATGACGCTATCCTCACACGGTTATTCATTGGGGCATTGGAAGGAGTCACCTTCGATTGGTACTGCAACCTGCCAGACAATTGTATCCATTCCATCGCTGGCTTCAAACGCCTGTTCTTGGAGAGGTTCTATGAGGTAGGGCAGGATGTCACGATGTCTACCCTCATAGACGTCATTCAAGGAGAGAAAGAGCTGACAAGGAATTACATTGAGCGGTTCCGTCAAACCGCAATGAAGTTACCATCTGGCAACCCGGACTCTTCCTTGATCGAAATTTGCCAAAAGAGACTACTCCCAACAATCAGTCTCTGGATGGGCGAGAGTCAATTCAAGGACTGGAAGGCTTTTATCATTAGTGCTACAAGTGCCGAAGAACGATTAAAGAAGGCTCGCCAACTGGGATTACATATCTCAGAGGGAGAGAACAAGGGCAAGCGTCCCAGCACCACCAACGACAATGGGGGTAGCCCCTCCAACAACCGGGACAACAGAGGCAAGCAGGCTATGGTGGCCGATACAGCCCAGAAGCCTGAGTCGCAACCTGCGGACAAACAATGGCCTCAAATCACTTACTCTTTTAAAGACGGTCACGTCAAGCCTATCTTGGACATGCTCATACAAGGAGATAGGATTCAGCTTCCTCCACCAAGACGGAAGCCTCGGCCGGCTGATCTGGAGAACCCAAAGTTCTGCTATTACCACCGCTACGTCCACCATGCTACGCACGACTGCTACCAACTGAAATGATATATCCAAAACCTCATCGATTCGAACGCTCTGGCCATCGACTTCGAGGAGGTAACCGTGGCAGCCAACATGGTGTCCGTACAATTCAGCAGCTTCCCTCCAACAGAGACCCAGGACGGGGTTATACCCATCCCTCTGGCAACGATAGAGATTGCTAATCTTCCGCCTGCTCAAGCTGCTTGTCTAGTACCCCTCACCACATCACGAGGGGAAATCATATGGGTCCATCCGGACCTAGTCCATGAGGTAACTCAGTCCACTCCATCTTCTAAAAAGAAAAATGGAAAAGTCAGATCCTGCCGTACCACCTCAGCAGATGAAGAGGAAGTCACGGACGTTGTTACTCGATCCGGAGCACAATCTCAACCTGTGGCTGAAAACTCGACTGATGATCATCCGTCCATTACCACGGATGCTCCGGGACCGGCTCAGCCTTCGACGACCGACAAGCCTAGGCCGAAGGAGACTCGCTTCGACAAATCCCTCCGAAAGGAAACATCTCAGGGGCTGGAGAGGCCCTACAACTTCGACATCTTGGCGCAATTGGCCAATACACCGGCCAAATTGTCCTTATATGAACTCCTGAGGCTCTCAAAGGATGTCCGTACAGCTTTGAGCGATGCACTTCAAAATGCCGACGCGTACCTGGCTCAGGTCAACCTCACGGGAGAAAATCAGCCCGCAGACCTCCAAGACAGTGCCTGTACGGGAGCAATGCCCAACATCGTCTTCACTCCACAAGACATGCTCATCAAGACTAATCTACACGATCGCCCATTATACTACACAGGCTACATCGGCGACATAAAGGTGGACCGGATGCACATTGACCCTGGGTCTTCCATAAGTATCATTCCAAAAGGACTACTGCATCATCTTCGCATCCCGATGCGTCGCCTGACCCCTACAAACACCGCCATCAGCAGGTTCAATTCGGGCAGGAGCTACCCAATCGGGAAGATCCGTCTGAAATGTCAGATTGGCGATCTCCAATCAGAAGTCACTTGCTACGTCATAGATGCCGACACTTCATACAATATCCTTTTGGGGCACCCTTGGATACACGATTACATGATCGTGCCTTCTACGCTACACCAATACTTCAAATATGTCGACAAGCATGGCTTCGTGAGGACAGAATTTGCTGACATCGATCCCTTCAAAGGGGTCGAATCTTATTACTCGGACTCCTGCCTATACGAAAAGTCGAAGAGGCACCTTGAAGGAGGAAATAAACAAACTGATGTTGAAGCAACCACGGGATCAGAAGAACCTCTGACAATCCACCTCCAGGCTCGCAAACCAGGCAATTCCGCACCCCTTACGGCCACGCTGCGTAAGGACGCGATCAGCCTCTCGGCACAGGAAGAGCAGTTGAGAATTCGGCTGCCAAGGTCCGGCCAGGTACCGAGACCCACGACAGGGCCACTTACCATCAGATTGCCGAGAGTCGGTCAATCCCAAACAGAGAAGCTTAATCCCTCCGATAGACCTCTGACGATACGCCTGCCTAAGAAAGGTCGTCGCCCCGATGCGAGGTCTGACACTTCAAGCGAACCAGCCACCCCTCGCTCCACATCAAGTACCAGACTGGGGGTTGCTAGTCTACCGACAACCCCACGCTCCGCTCCGTCAGTTGAACCTCTGAAGATCAAGCTGACTAGGACGCCCTCTCAATCTTCATTCACACAGGGGGTAGCCGAAGAGGAACCAGAGCTAGCCAAGTATGTGGCTGCCCACACTGACGCTCCCTCCGTAGATGATATAATCCCTCTAGAAAAGATACCTTACTTCATCAATAAAGGGTTATCTTTGAACTACACCGAGCTCAATAAGCTATGTACAATGTATGCTATGGAACACGATATAGGCACTCACCTACATACACAGGTGACAAATGTGTACACCGCTATCCAACTTACTCCAGTAGAAGACGCTTACCGAATAATCGAGGGAGGGGACCACCCAATCATCTTCGGCCGGACGAACAACCCGCATCCCCTCGCCATGGAAGAAGTCGACTTCGGGTCAGATGCTGGAAGACTGCCTCTGTATCTCTATAGCCCTCAATCCAAATATCTCATACAGAAACAGGGGTATGATCTAAAGACAACGCCAGGACTGAACTACGGCACTGGACGACGATTACCTTTGAAGACGCCAGCCCCGGCGGGCAAACCACGAAACTACTATAACAAAACCCGATGCGGTTTAGGGTATGTAACGCCTACTACGACCCCTGAAAGCTCAGATGAAGAATGCGACTGGCAGTCACATTCAACCGGATCACCGACTTCCGACTCAGATACCAGCATCGGAGATGTGTTCAGACAAGTCATGTCAGTCAACATGGCATTCACCGACGCTTACGAGGAAGACGAAGATATCCCCAAAATCCTTGAGCTAGAGCCATGGGCCCAGCAATTAGACGCACAATAGGAAAAGCGGTTCGAACTGAGAGAACCTCCTACTGAAGATGAGGTCATACAAGTGGATCTCGGCAGCGAGTCTTCTCCAAAACCGATCTTTATCAGTAAAAGCCTAACTGACGAAGAACGAGAGTCGCTGTTAGAACTTGTCAGAGAATACATTGATGTGTTCGCCTGGAGCTATGAAGACATGCCGGGGTTAAATCCTGACATCGCTCTCCACAAACTCAATATACGGCCAGATGCAAAGCCAGTCAAGCAGCAACAACGACGCTTCCGCCCAGGCATCATGGACGCGATCGAAGCCGAAGTCAACAAGCTAATAGCCAGCGGCTTCATTCGTGAAGAGCAACATCCTGATTGGGTCGCCAATATAGTACCCGTCCTAAAAAAGAATGAGAAAATTTGAATATGCATCAACTTTCGCAACCTGAACGAGGCATGCCCCAAAGATGAATTTCCCCTTCCTATCACAGACATCATGATCGACAATACATGCGGCTTTGAACGTATGTCATTCATGGATGGATTCTCGGGGTACAATCAAATCAAGATGTCTCCCGACGACGAAAAGCACACCTCATTCCGGACCCCGATTGGCACATACTGCTACACAGTCATGCCATTCGGTCTCAAGAATGCTGGCGCTACATATCAGCGAGCCATGAGTATCATTTTTAGAGAACATTTGCGCAAGACAGTGGAATGCTATGTCAACGACATCGCCGTCAAGAGTCGCCGTAAGGAAGATCATCTGCAAGACCTGAGAACGGTGTTCAACTTAATGAGAGCCCATAATCTGAAGATGAACCCTACAAAATCGTTCTTGGGCGTATCCAGCGGGAAGTTCTTGGGCTTCATCATCACTGTACGGGGTATCCATGTAGACCCCGAGAAAACGAGGGCAATCATGGAGATGGGTCCCCCGAGAAATCTCCGTGAACTTAGAGGCCTCCAAGGGAGGCTAGCTTATATCAGGAGGTTCATTTCCAACCTCTTCGGGCGATGCCGACCGTTCACCCACCTCATGAAGAAGGGAGTCTCATTCGTATGGGACGAGGAATGCCAGCGCGCTTTCGTTGACATCAAAGAATATTTATCAAATCCTCCAGTCCTGGTGGCCCCGGTCCCTGGAAAACCATTCCTGCTCTATGTACGAGCAATGGAATACTCCCTCGGTGCCCTGCTGGCACAAAACAACGACGCAGGCCACGAGCAGGCCATTTACTATCTCAGCCGAATGATGGTCGGGCCCGAACACCGATACATCGCTGTGGAGAAAGAATGCCTCGCCCTGGTATTCGCCATTCAAAAGATGCGGCACTATGTCACGGGGCAAACCATACATGTGATCTCACGAATCAACCCTCTCAGGGTCCTCATGACCAAACCAGGGGCACTCAGCTCCCGCCTCGCTACATGGGCGATATTGCTGTCCCCCTATCATATGATCTTCGTCCCGCAGAAGGCTGTCAAAGGCCAAGCCCTGGCAGACTTTTTGGCGGCCCATCCAGGATCGGAATCATCCAGAATATACGAAAAAATCCCAGATGAGGTCGCCGATTCAAATACAACCACCCACGATAACATATGGCGGATGTTCTTCGATGGCGCTTCAAGAACCGGACCCAAGGGAAACATCGTCGTCGGAGTCGGAGTAGTATTGGTCTCTCCTACCGGGCTAGTGATCAATCGCGCCTACTCTCTCACGGAACCCTGCTCTAACAATATGGCCGAGTACAACGCTTTGGTCATTGGCCTCCAACTCGCAAGAGAACTGGGGGTAGAATACCTTGAAGCATACGGCGATTCGCAATTAATCGTCAACCAGATTCAGGGGACGTACGAAGTCCGCCATGAAGACATGATCCCCTACCACCAAATAGCGATCAACATTATCTCATCATTCGAGGGATTCTTCATTAAACACGTCCCCAGACTCCAAAATATCGAAGCTGATACCCTAGCAGGCCTGGCTGCTTTCCTAGCAGTGCCAAACCACTCTCATCATTCGGTCGATGTAATCGGCCATGAGCTGGTCTGCCCCAAGAACAACGTTCAAGCCATGGCGAGTTATCCTGCTCAGATGATCGACGAAGTGCCAGACTGGAGACAACCATTCATAGACTTCGTGGTCTACGACATCCTGCCCGAGAACCCGAAGGAGGCCACTTCTATCAGACGGCATTCTCTCAGATTCTTCTACGATACAGAGACAAAAATGCTGTATCGCCGCTCCTACGACGGATTACTACTTCGGTGCTTGTCGAACGCAGAAGCCAAAGAAGCCGTACAAGAGGCTCATGACGGTGTCTGCGGGGCCCATCAGCCTGGCCCTAAGCTGCAAGACCGCCTTCGCCGGATGGGCTACTACTGGCCCAC
This sequence comes from Iris pallida, assembly GCA_029216955.1. Taxonomy (NCBI): domain Eukaryota; kingdom Viridiplantae; phylum Streptophyta; class Magnoliopsida; order Asparagales; family Iridaceae; genus Iris; species Iris pallida. The sequence continues at coordinate 19,821,785 of JANAVB010024997.1, forward strand.
GATGGTGGCTGATACAATAGATTATGCCCGAAAATGTAAGGCCTGCCAAGTCCACGCAGACTTCATTCACCAACCATCCGAATTTCTACATCCGACAGTGGCATCCTGGCCATTCGAAGCATGGGGAATGGATATCATTGGTCCAATCACCCCACCTTCCTCCCGAGGACATCGCTTCATACTTGCGATCACTGATTACTTCTCAAAGTGGGCAGAAGCTGTCCCACTCGCCGAAGTCAAGACTTCGAACATAATCAGCTTCCTGAAGCTCCACGTCATCTACCGCTTTGGACTGCCCCGAAGGATCATCCATGATAATGGTCCGCAGTTTATAAGCCACGCATTCTACCGATTCTGCGACAAACACCGTATTCAGAATGTCGCTTCGACACCATACAACCCGGGAGCAAACGGGTTAGCAGAGGCATTCAACAAAACAATCATCAAACTCCTCAAGAAATTTGTCTCCTCCAACAAACGCGACTGGAACAAGAAGCTCGGCGAGTGCTTATGGGCTTATCGCATCACGGTTCGAACAGCCATCGGGAATACACCATTCTCTCTGGTGTACGAGAGTGAGACAGTTCTCCCATTAGAGACTCAGATTCCCTCACTCCGAGTCGCCCTCACTTATCAATTAACAACGGATGATAACTATCGACGTCGACTACAAGAGTTAGAGGCCTTAGATGAAAAATACCTCCTAGCTCAGCAAAGGATCGAATTATACCAAGCACGCATCTCAGGAGCCTTCAACAAAAAGGTCAAAGTCAGAACATTCCAAGTGGGCGATCTTGTTTTGGCAGTCAGGAGGCCAATGGTCATGACTCACAAGACCACCGGCAAGTTCCAGCCAAAATGGGAAGGCCCATTTATCATCGAGGCCGTGTTCTCCAATGGTGCTTACCGCCTCGCCAAGCAGAACGGAGACTTGCTCATGTTGCCCGTCAACGGCAAGTTCCTGAAGAAATACTATGTATAAACAACATTTTCCAGAGTTTCGAGTTATGTGCCCGCTGGTACCTCTGAACTCAACCCCCTAATTTTCCAACTTATCGAGTCACGTACCCTCTTGTACCGCTGAACTCATATCCTAAATTCCTAAGTCATGTACCTGCTGGTACCTCTGAGCTTACACATTGATTCCAACATTCATAGATTTTCGAGTCATGTACCCACTGGTACCGCTGAACTCACACTCACCATTCTCCAGATTCTCGAGTCATGTACCCGATGGTGCCTCTGAACTCACATCCCGATCACTCTTTCAGGTAGAAAGTTATGTATGATCATACCTCTGAACTTCCTTCCCGAAGGAGATCCTCCCTCATGATCTAATACCCACACTCCCAGTACACAACAAAGGTAACGGATCCACAAATTTCCAAGACGACCATGTCCTCATCACCTCTGAGTCGTCCCATTTCCGCCAAAAACAAATCACCCCTACATAGAATTTCCATGTCTTCATTACCTCTGAGTTATTCTACGTACCCCCCCTTCATTGAGCCCACTCCTGTCATGTCCTCATTACCTCTGAATGGGAAGGATCCGTCGAAGAAACCTTCATACTTGCCATGTCCTCATTACCTCTGAGTAAGTATGATGATCCCCTTTCGACCTATTACCTGTACCCACAACCGAAGTACGCCAAGGGTAATAGGTCCATAAATGTCCTCTGTTGACCACAAATGTCCTCTGTTGACCACAAATGTCCTCTGTTGACCACAAATGTCCTCTGTTGACCACCAATACCCTCCGTCGAGTTCGCTCCTGCCATGTACTCATTACCTCTGAGTAGGAAGACTCTACGTTCAAAAAACTTTCCTACTCACCATGTCCTCAGCACCTCTGAGTCAGTATGATTGGTTTCTTTCTTTTAAACTTATTGTCCGTATCCAAAACCAGGGTATGTTAGGGACAATGGGTCCACGCAAAATGACCCGATAAAAGGATTATTACAAAGCAAAAGAGTGAAGCAAATATATATTCCATTAAGTCAGAAATTAGTTACATCCACACGGTTACAGGAGTGTTCTTCATTACAGACAAGACACCTCAAACCCCTAGTTACAAAAATATGTATACAACTCCTTCAACCACATTACGTATGAAGGATGTAACTGAGGAAGATCCTCGTCCAGAATGGGAGAATCAGGATTCCCAGTGGTGTCACCCTCAGCAGTCTCGACAGTGGGGAGGACGTCGTCCCTCTCAGGCTCCGATTCTTCTTTCATTGTCTCCTTCTTAACAGAGGAAGGCCCCTGATTGACGCCAGGGAGCGACGGATCCTCTACCACTGCAATATCAGCATTCGGTGGAGACACTATAAGAACCAAAAGACGGAAAAAAGTGATGAGAAATGATGAAAACAGTCAAAAGATATTCAGAAGTGTTCATGCGGCTCATTTAAAGACAACTCTTATGCGGCTTGGGCATAGAATATATTTTATGCAGCTCATAGGATGTGTATGCGGACCACGTAATCTAAAAAGCTCGCATCAAAATGATTATGCACGAAGCAATACAGTAGAGCAGCATCTTTTAGGGTTTCAGAGCACCCAATCTTCCGCACAGTCCTCACCTTCGACGACAACATGAACATCAAGACGAACGGGGGGTACGGCAATTGAAGACGAAGCCGACTTCCTGCTCCTAGCCACAACCTTCTTCACTGTCTTGGAAGCCCTAGGTGCCATCGTGGTTTGTCAGTTGAAAGAAGAAAGCAAGACAGAAATCTTAATCAGAAAGAGTCTAAGAGAGAAATCCTTCTAAATACCCTTCCATTTATAGAGAAAGGAGGACCAAGACCGACGCTTCGTACAAAGTAGTCGACTCTTCGGCTATCGATACTGACTAGTTAATTAGAGGTCAAAAACTCCTAGGATCCTGCCCCAAAAAGGTTTGCATGCATGACATAATGGCGTGGTGAGAAGCTATGCGGCTGAACAATCTATGCGGCTAAGATCTCTATGCGGTCAGGGTTTCATATGCGGTTAGAAGAGCACGGCCATGCTTCTTATTCAAAGTATTTCAATTTTACAAATTGAAAACTTTGAAGGGGGTCCTATAGAAGCATGGAAAATACTAGAGAAAGACCCATGCGGCTCAGAAAACGCATGCGGCTTAGGGAGTCATGCGGCATAAGGAGCTATGCGGCCGGAAGCATTCCATGTGGCTCAGAAGACATGTGGCGTGACAGTGGTTCCCTCCGATCCATGCTGCATTAATTGCTTTGACGGCTGACCCCTCTGAAAAGTTGACAGACCTGACACCAAAGCAGGTAATTATGACTCTGTCATGATGATGAATCTCTAGGGAAGAGAAAGAAATCTCTGACATGATCCCCCGAGAGGAACAAAATGCCACGTGGCCCTGCCACGTGGGTGTGCTTATGCGGCTCGAAGTGAAGACTTCCCATGCGGTTCAGAGTGAAGCTGTCCCATGCGGCTCGAGTGGAATCATCCCTATACGGCTCAAGAAGATCATGCCCATGCGGCTCAAGCAGATACACCATTATGCGGTTCATGCGGCTCATCATATGGTTCAGAAGTCTGAAGGAGGGGGCCACTGCCCAGACAGCCCTGACACGTGTCCCAAGTCTTATGCGGCCCAAAATTCATGCGGCCCAAATCTCATGCGGTCCAATCTGCATGCGGTTCCAGTCTCACCATTGGCTCTCAGGACACGTGTCCTCAGCCGATCAATTTCCTAGATTTATGGCAATCCAAGATCGGGTCGAATCCCAATGATCTGGGACACGTGGCAGGAGAATAAATTTCATTTATTCGTAGATATTAGAGAATCATTATAAGAAAGATTTATGCCAATCAACATTAATTGCTAATGGGGATTTGGTGTAATCTACCCTTAATGGTTCTGATTCGTCACAATCAGAAACGAACGGCCTGGATTGATCAATCCCCAGGCTGCCGCCATCTCCAAGAGCTAATCATTGGCAACCCTAGTGATCACATCCTATTATTATAAATAGCAAGGTGCCATTCTCTTGTAATATATAGAGAGATATACAAAAAGAAAACCAGAGAAGAATACGTATACACAGAGAGACTTCCCCCATAGTCAGAGAGGGAATATACACAGAGAAAGAGAAGCTAGGAGAGCAATCAGAGAGAGAGCAAGAAGGCATTTCTTCGTCAACGACTAAGCAGATCTTCCCCGAGTCAAGGCTGCGTACCGATCGTCCAAGGAGTAAGACAGAGTGGCCGTCGCTTTCCCGAGCCTCTATCGTCACCCCCCAGAATCTAAAATAAACAATCGTACTTAGACTGTTGTACCTAGGTTTTTGTCCCTAGGCTTTCTTTGTACGAGCGAGTTTGTATTGTGAGTCTAAGTTCAGTCCTCCGATAATTGTTCTGTACTTTTACAATCAATGGCAAACAATATTGGCATACTTTTTATATATATATATATATATATATATATATATATATATATATATTCACCACATTTACATATATAAAATATATATAGGCAACATACATATATATTACATATTATCATGCATGAATATAGATATATATTCATATATATATATATATATATATATATATATATATATATATATATATATATATTATATATATATATATATATATATATATAGAGAGAGAGAGAGAGGGGGGATAGAGTGACAGTGGTGTCATGTGTGTGTGTACCATATGTGTGTGTAGAGCAGCAGTACATAAGGTGTTCTCAGGTTATAATGTGTGTTTTCAGTTTACGATGTGTGTAATGTGTTCCAGTTTCCAGTTTTGAGGGTGGCAGTTTAGAGTGTGGTATCGTGATTTCAGTTTTAACATCACAGGCTTGTGAACATATGTGTGTGGTTGTACATATAGGTGTGTGTCGAATGTAGATAGATGGGAGAGTTTAGATTTCAGTGTCACACAGGCAATAAGGCATGTTCGAATGTTAACAGTATTGCTTAAACATTAAATTGACAACTTAAAACCTATTAAAACTCAGAAAATAGGATGAACAGCAAATACTATTGATTCCCAGGCAGCCTACCTATTTCATAGGTTGTACACATACACACAGACTTGTATATATACACAAAACATCTAATTAATCAGTTTTAAACATAATTTGAATCTCAGAAATCAATACTCAGAATATAGTATCAGACTTATGGGAAAATCCCAATTTCGAATTCGAATCACAGTTAATATTCAATTTAATAGGTTGGTAAATGTTAGTACACATGTGTATGTGTCATACAAATGATTTGGTGTCCATAAACTGGACACAAACGTGTCCAATACAAAACTGACAAACGAGAAATCAGAACACAGTGCACTGCCTCGTGCACAAGTTCACTACGCTCGCAGACACGACACACGATACGTTTGTCCACGTGGTCACGTCCATGTGTAGCCTAGCACTAGGGCTACACACTGAACATAACACTAGGTGTCCATGTGTCCCCGTGTCGGTGTACGAGACACGTATCAGTACGTGTATGTGTGCCTGTACGCGCGTGTGTAATTCTACTGCACGAGCAAGAACGTGTCTGATATGATACGATACCTTGAGCCACTTAGTGGTCTGGTTTACAAACACTGCCCCCATGTGTCATTATATTATTGGGTCGAACCACACTGTGTCGTGTCCCACAGCTCAATCGAGCAGCAGGGGAAACCCTAGCTCTGCATGCGAGCATGTTCGTGTCTTCGTGTGGATACGACACGACTTAAAAATCAACTCAGAGTTTAGGGAAATCAAAGAGCACAATAAAATCAATATTTCCAATCAAAAACATTTTGAAAATCAAGTGAAAAAGTTCTCATAGGCATTTACACAAACACTTACAAATAGAAACTCATACGTGTCCGATACGGACACAAAACCAACGCAAAACTTTACCAAACACATACCACAGCTAGGGGACACCTAGATCTAGGCTATCATGCAAAGAAATAAAGATTAAATGGTAGTTTGAGGTGTTTACCTATAGAGTATCAATCACAAAGAAAAAGCCCCAAATAGGAAGGTTCCTCTTGCAAGTCAAAAGCTCCAAATTGTGTAAAATCTAGGATTTCTCTCCATGAACAGCAAATAGAGTGTGATTAGGTTCAAATACAAGAGACTAGAGTCAAAAATGAATTAAAAAGAAGAAGTTATGGATTGAAGAAGAAATACCAATACCTCTTTCTTGCCAAAAGTTGATGTGATGTCAAAAGAGGCAAGAACTAGGAAGAGACATTAAATAGGGGGATTCCCTTGGGGGATGGCTATGTAAGGAAGGAATTAGGGTTAGGGCTGATGACTAATGGGCTTGGGCCAAGTTTCAATGCTAGATGAATCAATCTCTAAGTCAAAAACCCATGCACTTAAATCACTAAATCTCTATATGAAACTTGATTCAAAATAACTCAACTTGGGTTGACTTAAGTTAGACTAGGGTCCCACCATGCTAATCAAGTCACCATAGCTAAAATCAATATCTAGGTTAGTCTCAAAAGTCTCAACTAGCAAAGGTCAAAAATAATAACCATCACTCCAATAATTCAAAATAAATCCAAAATTTTCAAAATGACCAAAATACCCTCAAGCTAAAATGTGGTAGTGACAAATCTACCCTCCTTAAAAGAATTTTGTTCTCAAAATTGAAAGGCGAAACTAAACTGATGAGAAGGATAGACAATCATACCTCAAGGTCCAAAAAGATATGGGTATCGATCGCGCATCTCATCCTCCCGCTCCCAGGTTGACTCTCCTGGAGAATGATGCCTCCATGCGACACCAACCAAGGGTATTACCTGGTTTCTCAGTACCTTCTTCCGACGATCCAGAATCTCTACTGGCTGCTCTGTATAACTGAAAGTTGGCCCCACCTCAATCTCCGAATGGTCGAGTACATAGCTAGGATCAGCCACATACTGTCTCAACTGTGATACGTGGAATACGTTGTGGACACCCACTAGTGCAGGTGGCAAGTCTAGCATGTATGCCACGTCACCGACTCTCCCGCTGATCACGAAATGTCCGATAAAGTGCGGGCTAAGCTTCCCATCTCCACCAAAACGTATGGTACCATGAGTCGGAGATATCCTTAGAAAAACTAGGTCTCCGACCTAAACACAAACATGGTCTCAAGTTGCAAAATAATCAAACATGATCAAACAAAACACAAACAAACAACCAACTTCTAATGCTATCTCTAAGCTGTACCTCAAAGTCCAAAGGCCTCTAGTGGCTATCGGCCCAATGTCGATGTCTGTCCTGTACCACACAAAGTCTGTCTCTAATAAGCTTCACCTTTTCGGCTGCATCACCAACCATCTCAAGTCCCTATAAAGCTCGCTCTCCAACATCATTCCAAGATAAGGGTGTACGACATCTACGCGTGGCATCGTTTGATTGAGATACGCATGGTCATGAGCAATGTAGTGGGTACATTCTGCGAGTTTAGTGGCTTACATGCCATGTCACTCTATTCTGAACAACATTTGAACACTTTGCACGTGCTTCATCAGGTTGTACGAGGGTGCAATGTAACAACCTGTGCGAGCGGTTTGCATCAACTGTTGTAGACGTGTGGCATCGTTTAATTGAGATATGTGTGGTCGTAGACAGTGTAGTGGACACACTCCATGAAGTTGATGGCTTGTGCGCCACGTCACCCTGTTAAAAATAAGAGTTGATCAAGTGGTGCCAGCTTGTCAGGCTGTGGATAGGCGCAACTCAACAACCAGTGCCTTTTGACTAGGTCTTCTATACTGTACTGTTAAATCTTTGTGCCATTTAGTGACTTGTGTGAACTAGCTGTCAGCATTAATTACATGCTGACAAAGTCTTCTCGAGCACCGTATTGCATGGGATTCGAAAGAATTTTTCTTAATCTCCAAGCTGTCAGTTGCCAGATAAAGATGATGCCGTTATAGCTTCTTGAAGATGCGTGCTACGTGGCTCTCCGCGCACCCTGACTCCAGCGCAACCTGGCGTTGGTGCAGTCTGATGCTGCGCAACTTGATGATCAGGAACAACTTGATTGGTTAGGTGCCATCAGATGTTTGAAGGCTTTAATGAGTGGCGCCTCTTAATTTTTAGGCTCTACAAGACCCCCTTCAAAGTTTTTGAAACTTAAAAATACTTCAAAATTTTGAAATACTTTGAATTATACTAATTTTGTTTGGATTGCGCCAATCAATATTCAATTGTCATGATAAATATTTTCTTGAAAACATTCGATCTTCTCTTTGTCTTCCCGAGTTTCATTGATGATGTTCAGTTTCCAATGGGGAATATGAAGCGTTGGTTGGTCATATATAAAGGGAGAGGTCCTTGTATTCATCCTTCACTTTTGTATTTCCATGGCACCTAAGAAGAAGGAGATGACGACCGACGTTAACGCCAAAGTGAAAGCTCAGGAGACAAGGCCTGACACTGCACTACAGTTCTGTCTGAGGCTGATCAATTACTGCGAGCAAATAATCTTTTAGAATGCTTTGGATTAACCCCAGTATTCTTCGATCGTCCGAACATTGGTCCATCGACCTCTTTTGAAGAGTGCGGTGAGCAGAAGGATTTCTTCGTCTGATGCGTCGTTCAGGGATTCGTGATATGCGCGAGTTGGGCGCTTCTCTTCGCCAAGCTGGTGAAGAATACGAGAAAAAGTAATGGTTTCTGTAGGGACGCCACTTTTTCTTTTGTCTTTTGTGTAACTTATTTTGTAGGGGCTTATTTTCCTCTATATAGTAAATGAAAATTTTTATTTTTGGCGCCTTTCTCCAAATCTTTTCGTATGATCTATTTAGTGGTGCGTGCCAATGCACCATTTTGACCAACTCAAATGTTCACTATTTTTAGAAGAACACATGGCAGTTTTCGTGTGGTTTGAGCACCTTTCGTTTAAGTCTTTCCCGAGATAGGCTCCTAGAATGATGCGCCCGTTCTCATCTTTCAAACTCTTTAAATAGCTAATATGAGACATCAAAAATGTCCATGAACTCTTCTTTTTTTTTTATTTCTTCCTTCTGTTGATGGTGATGATTCTTCGCAGAATCCCCTTGGCGGTCAAGAGTTCAATGTTTGTGAGCCTTTCTGTGCCACCAAAATCCGATGTCGTTCTTCTGCATACTACGTCTTCGGATGTTGGTTTGCCGAACTTTACGTCATCAACGAGCTTCCATCCAAACATAGTTGATTTTGATGGTAAGTTCCAACAAAGAACCAGTGGTTTCTATACATGAACGTCATTCATGAATTGTGTTTAACTTGCGCCGCTTTATACAAAAATTGTTTTGAAGATAGGCGCTGATTTGTAGAAATGAGGCGCATGTTGTAGACATGCGCCCGAGATTCTGAGGAGAGGTGCGGACTGCAACCCAGTGCCTGACTTCAGTCAGAGGCGCACGTTGCAGACGTGCGCCTGAGATTCTAAGAAAGGCACGCACGGCAACCCAGTGCCTGACTTCGGTCAGAGGTGCATGTTGTAGACGTCTGCCTGAGATTCTGATGATATGCGCATGTTTGATCAAAGGCGCACATTTTGATAGATTTTGCTAACTCTTCTTTCTTTGTTGATATTTGCAGAAGTTTGGTTGGCAAGCTTCTTCAGAACCGACATTGGCGACTTAGATGCTGTGGGGAGCATTTTTCTGACACTCACACCAGGCAACTCATGTGATTCTGACGCTCAAATCAGACAGCTCAGGACTCTTCATGTTCCAGAAGGGTCTTCCTTAAATAGTAGGAAGAGCCTTTATATATGAGAGTTGGACGGTGGAGAGACAGATTTAGTAATCATATCAAAAAGCTGATCTTATTCCTAGTTCTAATGACGGGCCGTCTCTTCTCCACCAGTTGTATTGACAGCAGCTTATCTTTGAGCTGCTGTACTCTGGGGTTCTCCTCTCGTCTTTCTGAGAGAGAAGACCAGAGTTAGTGCCATTGTCTTGCCCGTTGCTTCAGGTCGAAACGACAAAGAACTGGCATCAACAAGAAGATCCAAAGATGTAATAGATCTCCATTAAGATTTAGAATGAAAATCCAAGATGTAATAGATTTCCAATAAGATGTAACCATATTTTCGAAGAAGGAATAAAGAATGATTTTCTCTTCTTTATGATTTGATTTAATGTGATGATATAGAAAATAGAATGTGGACGTGAACTCATTTTCTATAAATGATCTTTTAAGTCTGTTGAGACTTAAAGATAGAATATCGTGTCTAAAAAGACAATATCTAGATTTATCATTAAGAAAAGACGACTTTTAAAAACAACTAGGTTTTCCAAAGACGAAATAAATATATGCCCAAAAGATGAAAAGACGGATTGAATAAGCATGCATTTTCAATGAAAGGTCACTTCGATTCTCGAGATAAAAAATAAATGAAGATCTCTTCACAAGATGAACGAACATGCCTTTTCGAGAAAAGGTTGTTTCATTTCGCGAGACAGAATGTTTGGCTTTTTCTGTCTATAAATAGTATAGAACTTCTCTGAGAGCATCATTCACCCCTTTTCTTTCCTTTGCAAATGTCTTCAGAAGAAATGCCTAAGGAGACAGAATTTATCCCAAAGATCAAAGCTGCCCTCGACACTCCTTCCGATGAGCCTCCGCCACATACTCAGCCAGAAGTCGGGGAAAACTCGGCTATTCCTGGAGAGAAATGGGATATCCTTGCCGAACTAGTGGAGCCCGGGAATACTATTGAGGAAGAAGCTCTAAGGAAGCCTGCCTGTGAACTGCTAGTGTCATCAGAAAATGATGTCTTCGAACTTCTTACGAAATTTGTCTTAAATCAGGAGGTCCCCGGTCCTCGTTGATTTTTATGTATTTCCTTCTGTTTAAGTTTATGCAAATAATAATAAAAAATGGAATTTTATTCATATTTTGAGTCTCTGTGTTGACATTTCCTCTTTCTCTTCAAACATAATATTTCTTGAGAAATTTGCCATTAATGGGCATCATGGCAACTCGACCATCCATACCAGTCAATTGATAAGCTCTGTTGGAGAAAACTTTACTTACAACGTAAGGTCCTTCCCACTTTGCTTCAAATTTGCCTTTGCTCATATGCGTCATAGTCATAGGAAGTCTGACAGTTGGAACTAGTTCTCCTTTTTGAAATGTTCGGACTTTGACTTTACGGTTGAAGGCTTTTGATAGACAAGCTTGGTATAACTCAAAATGTTGTTGAGCTAGGAGACGTTTCTCATCAAGCGCTTCAAGCTCATGAAGTCTCAGGCGATCATTGTTTTTGGTTATGAGTTCATTGGCAATGGCAATCCTTAGGGAAGGGATCTGGATTTCCAATGGTAAGACATCCTCGCATCTATACACCAGAGAGAAGGGTGTGCAGCCTGTAGGAGTACGTATAGTAGTACGATAAGCCTATAGACATTCTCCAAGCTTCTCACCCCAGTTTTGTTTGTTGGTAGAAACAAACTTCTTGAGGAGTTTGATGATGGTCTTGTTAAATGCTTCTGCCAATCCGTTAGCTGCAGGATTGTAAGCTGTAGAAGCAATATTGTTGATCTTATTATCATTGCAGAATCGGGTGAACTTCTGACTGATGAATTATGTCCCATTATCGTGAATAATTTGCCGAGGAACACCGAATCTATAAATCACATGATGCTTGATAAAGTTGATGCTGCTGCTTGCCTTGACCTCAGCTAGAGGTATAGCTTCAGCCCATTATGAGAAGCAATCGGTTATGGTCAATATGAACCGATATCCTCGAGATAAAGGAGAGTTGATAGGACCGATGACATCCATTCCCTAAGCTTCAAAGGGCCAGGATGTTGTCGTCGGATGAAGGAATTCTGAAGGTTGATGGATGAAGTCAGCATGGATTTGACATGCTCGATACTTTCTTGCATACTCGGTGGCATCAGATATCATCGAAGGCCACTAATAGCCCATACGGCGAATAAGATCCTGTAATTTAAGACCAGGTTGATGTGCGCCACAAACACCGTCATGAGCTTCACAAAGTATTTGTTTTGCTTCTTCCCCCGCAAGATAACGTAGAAGTAAGCCATCGAACGTTCGTCGATAGAGTGTCTTTGTAGTATGATTATAGTAAAATTTGAGTGACCGTCGCCGGATTGTTGTAGCCTCCTTAGGGTCTTCGGGTAGGATATCATGGACCACAAAGTCTATGAAAGGAATCGTCCAATCTTCATTGATGGCACAAATTTCAACTGAATTATTGAATTCCATGTTTGGGTCTTCAGTATTTAAGTTATTATCGACACAAAATAAACCTCTATTAGTGATGACGACCATTTGTTGCCTTCTGATAGGAATCTCTAATACTACTGCAAGATTAGCAAAGCATGGCTTCTGTGTTACATGCTCGGCGTACATGTTCACTGGAGAAGCCTTTGAATGAAGTGTCCATCCTGATCACCGCATCATGATATGGAACCAAATCTTGATGTCGAACTTCTAATATGCCTCTAACTTGATTGACAATCAGTTTGGAACCTCCATAAACTTTAAGATATTAAATATCTAATTATTTACCCAATTAGAGACCGATGAGCAGAGCGTTGTATTCAGCCACATTGTTGGAACACGACTTATCTAAAGAATAAGCTCTTTGGATAGCTAACCCTTCTGGTGAGACGAGAACAATGCCGACTCCAGCAACAATAGCACCTTTTGGTCCAATTCTGGATGCACCATCAAAGAATAAATGCCAAATAAGAATTTATTTTGAAATCATGTTGGACTCTAAATTTTTATCTGGAATCTCATCGTAGAGTTTAGATGTTTCGGAAACTGGATGAGCTGCTAGAAAGTCAGCAAGGGCTTGACCCTTAACAGACTTTTGAGGAACATAAACCATATCGTATTGTGCTAACAATATAGCCCATATTGCGAGCCTAGAATTGAGTGTACTAGGCTTCTTCATCAGGACTCTAAGAGGGTTAACTCTAGAAATAACATGAATAGTTTGGTCAGTGATATAATGTCTCGTCTTTTGAACAACAAATATCAAAGCTGTATATTCTTTTTCTACTAGAGTGTATCGATGCTCAGCTCCAATCATCATACGGCTAAGGTAGTAGATAGCATGTTCATGACCTTTATTCTTCTGAGCTAATAAAGCACCTAGGGAGTGGTCCATTGCTCGAACATACATCAGGAAAGGTATTCCTAACACTGGAGGCACTAGAACCGGAGGGTTCATCAAGTACTGCTTTATTTCTTCAAATGCTTGTTGACATTCTTCAGTCCAAATAAAAGACACACCTTTCTTCATGAATTGAGTAAACGGTCTACAGCATACAAAGAGATTTGAGATGAATCTCCTGATGTACGCAAGCCGTCCCTGGAATCCTCGTAGCTCTTTCAGGTTGCGTGGAGGATCAATCTCTTGAATGGCTTTAATTTTCTCAGGGTCAACGTGTATACCTTTAGAGGTAATAACGAATCCAAGAAATTTGTCACTAGAGACTCCCAGGAATGACTTGGTAGAATTCATCTTAAGTTGATGCTGGCACATTAGATCGAAAATAGTTCTCAAATCTTGAATATGGTCTTCTTTTAAGCGACTTTTAACAGCAATATCGTCAACATAATATTCAACAGTCTTTTGTAAATGATCACGAAAGATGGTACTCATGGCCCGCTAATCAGTTGCACCAGCGTTCTTAAGACCGAATGGCATGACAGTATAGCAATAGACTCCAAGAGGAGTGCAGAAAGATGTATGTTTCTCATCTTCTGGATGTATCTTGATTTGATTGTATCCTAAAAATCCATCCATAAAGGACATATGTTCAAATCCACAAGTATTGTCAATCATGACATCAGTATTTGGGAGAGGAAATTCATCTTTAGGACATGCTTTATTAAGGTATTTGAAGTCGATGCAGACCCGAACTTTTTCTGTCTTCTTCAAAACTGGGACAACATTAGCCACTCAGTCCGGATATTGTTTTTCTCTGATGAAACCGCATGCAATGAGTTTTTTTACTTCAGCTTCTATGACATCCATCATGTCGGGCCGAAATCGACGATGTTGCTGCTTGACTGGTTTCGTATTTAGCAGAATGTTGAGCTTGTGAGTAGCGATCTGAGGATCCAACCCCGACATGTCTTCATAGATCCAAGGGAATACATCAATGTATTCTCTAATGAGCTGAAACAGTTCTTCTTTATCTGTTTCGGGGAGGCCTTTGCTGACAAATATTGGTTTTGGGGCAATTTCATCTCCAATATTGACTTGACCCAACTGATCTTCGGTAGGTGGCTCACGTTGCTCAAAGCGAAGCTCCTATTGGGTGTCCATCCTTTGTGCCCAAGGATCAGATTCAGAAGCTTCGGCAAAGTCTTTGTTATTTTTCGAGAACTCGACAGTCACCATATTGGAAGATAGAGTCATGCGTTGGACGTGCCCTACACTGGTGTCTGAATCCCATGAGATAGAAAAGAGTTAGATCGTTCTTCTTCCTCGGATTCGGAGGCTTTTGGAGTCGGAGTTGGTGAAGTATAACCTAATCTCTGCTTCATTTTGCCATAGTATTGTTGTGATTTTCCTTTTGGAGTAGGAATACGAATAGGAGTTCACCTTCCTTTGCCGCTATTGAGACCAGCTTTAAAATCAAAGCCCATCTTTTGAATGATATCTTTTGATTGCTGACTATAACAACGTAGTTGAAGTCTTCCATTATCGTAATTTTCTTCTTCACTATCGGGTATGATTTTCTGTTCCGTTCCTTTACTAAAAAGTATAGGAAGTTCATCTTTGTTCCTGGAAGGGACTAAGAAGAAGGAGTCCTGCATTGGCTCGAGCAATACTTCGTTTCGGGAAGCTTCAACTGCTCCTATGGCAAGTGGTTCGAAGTTATCTAACATTTTTAAATAACATCGAATATAATAAAAGATATCAGTATACTGTGAAGGAGATACTACTTGATTGATTTGTACATCGTCATTTACAACATGATTCTTAGCCTTCACAGAAGGCTTGGTAAGGTTGATAACCAGAGAAAGAGAAGGAGAAGGTTTGTTACGACGAAGGTCGATAACAAGAGGCTCAGAAGAGGTGAGCTCCCTTTGTTCTTTTTCCACAGCAGGAGGCTGTTTGTTATGAGAGAAAAGATGTATGGTCAATGTCTGAGGAAAAGAAGGACAAATAGCACGTCCTTTGATGGGGATCACGAGAACATATTTTGAAGTATGTTTCTGATCCTCCACACTATCTATTGTCAATACAACTTTCATGAACTCTTCTTTATACATCCGAGAGTCCGTAAAATATGCTTCAACCCCTTGAAAGGATTTAGGTCGGCTACTTTCTTCTGGACTTCTCCATTGGCATCCATATATTTAAAGTATTGATGTAAAGTGGATGGTACAATGTTGTGCTCATACAGAAAGGGTCTTCCCAGCAAAGCATTATAAGAGCCATGATTGTCGATCACGTAGAAAGTAACCTTCGTACAGAGATTGCCTATTTGAACTTTCAGGCGAATCTTTCCCAAATGTTCACTTCTTCCAGAATTGAATCCCAGGATTGTCGTGATGTTTGTCGAAAGATTGTGTACGAGAATCTTCAATGCATCTAGTAGAGTCTTTGGCATGATGCTGAGCGCAGATCCAGGATCGATCAAAATACGATAAACCTTCATGGTATCAACATACCCTGTGAAGTAGAGGGGTCGATCATGACAATTATCTTCTAACAGCATATCGTCTTGTGTAAAGGTGATGTTTGGCATCAGTTCCATCACACTATGACAATGAAGGCATGTTATAGGCTCATCCTCTGGTTTCTTGAGAAGTGCTAGACAAGTATCTGATTGCGTTAAATCTTCACTCAGTATTTCTCGAGTCTCTTTCGAAAGACGAAGTAGCTCAAATATTGACAATCTTGCCGGAGTATTGGCCAGTTGAGCTAGTATATCAAAGCTATATGGCTTCTCAAGTCCCAAGGTTAAAGTCTTCTTTAATACTTTGTCAAAATGGACAGACTGTTTTCCTTTGTCGGCTGTCGTCGGTTTGGAAAGAGTTGCCTCTATCGGGGGTGATAAAGTTGATGGATTATTGACAGCAGGAGAGGATGATGCTTGAGGAGCTTCTAGAGCTGGAGCAGGGTCTTCTTGACCTTCTGAGTAATCATTAGGTAAGGTTTCCCAGACCTGGTACCCGTCAAGACTTCTTCATCGGATACAGGTTCAAAGGGCACCATATTGCAGTTCTTCACATGGATCGTGCTTCTGGAAGATTTCTTTCGGCAAGATGGAGAGTTTGTATAGTAACCCAATCCAACCCGAGATTGGTTGTGAGAAAGACATAGAAAAAGAGGTATAGGAGACCCCTTTCCATGATTTAAACTAGAGACCTCTTGTAGATCATATCCCATCTTTGTCATGAGTTTATGAGATTGTGGACTGTATAGATGAAAAGTTGGTTGGTATTTGGCGTCTGATTTTGATAATATTGTCTTATCAGTGGAAGAAGAAGAAGGATTATCTGCTGTCGGGATGAAGGTAGCAGTTAGAGGTGGAAGACAAGGCTCACCAAATGAAATCATGTTACATTATTTATTTTTAGTGGCCTTCTTGGACTTGGTAGAAGAAGATGGTATTTCAAAATCTGCCACTAAATCTAGATGGATCCATATGATCTCTTCTTTATTAGTAGACGGAGGAACAAGACCATCTGTCTGTGCTGGTGGAAGATTGACAATCTCCAGAGTAGTTCTCAGAATGGGGACAACGCCGTCTTGTACAAGTTGAGCTGAAAAATCTCCAAACTGTAAAGAGATGATATTAGCCGTTACAGTTTTCTCGTCTTGCTAGAGAGTGATTGCACCAGAATTGAACATTTCTTGAATTTTACCCTTGAGCACATAGCACGCTCAAGTTGGATGTCCGATAAACATGTAGTAAACGCAATATTTAGGATGGTTAGTCTTACCAACTTCATCTGGCTTTTTAGGTTCTTGCAGTTGGAGTTTTGTAACCTCCGTTAATTGAATTCTTGGATATTTTTGAAAATTTGTATTTTTTTATTTTATTTCGTATTTTTTCAAAACTTCGAATTTTCTAAATCTCGAAGAGCGTGCAATTTCTAAATTTTGGGAAAACAAATTTGATCGTGATTACTATCGGTCCTTGTTGGCTTTGGTTTACTATTTTTAAGCAATTTTGTCCTATTGGAATTTTTCTGTCATTTTCTTGAATCAATAAGTTTTAATTATTTTTCTATATGGAAAACGGTTATTGAATTTCAAAATTTCAAAATATATTATTTAGTAAATAAATGATTGTTATATATATTTAAATAATTAAGTGAATATATTAGTATTATTTTATTAATTAGAAAAATCTTGGCTAAATTGTAATTAGCCATTTGTTAAATTAGTATTGACTAGTAATTTAATTATTAATTTATAACTAATATTTATTTTAGTACTAATTAATTGGCAAATAGTGATAATGTTAGTGGTTAGCATTGGGTTAGCAGTTAGTAGTTTTTCCACTAATATTCCTATTTTTCCTATTACATGTACATTTATCTTTTTAGGGTTTCCTCCCACTTTTCTTATAAATAACACACTTCCCAATGTTTCAACCTAAAATTTTCTACACACATCCCTAGGGAATAGTGGCAGCCGCCATTTCTATCCTTCCTGCCTCCATGTCTCAGCCATCACCACAACCCCCTGCGTCTCCGGCTATCGCCGGAGATGCAAACCACCACCCGGCTGCCGCCCTACCATAAACCACCGCCACCGCCATTACAACCATAGCCGCCACCATCAACACCAATAACCACCGCCACTGTCAAACACCTCTACCACCTTCGACCCCGGCGTCGTGCTCCGCCACCCACGCGCACGATCCGACACCAGCTCCTTCCTCGCCTTTCCGGCGCTCCGCCCGCGCTCCGACCAGAATACGCCGCCACCGCCACCACTGCAATCCTCCTTTTCGTGAGATCTCCACCTTTTCGTTCTGTGATTTGGGGGATCCGAGCCCCCCCCCCCCCCCCCCCCCCCCCCCCCCCGCTTTCTTATGTTTTAGATATTAGTTTATTAATAGATATTAGTTTATTAATTATATTAGTTTATTATATAATATATTAGTTTATTATATATAATATGTATTGGTTTATATATATAATATGTATTGTTATATAATAAAATGTATAATAGTTTTATAATAATGTATATTAGTATATAATATAATGTGTATTAGTTTATATAATTATATTAGTTTATATATATAAATGTACATTTGTTTATATAATTTATATTAGTATAATAAATGTATATTTGTTTAATGTAATAAATATTGGTTATATATATATAGTATATATAATGATGGTATTATTATTATTATTATTATTATTATTATTATTATTATTATTATTATTATTATTATTATTTTATTGGTATTATTATATTACATAATCACTTACTTAGAAAAATATATAAAAGTATATAATTATATTTCTAAAATAGTATTAGTAAAGTTTTGACCTAAATTATTGTTATAGTATTTTTACCTACTTAATGTAAATGTTTCTTGGTACAAAATATATTTATCGGATTACTAGTTTTCAATTTTCAAATAATATCTGAATATGGCATGCTTGTGATATATATATTGACCTTACAAATAATTTTCATAATTTCTTATATATATTTAGTTATATATATTTTATTCACAAATCGTGACTATGATAGTCATTTTCGTATTTCTTGATTGATTATCGTACCAAACCCTGATTTTAGACTTTTATATACCAAACTAGGCTATTTGGACTACTCTGGACTCATTGGGACCGCCCGTGTCGTCGTCTGGGACCTTTTGTAGAGCATAACAATGTACCTACCTCGTGTCGACACGTTCGTGTCGCGCACGTCAACTCCAATCAAACCAAGGCGAGTACATTCTCTGATCATTTCATATCCTGCTTAGAATTATTTTCTGTATTAAATTACTTTACTTGTTACTGTCACGTTGGTCACACGGATTGGTACTATATGGATCCCTTCTTGAGATGTTATCCTTAGGAAGCATCGGGTACTACATGTTCTGTGCGTTTCACTTACATGGCGTATCACTATGCTTCATTGGTTCTTTGATCACTTGTGACATATACTCTTATGATCACAGAGTCTCCTAGAATCCTTATCCCATTTACTGGGTATCCTAGAATCTCCTAGAATCCCTATTTATGGGACATCTATGTATCACCCTTCGGGGGCCTTTGTATGGAATCATACCATAACCTGGTTGGATCCTCGTGTATTGATTAGAGGTACGGGGGAGTAGAATTAGACATGTGAATAATACCCAAGTAGTATCTCATCAGAATCTTTCCATAGTGTCTCATCAGAATCTCCTATGCCATTTATATGTCTATATTGTACTCCGACTCACTAGCCATTGTTAGTCTTTATTTATAGTAGATATTTCTATTACAGCTATCTCTCTGTTTATATAATGCATTTCCTTCAGTACCTGTATCTTACTTTACTTCATGATTATATTTTCTAACCTGCTATGAACTGTTGAGATGTACTGTGCTCGCTCCCGTCCTGACTGGACCTGTTGATAAATTTTACAGATAGCCTGGAGGTTGCCTGCTAGCCTAGAGGAGACACAGTAGAGGTCGTATAGATAGCTATGGTTTTGCTTATAGCTTATGTTCAGTTGTCTTGAGTTGTATTTATGGATTACTGTATTGAGCTTTGAGATGTATTTCTGGGTTGTGTATCTTAGACACTTAGACTTCTATCTGCTGTATCTCTTGGATTTCATGCTTTATATATCTTCCATTATGCTTTACCTTAGATGTGATTGAGTTTATATTCTGCTATGTCACCCCCATTCGAGGAGTATAAACTGCTTAGCCTTATACTGTTAGATGCATGAGACCTAGGACAACATTCTACCGCCGACACTACAGCGTAGGCTGGGCGTTGTTACGTTCTCGTACCCTTACTCTAGGGTGCGGGTCGTGACACATTTTTAGTGGCGGTCCATGCAGGTCGAGTTTATGTAGTGGTATTCGAACTAGAGTACCACTACAGCCTGCAGTAGGATTAGGATATATTTTGAAGGTACTCAATCACAGTTAGGATCCCTTGAGAGATTCCTGGGACGGCCCTTGAGAATCTTATTTTAACTTCAATTTGAAAACTTTTTTTCTTGATTTGATTTATCTTTATTTTCTGTTGTTGAATATGATTTGATGGATTTTGTTCATTTTTGAATCTTGATGTTCGTTGGTAAATTTGATTTTGAGTATCCATTGTTGATTTAATTTAAATTTTGTCAAGATGAAATTATATGGGCTAGGTCATCTAAGTTTTGGAATCTAGTCTTCTATAGTCACATTAGCCAGCATGGTGAGGACATATAGTCTAATTTTTTATATATTTCTCAGGTGTGGGAATTTAAGGTTTTCGCAACCAAGCTAGCGGCATCGCAAAAATGTTAAATACCACGATTCTAGATATATGTGCCTTAGTCGAGGACTCTGTGATTATTGTAGCCTTGCTTACTAGTATGACGAGGATTTAGAGTACCATGATTTTGGATAGACGCATATGATTATCAGATTGTACCTTTAAATATTTTGAACATATTTTCTCTACTTTTGTTCAGTCTTTCAAAAAAAAAAAGAATTATTGGTTGTTTTTGTTTTGCTTCTCATTATTTAACTTAGGAGTAGGAGTAGGAGTAGCTTTAGCTGTTATTATAAACCTTTGTGTAACTTTTGCTATGAAATTCTTCATAATACAATGAATCAATGATTTATGCTAGACCTTATTTTGGATTTGGTATTATAATTCTGGTTTCAAAATGGGTTCCTCTTTTAAACAGATAAGCAGAACAGATTCTATTATCATTCTTTTCCTGCCAATATTTTTATTACCATCATTCCTTGTCTTATATAACTGTCCTGATTATATCAATTCCGTCTCGTATCACATTCTGTCAGCTGTACTTGAACCCCTGAATCTTTATATCATTTTTATCTGAGAAATGTTGAGGAAGTGACGTGAATCATCTAGGTCAAAAATGACGTAATTGGTTATCATATGATGATTGTGTAGGAATCAAAATATTGGATGTCAAATAAAAAAAATTAAAATGGAGATGTGGTAAAGGTTTAAAATAAAATCGAGGGATAAACGTTATCAATTTAGAAACAATCACAGAAAGTTGGTTATGAATAATTCATGGATGTATTTCAAAACTAATGAGGATATTCAAGGTCAACCTAGTTTTGAGAACTTAGAAAATATTGGTTATTGATTCTTGTGAACTTTTACTCTAAGTCTATGTAGAAATTTAGAAATGAAAAAAAAAAGAGAATTTAATTGTATTCGATGATTTTGCGAAATTGAACTAGATATTGTAAGAGGGTGACTAGAGACAGAGAGAACACAAGGATTTTAAGTTATAGGAATTAATTTTTGATGATTGGGGAAAATTATAGAATTTAAAAAGATAATATTTGAAGGTGAACGTTGAAAAAATATGAAGGTTGATTTATAAATAAGAATAAATTTTGTATGACATGGTGGTATTGGAGTTGAGTAAATACGAGACTTGATTTAAACAAGTCCAAGGATTTCATAAACTAAATTTAGAGGTTTCGAATCTAATTTAGAACGAGGTGAAAGAATTTGGAAACTTGATTAAATGGATAAGTGTTCATACCTAATTAAGAGGGGTATGCTTCGTGGAAAATGTTTTAGAAGTTTAAAATTTTGTCTATGGTGATCATGGTAAAGGTTTAGATGACTGAAGGTTATAAAATTTCGATGATAGTTATGTAGAGGTTGATTTTCATATTGGGACTTGTGAGATAAAAATATGATTTGGCAAATGATAAACTTGATGGTATTAGATAGAGATGATTAACTTGACTTCTTATGAAATCTTTCCTTGTTCCCTAAAAGGTTTTCAATATCATTGAATCCTAGCTCCCTTAATCACGACCAAATTGACTTCGATCATCTTTTCTTATCATATTAATATATTGGGTTATACTCAATTGAATTAAACTTAATTATGACCTGAATCCCCATTCTTGTATGCTCGTGCTCAGACTTCGATGAACCTGTCCTCCATATTGCCCAAATCTTGGTTTCCAAAATTGATCAACTTAGATCGTATCGCGAATAAAATTTCTTAATATTATTGTGATTGGATTTCAATGCTATTGACATTCGTTCCTTAAACTTTTGATTTTGATTTTTCTTGAGTAGTACCTTTCATCATACCAATAGTCTTGACCTTTGACCGTACTCAATTTGCTTGAATTCCATCGTGACTTGGATCTCTATCATATGTTGATCGTGCTCAAAAATCTCGATTTCAAATTTTTTTTTGAACCTAAATTCAAATATTGATTAGCTTTATTCTTCATCATGTCAATATTTTAATTTTGATCACAATCAAACTTCGATACCCATATCACTCGTGCATAAAACTCTGAATTATTCTTGAAAACGACTAAGTTCTGTTCCAATTCCGATTTATCTTCATACTATCCTTGATTATACCGAATTTCATGCTTGATCGTGCCTAGGCTACTACGATACTCTTTATCATATTTAAATTCTATTTGACCAAGATTAGACTGACCTTATCTTGATCGTGTCAAATTTCAATTTTTATCATGTTTGGATTTTTGCACTCGTGCCTAAAATATTTTCTGACCATAATTTGATTTCCTAAAATCATCTGAAATTCTCATGATTGTTCGTGCCTAAATGACCTGGCATGACTAGACGACTATGAAATCCATGGTCGTGATTCTAAAGATCATGACTATACGTACCAATTTTGCCTCTGGATCGTGCTTAAAATTTTGTCCTTGATCGAGACTACCCGATTTGATTATCATAAAATTTAGTGATCATATCTGAAATAATTTTTCCTTCGTGCCTAAAATTCGATCCTCTAGTCACCGTGCTGCTATTTCCTTCCTATTTCATGACGAAGTTTTGATTTTTGTCACTCTGCATACGCCATGCCTAAGTAATTTTGGTCATTCCAAGGTTTTAAGCCTCGATTGGTTCGTGATCAAGTGGTTTCATCCTTAGTCATTGATCGTGCCGAACGTTTCATTATTCCTAGCGATGACCAATCGTACCATTTTTGTATTGACCGTGCCTTTACAACCTTGATTCCGAAATCATGACGTTATCGCCATTCATGACTAAGCTTGGATCTTAATCGTGCTTATACGACCTAGAGTCTGATTTCATCAAATCTAACTACCGATCGTTCTATACTCGAATTTCGTTCCCTTAGCCGTGATTAAGATCATGACTAAATAACCTGAAATTATTTCTGATTTGTGTCTAAACGATGTTAATCATACTATGATTTTATCGTGTTAAATCAATAGTCATGCCCAAACAATTTCAAGTTGATTATCTTGATCGTGCCAACTCGTCGTTCTTTGATCGTGTCTGCCATACTGTCTAAAATTTCTATTATGTTTTAACTCCCTTGCCAAGCTTTAATTTCGAGGACGAAATTTTTTTAAGGAGGGTAGATTTGTAACCTCCGTTAATTGAAATCTTGGATATTTTCGAAAATTTGTATTTTTTTTATTTCATTTCGTATTTTTTTCAAAACTTCGAATTTTCTAAATCTCGAAGAGCGTGCAATTTCTAAATTTTGGAAAAATAAATTTGACCGTGATTGCTATCGGTCCTTGTTGGCTTTGGTTTACTATTTTTAAGCGATTTTGTCCTATTGGAATTTCCCTATCATTTTCTTGAATCAATAAGTTTTAATTATTTTTCTATATGGAAAACGGTTATTGAATTTCGAAATTTCAAAATATATTATTTAGTAAATAAATAATTGTTATATATATTTAAATAATTAAGTGAATATATTAGTATTATTTTATTAATAAGAAAAATCTCGGCTAAATTGTAATTAGCCATTTGTTAAATTAGTATTGACTAGTAATTTAATTATTAATTTATAACTAATATTTATTTTAGTACTAATTAATTGGCAGATAGTGATAATGTTAGTGGTTAGCATTGGGTTAGCAGTTAGTAGTTTTTTTACTAATATTCCTATTTTTTTTATGTACATTTAGCTTTTTAGGGTTTCCTCCCACTTTTCCTATAAATAACACACTTCCCAATGTTTCAACCTAAAATTTTCTACACACATCCCTACGGAATAGTGGCAGCAGCCATTTTCATCCTTCCTGCCTCCATGTCTCAGCCATCACCCCAACCCCCTACGTCTCCGGCTATTGCCGGAGATCCAAACCACCACACGGCCGCCGCCTTACCATAAACCACCGCCACTGTTAAACACCTCCACCACCACCGACCCCAGCGGCGTGCTCCGTCACCCACGCGCACGATCCGACACCAGCTCCTTCCTCGCCTTCCCGGCGCTCCGCCCACGCTCCGACCAGAACACGCCGCCACAGCCACCACTGCAATCCCCCTTTTCGTGAGCTCTCCACCTTTTCGTTCTGTGATTTGGGGGATCAGAGCCCCCCCTTTCTTATGTTCTAGATATTAGTTAATTAATAGATATTAGTTTATTAATTATATTAGTTTATTATATATAATATATTAGTTTATTATATATAATATGTATTGGTTTATATATATAATATGTATTGTTATATAATAAAATGTATAATAGTTTTATAATAATGTATATTAGTATATAATATAATGTGTATTATTTTATATATAATTATATTAGTTTATATATAATTATATTAGTTTATATATATAAATGTACATTTGTTTATATAATGTATATTAGTATAATAAATGTATATTTGTTTAATGTAATGAATATTGGTTATATATATAGTATATATAATGATGGTATTATTATTATTATTGTTATTATTATTATTATTATTATTATTATTATTATTATTATTATTATTATTATTATTATTATTATTATTATTATTATTATTATTATTATTATTATTATTATTATTATTTTATTGGTATTATTATATTACATAATCACTTACTTAGAAAAATATATAATTATATTTCTAAAATAGTATTAGTAAAGTTTTGACCTAAATTATTATTATAGTATTTTTACCTACTTAATGTAAATGTTTCTTGGTACAAAAATATATTTATCGGACTACTAGTTTTCAATTTTCAAATAATATCTGAATATGGCATGCTTGTGATATATATATTGACCATACAAATAATTTTCATAATTTCTTATATATATTTAGTTATATATATTGTATTCACAAATCTTGACTATCATAGTCATTTTCGTATTTCTTGATTGATTATCGTACCAAACCCTAATTTTAGACTTTTATATACCAAACTAGGCTATTTGGACTACTCTGGACTCATTGGGACCGCCCGTGTCGTAGTCTGGGACCCTCTGTAGAGCATAGCAGTGTACCTACCTCGTATCGACACGTTCGTGTCGCGCACGTCAACTCCAATCAAATCAAGGCGAGTACATTCTTTGATCATTTCATATTCTGCTTAGAATTATTTTCTGCATTAAATTACTTTACTTGTTACTGTCACGTTGGTCGCACGGATTGGTACTATATGGATCCCTTCTTGAGATGTTATCCTTAGGGAGCATCGGGTACTACATGTTCTGTGCATTTCACTTACATGGCGTATCACTATGCTTCATTGGTTCTTTGATCACCTGTGACATATACTCTTATGATCACAGAGTCTCCTAGAATCCTTATCTCATTTACTGGGTATCCTAGAATCTCCTAGAATCCCCATTTATGGGACATCCATGTATCACCCTTCGGTGGCATTTGCATGGAATCATAACATAACCTGGTTGGATCCTTGTGTATTGATTGGGGGTACGGGAGAGTAGAAGTAGACATGTGAATAATACCCAAGTAGTATCTCATTAGAATCTTTCCATAGTGTCTCATCAGAATCTCTTATGCCATTTATATGTCTATATTGTACTCTGACTCACTAGCCACTGTTAGTCTCTATTTATAGTAGATATTTCTATTACAGCTCTCTCTCTCTCTCTGTTTGCATACTGCATTTTCTTCAGTACCTGTATCTTACTTTACTGAATGATTATATTTTCTAACCTGCTATGAACTGTTGAGATGTATTGTGCTCGCTCCTGTCCTGACTGGACCTGTTGATAAATTTTACAGATAGCCTGGAGGTTGCCTGCTAGCCTAGAGGAGACACAGTAGAGGTCGTATAGATAGCTAGGATTTTGCTTATAGCTTATTTTCAGTTGTCTTGAGTTATATTTATGGATTACTGTATTGAGCTTTGAGATGTATTTCTGGATTGTGTATCTTAGACACTTAGACTTCTATCTGCTGTATCTCTTGGATTTCATGTTTTATATATCTTCCATTATGCTCTACCTTAGATGTGATTGAGTTTACATTCTGCTATGTCACCCCCATTCGGGGAGTATAAACTGCTTAGCCTTATACTGTTAGATGCATGAGACCTAGACAGCTTTCTACCGCCGACACTGCGGCGTAGGCTGGGCGTTGTTACGTTCTCGTACCCTTACTCTATGGTACGGGTTGTGACACGTTTGTTGCTCTTGATGAGGCAATCAAAGATACTCATGATGCCATCTTCATCGAAGGAGTATTCTTCTTTTGGACGAGGTGCCCGTTGTGGTAGTGTTGAAGAGGTAGATGTTGGCTGATTTACATTGATGGCCAGGGCTTCTTTGCCTTTGAGGTTAATGGCCAAAGTCTCCTTGCTCTTACGATTGTTTTGTCGGCCATTATTATTTGGTGCAGCACGTTCTTCTTTGTCAAAATTAGGCATTTGAATGCCTAATTGTTTGAATTTATCAGCGCTTTCTTCTGCGGCTTTGGCATTCATTATGAAAGAAGGCTAATCCTGGAACTGTGTTGATCCTGTCCATATGCTGATTATAGGTAATAAGTTTAATTTGTAAGTGTCTATAGTCAGAGCATCTGGAGTTTCGAGAGGCATTTTGAGTGCTTCACGAAGGAACCGTTCAATGAAACGTTCAGTTGTTTCACTATGTCTTTATTTGATTTTGATGAGAGCAGACATAGTCATGTCGTTGGTTCTCTCATAAAATTATTCCAAGAACATTTGTTTGAAGCCAGCGAAAGAGCTTATGCACCCATCTGGTAAACTATGATACCAGTCATATATTGTACCAGCTAAACAGCCAACAAATACTATGGTAAGAAGAGCATCATTTGGTTGGAGTTAATCAGTCATTACTTCAAAGTGATTGAGGTATTGACTTGGAGACGTGCTGCCATTAAACAGCATAATAGTAGGGGGTTATTATTTAGGAGGAAATTAGACCTCTTTCCATTCTATGGGATAGGGCTATTTGATCCCAAGCTTCTGCAGGCCGTCCTTCTGTTTGAAAGCTTCAAATTGAGTATATAAAAGCTTTACGGCCTCATTGGTATCTTTTGTTGATTATGGAGTAGTAGATTGATTCAATATGTTAGGAGGGGGTACCGCATGATAAGTACCACCCCCTGTACCAGATTGACTTGGAATAGCCTGTGCAGGAATGGAAGCAGTGCGAGGAGATTATACCCCCAGATCAATATTGGTGGGAATTGATGTTGTTACAGGTTCTTGAGTCGGAATTAGATTCATGACTGGTGGAACAGTATGTTGTGCCGTAATCACAGCATGCATGCCTGCCATCATCTCAGCCATGTTCTTTAAACTAGCCGCCAAAGCAATTCTCTGCTCTTGACTAGAAGAAGTGGTGTCTTAATCTTCTGTGATGGCATAAGCAGTCACTTTTTTAGCCTTTGAAGACGAGCTAGTGGAAAGAATGGTCCTTTCAGAACCTTCACTGTCAGCGTCAAAGTCACATAAAGAACTATCCCTAGAATAAGTGATAGGGACATCTTTTTGACTGAAGGAATCTTGGTTTGAATCAAGAAGATTCCTTTGACCGATTGTGTCTCGGCTTCTTGATCTAGTATATTGATATACTCCTTTACCGGATTCATGAATCCGATTTAAGTATTGCTGACTAGGATTACGGGATGCATTACGTCTTGGACGTTTTCCACCCCCAGTGCTTCGAGACGCCATGTTAACAGAAGCATAAAGTAGTTCATCTTCGTCCACTAAGATTGGTTCAGAAGTTTGAACATAATTCAAACGTTCAAAGACGGACCATTTGGCTGATTGACAGCAGCATTTAATGACAACTTCGTGATGGTGGTTGCAATGATGTTCTTGTTGATGGACCACTGTTGGACGAGATGGATTTGCAACCTTCTGCTTCTGTGTTAAGAGTTCACGGAGGTCACTAACAGGACGAGAAGAAGTTGCAGGAACATAGTACTTGATAATATTCAGGACATGGTTCCTGTTTCTGAGGTGTCCTGTACCTTAAGTGTATAAGGACGTACTTAGCTGGTTAGCATAAGTCACAGGATCTTTCACCTCAGCATTCTTCCTCTAGTGTAAGTTAGCAACTGGTGCGGGTTGCGCTTGATGCATCTTATAATTTCTCAAGGTTGAGCCTAATTGGCACCTGTTAATTTAGGTGTGCAAGTCTGACAGGGGAGTTGCTTATGTATCTACTTGAGATACTAGTAGTTTGCCTCGTCGGGATATTGAAATGCATAAGGTTGGTAGATTCTGCCCTGATCTCTTTGGAGTAGGCATGATGCCCTTTTGCATGGAGGGTTTGTTCTGAATGGAACTCATCTTCCCGATAGAGATTTGGTTGTCTCTATTAAGGAGAGCAGTACTTTCCACCCAGTCAATGAGGAAAAGCTAAAGAACCTTTTCCTTGATTTAGTGATTTCTCACTAAGCTTCTGGTTTGGTGGAAAAGAGTGCTTCTCTTTACATTGCGCTGGTACACAAGTTCGTGTAGGTTGCGTAATGCATGAACCCGTACAAGTTGTGCTGAAGCATGAGCATGCGTAAATTGTACCGAAAAAGAAAAAGGCCAAAGGGCACTTTCCCTTGTTTTGGACAGCAGCGTGTCGAGACAGAGTCTCCTTTGATTTCAGGGTCAGAGAAGTAGAGGGATTAGCCAGAAGGCTGTTTCCCTTAGGTTGCACCGAAACATTGATGGGTGCGAGTTGCACAGAGGCAGGAACAAGTGCAGGTTACGCCAAGAAAGAGAGGGCTGAAGAGCGCTTTCCCTTGGTTTGGACAGCAGTGTGTCGCGACAGAGTCTCCTTCGATTTTAGAATCGGAGAAGTGGAGAGATTTGCCAAAAGGTTGTTTCCCTTAGGTTGCACCGAAGCAGTGATAGGCTCAAGTTGCGCAGAGGCAGGAGATTGCACCACCTAGGACTTAGGAGTCCAAATAGAGCGCGTCTTGCTCTTAACGGCGGCAGCAATGCACTTGGCACCCCCAGCATTGATCATAGTCTCGTAAGCTGTCTGGTCGACTTTAACGACTAGGGTCTTCTGCGTCTTGCCGATTGACGCGGTATCACATTGAGTTGTCACTTTCTCGTCGGATGAGAAAGTCGTCCCCAGCAGAGTCGCCATTTTGTTTGCAAAGAACAAAAAGTTTTATTACAAACTAAAAAAAAAGTACAAGAGTACAATTGATTTATGGAAAAGTACAACTATAGGAATCTGATAAGAAGACAATCACTTTATCCCTTGGACGATGTGATATCGAAGACACGAGCCTCTGGAGGATGCAACAACACTTTTGTAGAAGATTATGATCACTCTTGATGCTTTGTGAATGATTTGAAACTCTATTTATAGAGTTCGTAAAATAACCATTTAGTAGTTATTCTGGATTGCGTGCGCTTCAGGTTGCGCGCCTCGTGTTCACTTACGCGAATGGTTACGCTAACTGTTGTAAACACGTGACATCGTTTGATTGAGATGTGTGTGGTCATGAGCAATGTAGTGGGCACGTTCTGCGAGTTTAGTGGCTTGTGCGCCATGTCACTCTGTTCTGAACAACATTTGAACATTTTGTGCGTGCTTCATCAGGTTGCGTGAGGGAACAATGTAACAACCTGCACGAGCGGTTTGCACCAACTGTTGTAGATGCGTGGCATCGTTTGAGTGAGATACGCATGGTCGTGGGCAGTGTAGTGGGCATGTTCCGTAAAGTTGATGGCTTGCACGCCACGTCACCCTGTTAAAAATAAGAGTTGATCAAGTGGTGCCAGCTTGTCAGGCTGCACATAGGCGCAACTCAACAACCAGCGCCTTTTGACTATGTCTTCTATGCTGTACTATTTAATCTTTGCGCCATTCAGTGACTTGCGCGAACTAGCTGTCAGCATTAATTACATGCTGACAAAGTCTTCTCGAGCGCCGCATTGCACGGGATTCGAAGGGATTTTCCTTAATCTCCGTGTTGTCAGTTGTCAGATAATGATGATGTTGTTACAGCTTCTCGAAGAAGCGCGCCGCATGGCTCTCCGTACACCCTGAAACCAGCGCAACCTGGCGTTGGCGCAATCTGATGCCGCACAACTTGATGATCCGGCGCAACTTGATTGGTTTGGCGCCATCAGATGTTTGAAGGCTTTAATGAATGACGCCTCTTAATTTTTAGGCTCTACACACCGTTCTCTCTGGTGTACGGAAGCGAGGAATTTCTCCCATTGGAGACTCACATCCTCTCACTTCGTGTGGCTCTTACTTACCGGTTGACGTCGGACGATAACTACAGCCGACGGCTACAAGAATTGGAAGCTTTAGACGATAAGCGTTTGCAAGCTCAAAAAAGCATTGATCTCTATCAAGCAAGCATCTATCGGGCCTTCAATAAGAAAGTCAAGCAGAGGACATTCCAAATAGGCGATCTCGTCTTGGTCGTTCACAGACCGATGGTCATGACTCACAAAATCATCAAGCAAGCATCTATCGGGCCTTCAATAAGAAAGTCAAGCAGAGGACATTCCAAATAGGCGATCTCGTCTTGGTCGTTCACAGACCGATGGTCATGACTCACAAAATCGTCGGCAAATTCCAGCCCAAGTGGGAGGGTCCATACATCATCGAGATTGTATTCTCCAATGGCGCATATCGACTAGCGAAGCAGAATGGAGACTTGCTCATGATGCCCATAAACGGCAAGTTCCTGAAGAAATACTATGTCTAAGAACATGCTGGTACTTCCCCAAACTACCAAATCTCCCAGGCTATCGAGTTATGTACACCAAGTACCTCTGAACTCACACTCTATTAGCTCCTAGTAGATTCACATCGCATCTCCCCGAGTGGCGAGTCATGCATGCTGATAATACCTCTGAACTTCCACTCTAATGCTTTACCCCGCCGGAGTTTACCAGTCATATTGCCATTTCTGAGAAAACTTTTTGGTCCTGATTATCGTGTGTCACGTCCATATCACCTCTGACACTGATAGTCTCTCGACTTAACAACTGTACCCAACTCGGAATAAAAGACATGGTGTTAAGACCACAAAACCTATCACGTCCATATTACCTATATTGGGTTTTGTCTCAAAATCTATTACTCGTACCACCAGTGCACAAAAGAGTAATAGGTCCACCAAAGATTATTTCTGATTATCGTGTGTCACGTCCATATCACCTTTATACCGATAGTCTCTCGACTTAACACTTGTATCCAACCCGGGATAAAAGACCTGGTGTTAAGACCACAAAACCTATCATGTCCATATTACCTCTGTTGGGTTTTGTCTCAAAATTTATTACTCGTACCACCAGTGCACAGAAGAGTAATAGGTCCACCAAAGATTATTTCTGATTATCGTGTGTCACGTCCATATTACCTCTGATACTGATAGTCTCTTGACTTAACACTTGTACCTAATCCGGGATAAAAGACATGGTGTTAAGACCACAAAACCTATCACGTCCATATTACCTTTGTTGGGTTTTGTCTCAAAATTTATTACTCGTACTACCAATGTGCAGAAGAGTAATAGGTCCACCAAAGATTATTTCTGATTATCGTGTGTCACGTCCATATTACCTCTGATACCGATAGTCTCTTAACTTAATACATGTACCCAACCCGGGATAAAAGATATGGTGTTAAGACCACGAAACCTATCACGTCCATATTACCTCTGTTATGTTTCATTTCAAATCTATTACCCGCACCACTAGTGCGCAAAAGGGTAATAGGTCCACAGAAGTTATCCTAATCTATTACTTGCACCACCGGTGCACAAAAAGAGTAATATGTCCACAAACTATTATTCAAATCTATTGCTCAGATCTCCAGATACACAAAAGGGCAATAGG
Source organism: Iris pallida (assembly GCA_029216955.1). Lineage (NCBI taxonomy): Eukaryota > Viridiplantae > Streptophyta > Magnoliopsida > Asparagales > Iridaceae > Iris > Iris pallida. The sequence goes on from JANAVB010024997.1 coordinate 19,854,003, forward strand.
TCCATAAAAAGTCCCCCAGTGGGATGTCCTTTATCAAACACAAATGTCGTATTAGGCCCTCTAGTACAGGCACCACAGATACCACAAACAAAGAATGGAGTGAATGTATTCATTTTATTCAAATTCAGTTGCATTCATAGGATTACATCACCAAAAAAAAAAGATTCGTCACAAGAATGAGCAAATCAAAAAATTTTGCATTTCTTCATTTGGACAGGAAGTAAATAATTACATTGATGTCCAAAAGAAGCAAAACACAAACCACAGACAGACAGAAACACCAAAACAAAATACGAACATCTATTCCCGAAAACAGCAATTACATGGCAACCCATAGATCCTTACAGTCAAGGATCATAGTTGTGTTGAGGCAAATACCATTCCCTCAACCATTTCGCATAAGAAGGATCTATCTGATTAAGGTCCTCGACGGGGGTAGGAGGGTCAGAACTTCCAGTACTACTACCCTCGGACTTAGGCTCCTCCTTTACAGCAACTTCAATCTTGGGAGTAATTCCCTCCCCAATGGACGCCAGCCCTTCTTTTACCTCAACTTTTGGTATCACCTCCTCCTTAACAAGCGGTGACTCTTGTTTGACGAAAGAAGACAGCATCTCCTCCTTCACAGTGGTCTCAGCCTTCGGCATGGATGCTGCAAAAAATCAAAGAAGGAAAATAGTCGTATGAAAACAAAGCAAATGGGCTACTTTTTCAGCTATGCGGCCTAGTCACACAGAAGCCTATGCGGCCCAGCCACAATAGAACGCATGTGGCCCAGATCAGGGGAGAGCTCATGTGGCTCGATCGTGTAGAATCTATGCAGCCCATATATAGACTGATACTTATTCGGCTCAGTTCATGGGGCCCAGTCACACAGAACACATGCGACACACGACTCATGAAGGCCAACTGTGTACTAAAGGCATTAAAACCATGGCACAGTGGCGAAAGGTGGTCAGACCCGCGCCTAAAAATGTGGCATGGCTGTTTAAATTTGAGTGATCATTCTCCCGTATTATCCTTGATCGGAGGATGGACGTCTGGGTAGAATGAAGGACATGACTTGTCAAAAGCGGCCCCCTTCCCTTTGTCGGTGGTGCTAGTGGCTTTAGAGCTTTGGGGGCCATGGCTGATCGGGAGTGGAAAGAATGATGGAAGAGAAGAGGCCGAAAAGAGAAGTGTACGAAAGAAAGAAATCAGAGTCCTCTCGCTGCTGCTGTACGGCCCATATATTTATAGGCTACTAAGAAGTGGAAATGGATAGGCGCCGCTTCGATTATCGTGCCCACTAAAAGATAATGGTGACCCTTGGGATTCTATCCTTTATAACCGTCACAGTAACCGAAAAGGCGGCCCCCAAATCTAAAATATAAATCCGAGAATTAAATGCAGCAGTAACAGCTGGACAGCCTAAACGAAATCTTCCTGCGGCTCGAAGCTTTCCTGCGGCTTAAAGTTTCCCTGCGGCTCGAAGTTTCCCTACGGCCTAAAGTTTCCCTGCGGCTTGAAGCTTCTCTGCGGCCTGAAATTTCTTCTACATGCTTCTTATTCAAAGTATTCTAAATTTGCAATTTGAAAACTTTGAAGGGGGTCTTGCAGAAGCATAGAAAGATAGAGTTTAGGCGGATCATCATCCCATGCAGCCAAGAAAAACTAAGCCACAAAAGCAGTGCTCATGAAAACTCCATATGGCCAAGAAAAACTAAGCCACAGGAGCAATGAAGACTCTATGCGGCCAAAAAAAACTAAGCCGCAGAAGAAGTGCCCCTGGAGACCTCACACGGCTAACACAATTCAAGCTGCAGAAGCGAGGCTCTCGAAGGCCCCATGTGGCTAAGAGGACTTGAGCCGCAGAGGGAAGGTTCTCATAGATCCCATGCAGCCAAGTGAGCCCAGCCGCAGAAGCATGGTTCTCAAAGATCTCATGCGGCCAAACAGAGCCGAGCCGCAGAAGCAATGCCCCTAAAGCCACTATGAGGCCAAAATAAGTCAAACTCTACTTTGTCGAAGGGACACATGACAATTTGACCAAGTCTCAACCACCCAAATTTGCTACAAGAAAATCTCAACAACCCCCACCAGCTGGCAGCCCAAGATCGAGTCTTTGTGTGCTGTTACAGATACGTGGCCACGTGGCCCTTTATGCGGTCCAAAAGCTGCTACTGCAGGAATCACTATAAATAGCAGGGTGCCATACCCCTACAAAAGGTTGGCAATCGAAGGCTGGCAAATTTTTTCGAGAGCAAAGACTGTGTCTGATAGTCCAAGGAGTAAGGTAGAGTTGCTACACTTTACCGAGCCTCCATCGTCACCCCCAGAATCAAAAACTAAACAATTGTACTTAGATTGTTTCCTAGAGTTTCTTTCTAGGCTTTCTTTTGTACAAGTGAGTTTGAAATCAAGTTCAATTCCTCTATAATTTTTGTTCTTGATATTTAATAGCAAACAAGAGGGTCAAGGCAAAGAAGGTCAACCACTCACCTTAGACTTTGCTTCAGGCGAGGGATTGGTTGGCTGCACAAATATCGCCTACGCAATGACCTGCAATCGCATAAGCAACTGATTAGAACACTGTGTTATTCAAGAAGTTTTAATACGAATGCGAAGTTCGAAAATGCAAGCCATAAAAACCTATTGAAAACAATCACGAAAACGCATTCACGAAAACCCAAGCCACAGCCAAAGCAAGTGCAGCATGAAAACCAGAGCAATGGGTGGTCTCTTTCGACTCAGCCTTAGATTCAATCCTTGAGGTGCAACCCACTGAATGTGGAAATTTATTCCGAAGATGCCTTTTTATAACAAGAAAAGGATCTTAATTCAATCATTTCCGTTCGACCGATTCGGCTGATTCTGACCTATCGGTCCCAACCGAATCGATAGCGACAATGTTCCTTTTTCGTATATCCCGTGGACAAAAATAGGGCACGATGTAGGGATGGGACACTACACCATAACCAACTAAGAAAAAGTTTTATCCTCGAAACTTAAGAATAGTACCTACTTCTACGAGAACGATGAAGAAAATTTCTCCTTCATCTCCGATTCAAGTTTCCGCGTTGACTCTTCGATCGAGTGGTTTTTCTGTAGTACGTAGACGAGAAGGATCATTCGATTTTGCAGCAGCTTATCTGTCACGACCCGCACCCTGTGTAGGGGCACGAGAAGTGGGTACGTCCAGTCTACGCCGCAGTGTCGGCGGTAGAACGCTGTCCTAGGTTGCTATCTAATCTCATGCAGTGTATATAATGTACTTGCCAAGATCTCAACTCCGAAGGGAGGACAAGTAAAAGATATGATATACTCAATCACAGTCTAAGCACGATAAGATAACGCAGAAATCTAGATACCAACTAACAACAACAGAAATTAAACTACTAAAATAATAACAACAATGTCTCAAACAAACTCTAATACAACTCAATATCTCAAGTTTAATACAACAAGCTCAAAACATGAAAGCTAAGTAAGTCTACTAGCTAACTCCTGAATCACTCCTGAGAGTCGGAACCAAAGGTAGCTAATCCCTCGCCAGGTCCATGGTAAGTAGGGCATGTGTCGTCAGGAGTATCATCTGTAATATTTTCAACAGGTCCAATTAGGACAGGAACGAGCACATCTCATCTAGAAATCCCAAGTAAATGACAAAGACTATAAAGCAGTTTTTAGACAGTTATACAGATGAGCATGGCAGTTTTATACAGATAATGATGTAGAGAAACAGTGAGGGTACAAGGGAAGTAAAGTAACTAACAAGAGAAGAAATCATGGCAAAGAAGACTGTAGTAAACTAGCTGAACTAGAATAACATGGTATAAGTCCAGACAGTATAAAATGTAATCCCAGTATGAGTCCAGTCCATATAATCCAATACTAGATGATTCTAGTACAGATGAGTCCAGTAAAAATGAGTCCAGAAGTGATCCATGACTCCAGGGTAAGTCCAGACTATACTCTAACAGTGTGTTTTAAAATACTGAGATCAACATGTAAACGGCTAGGGGTAATCAGGCACATCGCACACTCGGCCAAGTGTGGGATGGCTAGCATTCCAGAATAGTTCCAAGGGAGGTGGTTCCAGATTTTAGGTATGTTCATATGTCTACTCAAGTATTTCCCCGCCCACAAATGAATCCATAATCCAACACTACAACCAGTATGAGTCCAGCCAATGATTCCAGAAATGATTCCAGTAGGGTGATGCCAGTAGTGATTCCAGATATAGAGGCCAGACATGAATAAATGAGTGTCGCATGTAATGGGTCCAGCAATACCAATCGTGTTTGTACAGAGAATCACATATAGCTAACTAGAACTGAAATACAGTAAATAACAAGTAATGAAAGAACTATCAGAGAATGTACTCGCCTGACACTCTGGAAGAGTAGTATAATATCAGATGTCTGTACCAGGGTCACAATGTCCTAAAATAGAGCAATACAGTTATGACATGTCTAATATGAAGGTAAATGAAATCTACAATGCAATCTATATGAATTCTAAGCCAATCTAGGTCAAAGTCAAACTTGGTCAACTCTACAGTCAATCTAAGTCAAATCAAGTCATATTAGGTCACAGGGAATCAAACTAAGTCAAATAGAGTCAAACAAGGTCAAACAAGTCAAGGTTAGTCAAATCTAGGTTAAAGTCAACTCCTGGTCAACACTCTAATCAAACTAGTCAAATACTAGTCAACATGATCAATCTGGGTCAAGTCTAGGTCAAACTTAGACCAACTAAGGTTTTGGTTAATCATATACTAGTCTGTAAGATAATTAGGTCAATGGCCAACTCTAACTCAAACTCTATAAGGCTAACATGTCTTTGGATACCAAGGATTCTATACCACAAAGCTAAGGCATAACACATCTACTATACAAGGTATATCATACAAAATATATATATAGCACAATACCAACCTTAATCCTGTAATCAAGCTAATCCCATTCTCCAACTCAAGTCATGACTCAACTCTAAGTATTCCCCTTAACCCCATACATATCTTAATTTACATAGGACTACCCATATAACTTAGGTTACTATTTACTCATATAGGTTAAACCTAACCAACTAGTCATTAGGCTAAGGTTTAGTCAAACTTAGTCAGCTAGTCCTTCTAAGACCATCTAAGTCATTTATAGATCAATTAGGTCATTTCTAGGTCAAGGTTGACCTATAGTTGACTTTGGTCAACAATGGTCAACATTGGTCAACTTGCTAGTCAACCTAGGTCTACTAGTTAGGGTTTAGTCAAACTAGTCATTCTAGGTTAGTTCAAGTCAAACTAGGTTGATTAGGTCAAGTTTGACCTAAGGTTGACCTTGGTCAACACTTGGTCAAACAAGGGGTAAACTAGTTAAGTCATGGGTATTTGGTCAATTAGGGTTAGCCCTAATGGCCATAGGCTAATAGCTATAGCCCATAGGCTAGTAGCTTAGGTCAACTAGTTCTAGGTTTACCTATATAGATATATATATACATACACTATATAATGTAAAACCTATATATATAGCCACTATATATAAATACCCATATACCCCACATATATATATATAACCATATATACACACTACAATATATATATAACATATATACATACATATATAGATAGCTATAATATATACATATATATACATTCCACATATATATATAAACCCATATATATATCCTCAACTATATATATACCCAAACCCACATATATATATATAACACTATATATATCTAGTAAATATATATATATATATATCATATATATGTATACATATATATGTATTCACAAACTTACCCATAATATATATATATATATATATATATATATATATATATATATATATATATATATATATATATATATAGAAAAAAAAAAATATATATATATATATATATATATATATATATATATATAGGGAAAGAAGTGAGAGTGCAAGAGAGAGAGAGACTGAAAGAGAGAGTGACAGAGAATAGGAAAGGGGGAAAAGGGGTTCCAGTTTTCTGGAACCAAGAAACTAGCCCCCACACAACACACACAAACCTACATGTATATACACATGTACACACTTGAGTATACACCCAATTTCCTCCCACATACTCACATACATATACTACACATTTATATACTAAAAACATACAAATACAAGTATAAAACATAACAAAAATCAAATCGAAATTCATTTTTGAAAACTGGAATCTAACCCAAAATCTGGAAACTGTGGACTGTGTGTTCGAGAAGGGGTAAACCCAATTTCTTGACCCAAACCGAGCTATGGCTCGAAACCAATGGTTGGTAAGTGACGCCCCATGTGTACACGTGTCATGTGTGTCAATGGCGGTCCACCACGACACGACACGGCGTGTCCAAACACGTAATTTCCAAATCGGGTAAACTGGGATACACGAACACAGTGCACAGCGTCGTGCACGTGTTCACGTGTCTCGTGGACACACTACGAGACACGACACGACTCGTGGTCACACACACGTGTAGCCCACATATAGGGCTACACGATGGACACTCTGTTACGTGTCCACGTGTCGTATAGGGTCGACACGAGACCCGTATCAGTCGAGGAAACTCGACTGATAACTCGACTGATACGCGCGGTTTGGACCGCGTCGTACAGAGATGCACACGTCTCGTGCTCGCGACACAGGACACGACGCATCTCGTGGTCGTGTCCTCGTATACGCCACATGAAGGGCTACACATTAGTGTCATCACGAGGTGTCCACGTGGTGTGTCCGTGCGACACGACACGCTCGAAATGTGCTCTGTGCAGTGCGCACAGTGTAGTGCAAAATCCGTGTTCGTGTCAGAGCTCTCTCGACACGACACGAGAGGTCGTGATATTTGAGGGGGGGCTTGTCAGTGATGGCCCCCACCTCTGTGTCAATTTCCATGTGTCCACGTGTCCAATTCGTGGAGAAATCAGTGTCGGGTAGCAGGGGATTAAACTGTGCACAGTACTGTGTCCAACTCGTGTGTTCGTGTCCAATTTGGACACGGACACGATACGATTTTGTCCTCAGTGATGGGGTTCTGTGATCTACACCTATAGGGCTAGAAAATCGTTCAATAGTTTTCGAAATCATTAACATTTTATTCACCGAGGCAAATCATCAAACACTTCATTAAAAACCTAGATACGTGTCCGATACGGACACCAAACCAACTCTAAATCCTACCAAACTTGACACACAGTACCCTAGTACCTAGATGCATGCAAATATGAAGAGAAAACACAAATTTAACAAAGTTTATGGGCATTTACCTATGAGTGCAAAACTCAAGGAAAATAAGGTTTTGGGGGGGTGTCCTCTTCAACTTAGGGATGCCCAAAGCTCACGAAATCCTTGATAGCAGGCCCTAGATAGTATCATCTAGTGTAGGGGAGTCCAATGCAAGAAACTAGAGGTGATTTGGATCAAAATTGATCAAGTTGTGGTCTTGTGTAGGAAATGGATTTTCTAAGGTTAAATTTCATGTAAAATGATCATGAATAATTGTGGGGGGGTTAATATAGGATGTGGGCTGCTAGGGGGGTGCCCTTGGCTGCCATGGGGGTAGGGGGGTGTCCTACCACTTGCAAACTTAGCCCTTAAGTCTTTGACTAAGGGGGTTAGATATTTAGGTTCTAAATATCTAAAAAGTGAAATATCTAGATATTTATCTAACTAGATATTTATACCTAAGGCTAATATCTAATCATTAGTCTTCTAGGTTAGTGGCTAACCTCTAGATTAGTGCTAAACTAGGTTAGGAGCTAACATGACACTAATCAAATAATTAGTTAATAATAAAACACATAAATACAAATAATTCCAAATAATTCCTAAAAAATTACCAAAATACCCTTTAGGCCAAAAAGCCCTAATTTGATGTTCTAAACCTATGGCTAGGCTCACATGATCATGGTTAGTCTCTAGGTTAGAGAAAACTAGGGTTTACACTAAGTTATACTAACCAAAATCACAAAGTCATAAGTCATAACTTAGCATGACTTTAGAAATGGTTTAACTTAACTAAAATCACCAGAAAATCATACCATGACTAAAATACCACTAATAAATAATAAAAATAATAAATTTTCAAAAATCTCCAATTTCAGAAAACAGGGTGTTACAAGTCTACTCACCTTAAAATAATTTCGTCCTCGAAATTTAGATGGTCGTACTCTTTCTAGGTCAAACCTCCAACAATCAGGGTCGAGGCTACTACCTAGCAACATACAAGGTCAACAAGCAATATATGGGTAGTAGACCTATACTGGGTCATGTCCAAAAATTGGCTGGCAGTTTTAGGTCATAAGGTGTCCTCAATTCAAATCGAAATCAAGTAACTCCATGGGATAAATCAGGATGGAGCCTTAGGTCAGAAAAATCGTACTAAGCAAATGAAGCACACAATGGTATGCCTGAATGGGATACTAAGGTCATGGGTGTAGTATGTCATGTCTAGGTTACGTATGTGAAGTCAGTTTTGAGAAAACAACTAATCTTGTGCTCCTAATTTAAAAGTCACGGTAATGTACCTATGATGATCATAATTTAGAGTGGGAAAGGTCTATGGTCTAAATTAAGCCAGAAATTGTAGTGTAATAGTAGTACCAGGGGAACAGGTTAAATGGAACAGTCTGTGGTCTCATCTAGGTGCACTAGTCATTCTAGATCAATACTGTCCTATGGTATCAAAACGTACAAGCAATCTAAAGTGTCCTAATTGGGAAGATAAGAAAATAACAATCATGAAGGCTATAGGGTCGTCTACCATCCTATATGAAAATAGGTCATTAACAAGTGAAAAATCATTAAAGTTACCCTTCCATAAAAAGAAAATTGAAAGTTTAGGTACAAACAATCACAAATAGATTTTTGTCTTGACACAATCTAAGTTGATCAATTTCAGGATAAATCGAGATTGGGCAAGATGGGAAATCAATGAAATCAAGTATGAGCACGAATATCCAATGATGAAGATCCAGGTCATGATTAAATTTAATCCAACTGGATATGAATACGAGGTTCATAGGCGATAAAATAATTCTAAGGAGAATTGTCAAGGCTGTTGCGGATAAGATTCTAAGGCAAGTTTAACTATGTCTTCATCCACGTAGATTAATATATGAAAAAGCGAACCAAAACGCAATAGGTTGATCAGACCATCATGCGCCGGTTCTGATTAGATAATATGTTAGTGGGTGTATACCCAATAAAATATATCATGATCAAGCTCGAAAAGGATAAGCTTGTAAAACTTAAGGATAAATTTATAGCATAAGATATAAGTAAGGGTGGAAATGATGAAAGAAGATACATAGTCCAAGATCCTTAACCAATCGGGTCAAGTATTCAAAGTAAGGTACAAGGATGATAGTATCAAGAAGGACAATATGAAATAGATTATACAGATTTGAACAAAAGTCAGTAGATTCAAATCCTTGGAAATTTCCTAGTTGTGATTGAGTATCCTCTCTCTAAGCCTATTATCAAATCCTATCACAGGCTGTAGTGATACTCTAGTTCGAATACCACTACATAAACTCGAGACCTGTATGGGCCACCACTAAAAACGTGTCACGACCCGCACCCTGTGTAGGGGCACGAGAAGTGGGTACGTCCAGCCTACGCCGCAGTGTCGGCAGTAGAACGCTGTCCTAGGTTGCTATCTAATCTCATGCAGTGTATATAATGTATGTACTTGCCAAGATCTCAACTCCGAAGGGAGGACAAGTAAAAGATATGATATACTTAATCACAGTCTAAGCACGATAAGATAACGCAGAAATCTAGATACCAACTAACAACAACAGAAATTAAACTACTAAAATAATAACAACAATGTCTCAAACAAACTCTAATACAACTCAATATCTCAAGTTTAATACAACAAGCTCAAAACATGAAAGCTAAGTAAGTCTACTAGCTAACTCCTGAATCACTCCTGAGAGTCGGAACCAAAGGTAGCTAATCCCTCGCCAGGTCCATGGTAAGTAGGGCATGTGTCGTCAGGAGTATCATCTGTAATATTTTCAACAGGTCCAATCAGGACAGGAACGAGCACATCTCATCTAGAAATCCCAAGTAAATGACAAAGACTATAAAGCAGTTTTTAGACAGTTATACAGATGAGCATGGCAGTTTTATACAGATAATGATGTAGAGAAACAGTGAGGGTACAAGGGAAGTAAAGTAACTAACAAGATAAGAAATCATGGCAAAGAAGACTGTAGTAAACTAGCTGAACTAGAATAACATGGTATAAGTCCAGACAGTATAAAATGTAATCCCAGTATGAGTCCAGTCCATATAATCCAATACTAGATGATTCCAGTACAGATGAGTCCAGTAAAAATGAGTCCAGAAGTGATCCATGATTCCAGGGTAAGTCCAGACTATACTCTAACAGTGTGTTTTAAAATACTGAGATCAACATATAAACGGCTAGGGGTAATCAGGCACATCGCACACTCGGCCAAGTGTGGGATGGCTAGCATTCCAGAATAGTTCCAAGGGAGGTGGTTCCAGATTTTAGGTATGTTCACATGTCTACTCAAGTATTTTCCCGCCCACAAATGAATCCATAATCCAACACTACAACCAGTATGAGTCCAGCCAATGATTCCAGAAATGATTCCAGTAGGGTGATGCCAGTAGTGATTCCAGATATAGAGGCCAGACATGAATAAATGAGTGTCGCATGTAATGGGTCCAGCAATACCAATCGTGTTTGTACAGAGAATCACATATAGCTAACTAGAACTGAAATACAGTAAATGACAAGTAATGAAAGAACTATCAGAGAATGTACTCGCCTGACACTCTGGAAGAGTAGTATAATATCAGATGTCTGTACCAGGGTCACAATGTCCTAAAATAGAGCAATACAGTTATGACATGTCTAATATGAAGGTAAATGAAATCTACAATGCAATCTATATAAATTCTAAGCCAATCTAGGTCAAAGTCAAACTTGGTCAACTCTACAGTCAATCTAAGTCAAATCAAGTCATATTAGGTCATAGGGAATCAAACTAAGTCAAATAGAGTCAAACAAGGTCAAACAAGTCAAGGTTAGTCAAATCTAGGTTAAAGTCAACTCCTGGTCAACACTCTAATCAAACTAGTCAAATACTAGTCAACATGATCAATCTGGGTCAAGTCTAGGTTAAACTTAGACCAACTAAGGTTTTGGTTAATCATATACTAGTCTGTAAGATAATTAGGTCAATGGCCAACTCTAACTCAAACTCTATAAGGCTAACATGTCTTTGGATACCAAGGATTCTATACCACAAAGCTAAGGCATAACACATCTCCTATACATGGTATATCATACAAAATATATATATAGCACAATACCAACCATAATCCTGTAATCAAGCTAATCCCATTCTCCAACTCAAGTCATGACTCAACTCTAAGTATTCCACTTAACCCCATACATATCTTAATTTACATAGGACTACCCATATAACTTAGGTTACTATTTACTCATATAGGTTAAACCTAACCAACTAGTCATTAGGCTAAGATTTAGTCAAACTTAGTCAGCTAGTCCTTCTAAGACCATCTAAGTCATTTATAGATCAATTAGGTCATTTCTAGGTCAAGGTTGACCTATAGTTGACTTTGGTCAACAATGGTCAACATTGGTCAACTTGCTAGTCAACCTAGGTCTACTAGTTAGGGTTTAGTCAAACTAGTCATTCTAGGTAAGTTCAAGTCAAACTAGGTTGATTAGGTCAAGTTTGACCTAAGGTTGACCTTGGTCAACACTTGGTCAAACAAGGGGTAAACTAGTTAAGTCATGGGTATTTGGTCAATTATGGTTAGCCCTAATGGCCATAGGCTAATAGCTATAGCCCATAGGCTAGTAGCTTAGGTCAACTAGTTCTAGGTTTACCTATATAGATATATATATATATACATACACTATATAATGTAAAACCTATATATATAGACACTATATATAAATACCCATATACCCCACATATATATATATAACCATATATACACACTACAATATATATATAACATATATACATACATATATAGATAGCTATAATATATACATATATATACATTCCACATATATATATATATAAACCCATATATATATCCTCAACTATATATATACCCAAACCCACATATATATATATATAACACTATATATATCTAGTATATATATATATATCATATATATGTATACATATATATGTATTCACAAACTTACCCATAATATATATATATATATATATATATATATATATATATATATATATATATATATATATATATATATATATATATATATAGGGAGAGAAGTGAGAGTGCAAGAGAGAGAGAGACTGAAAGAGAGAGTGACAGAGAACAGGAAAGGGGGAAAAGAGGTTCCAGTTTTCTGGAACCAAGAAACTAGCCCCCACACAACACACACAAACCTGCATGTATATACACATGTACACACTTGAGTATACACCCAATTTCCTCCCACATACTCACATACATATATACTACACATTTATATACTAAAAACATACAAATACAAGTATAAAACATAACAAAAATCAAATCGAAATTCATTTTTGAAAACTGGAATCTAACCCAAAATCTGGAAACTGTGGACTGTGTGTTCGAGAAGGGGTAAACCCAATTTCTCGACCCAAACCGAGCTATGGCTCGAAACCAATGGTTGGTAAGTGATGCCCCATGTGTACACGTGTCATGTGTGTCAATGGCGGTCCACCACGACACGACACGGCGTGTCCAAACACGTGATTTCCAAATCGGGTAAACTGGGATACACGAACACAGTGCACAGCATCGTACACGTGTTCACGTGTCTCGTGGACACACTACGAGACACGACACGACTCGTGGTCACACACACGTGTAGCCCATATATAGGGCTACACGATGGACACACTGTTACGTGTCCACGTGTCGTATAGGGTCGACACGAGACCCGTATCAGTCGAGGAAACTCGACTGATATGCGCGGTTTGGACCGCGTCGTGCAGAGATGCACACGTCTCGTGCTCGCGACACAGGACACGACGCATCTCGTGGTCGTGTCCTCGTGTACGCCACATGAAGGGCTACACATTAGTGTCATTACGAGGTGTCCACGTGGCGTGTCCGTGCGACACGACACGCTCGAAATGTGCTCTGTGCAGTGCACACAGTGCAGTACAAAATCCGTGTTCGTGTCAGAGCTCTCTCGACACGACACGAGAGGTCGTGATATTTGAGGGGGGGCTTGTCAGTGATGGCCCCCACCTCTGTGTCAATTTCTACGTGTCCACGTGTCCAATTCGTGGAGAAATCAGTATCGGGTAGCAGGGGATTAAACTGTGCACAGTGCTGTGTCCAACTCGTGTGTTCGTGTCCAATTTGGACACGGACACGATACGATTTTGTGCTCAGTGATGGGGTTCTGTGATCTACACCTATAGGGCTAGAAAATTGTTCAGTAGTTTTCGAAATCATTAACATTTCATTCACTGAGGCAAATCATCAAACACTTCATTAAAAACCTAGATACGTGTCCGATACGGACACCAAACCAACTCTAAATCCTACCAAACTTGACACACAGTACCCTAGTACCTAGATGCATGCAAATATGAAGAGAAAACACAAATTTAACAAAGTTTATGGGCATTTACCTATGAGTGCAAAACTCAAAGAAAACAAGGTTTTGGGGGGGTGTCCTCTTCAACTTAGGGATGCCCAAAGCTCACGAAATCCTTGATAGCAGGCCCTAGATAGTATCCTCTAGTGTAGGGGAGTCCAATGCAAGAAACTAGAGGTGATTTGGATCAAAATTGATCAAGTTGTGGTCTTGTGTAGGAAATAGATTTTCTAAGGTTAAATTTCATGTAAAATGATCATGAATAATTGTGGGGGGGTTAATATAGGATGTGGGCTGCTAGGGGGGTGCCCTTGGCTGCCATGGGGGTAGGGGGGGTGTCCTACCACTTGCAAACTTAGCCCTTAAGTCTTTGACTAAGGGGGTTAGATATTTAGGTTCTAAATATCTAAAAAGTGAAATATCTAGATATTTATCTAACTAGATATTTATACCTAAGGCTAATATCTAATCATTAGTCTTCTAGGTTAGTGGCTAACCTCTAGATTAGTGCTAGACTAGGTTAGGAGCTAACATGACACTAATCAAATAATTAGTTAATAATAAAACACATAAATACAAATAATTCCAAATAATTCCTAAAAAATTACCAAAATACCCTTTAGGCCAAAAAGCCCTAATTTGATGTTCTAAACCTATGGCTAGGCTCACATGATCATGGTTAGTCTCTAGGTTAGAGAAAACTAGGGTTTACACTAAGTTATACTAACCAAAATTACAAAGTCATAAGTCATAACTTAGCATGACTTTAGAAATGGTTTAACTTAACTAAAATCACCAGAAAATCATACCATGACTAAAATACCACTAATAAATAATAAAAATAATAAATTTTCAAAAATCCCCAATTTTAGAAAACAGGGTGTTACATTATCCTTGCATTCTAAGATTTGAACTGGCTGTTCAACGTAAGATAAATCGGACTTCAGCTCCATCTGACCAAAACCTACCACGTGGCTTGGGTCGTGCACATACTTTCGCAACTAAGAGACGTGGAATACATTGTGTACACCTTCTAGCACCGGTGACAGGGCAATTTAATAGGCCACCGGGGTGACCCACTTGAGTATTTCGAACGGCCAACGAATCTTGGACCCAACTTTCCCTTTGCACCAAATCGGGTAACTCCCCGCATAGACGACACTTTAAGAAATAAGTGATCGCCTTCTTGAAACTCGAGGGGTCGAAGACGAACATCTGCGTAACTTTTTTGTCGACTCTGTGCGGTCTTTAATCTTTCTCGAATGAGCCGAACTTTTTGCACAGTCTGTTCCACCAGTTACGGGCCAAGAATCTACCGCTCTCTGACTTTGTCCCAGCAAATGGGTAATCGGCACTTTCATCCGTATAAGACTTCATACGGTGCCATTTGGATACTGGACTAATCACTATTATTATATACAAATTTGGCCAGAGGAAGATGAATGTCCCAATTTGACTTGAAGTCAATTGTGTAGAGTCGTAACATGTCTTCGAGAATCTGATTTACACGTTCCGTTTGGCCGTCGGTCTGGGGATGGTAAGCTGAGATGAACTGTAACTTGGTACCTAGAGCCGACTGAAGGCTACTCAGGAAGCACAATAGAAATCGTGCATCCCGATCAGAGACGATGGATACCGGAACTCCGTGCAGCCGTACTATCTCGTCAAGATAAATCTGAGCCAGGCGATCAATGCTGCAACTAACTTTAATGGCAATAAAATGTGTTGACTTGGTTAGTCGATCGATGATGACCCAGATGGCATCATTTTTTCGTGGTATCCTCGACAGACCAACAATAAAATCCATGCATATGTGCTGCCACTTCTATTCCGAAATCGCCAGATTCTGCATCTTCCTGTCCGGTCTCTGATGCTCAGCTTTCACCTACTGACAGGCCAAGCAATGCGACACGTAGAGTGCCATATCTCATTCCATTCCTTGCCACCAGAAGTTTGTACGGAGGTCCTTGTACATCTTTGTGCTACCGGGATGTAAGGTGTACTTCGCATAGTGTGCCTCCGACAATATCTCCTTTCTAAGTTCTGAATAATACGAAACGCATAGCCTACCCTTCAATCGAAGCATGCCGATTTCATCTTCCATAAAGTTGGTCGTCCTACCTGTTGAGATTAGCTCTCGTATTTTCTTCAGGTACGGATCGTCCTTCTGAGCGGTCTTGATCTTTTCTTGCAAGCTTGGCTCTAACTGCAACTTTGCCAACTGTACATTCCTGAATCTTACTCAGAGTTCGATGCCCATCTCTTCTAGGTCATGTAGCAATCTGCAGTCGATGGATAGCGAGGCAATATACTTCCGACTCAGAGCATCCGCTACAATATTTCCCTTTCCCGACGTATAGTCAATAGTCAAGTCGTAATCTGTGATCAGTTCAAGCCAACGTCTTTGTCGCAAGTTCAGTTCCTTCTATGTAAATAGATACTTGAGGCACTTGTGATCGGTATAGATCATGCACGCCATGCCATAAAGATAGTGACGCCATAATTTCAACGTGAACACAATCGCCGCTAACTCCAGGTCATGAGTAGGGTAGTTCTTCCCGTACGGCTTTAGTTGTCGGGAAGCAAAAGATATCACCTTATTATGTTGCATCAGCACATACTACAAGCCCTGAACGGACACATTATTGAATATCTGGATACCCTCAGTCCCTTCTGGAAGTGCGAGTATCGGGGCTGAGACGAGCCATTGCTTTAATTCCTGAAAGGAAGCTTTACAGTCGTCTGACCATTCAAATGAGACTCCTTTTTGGGTGAGGCAAGTCAAAGGCGATGCGATCTTCGTAAAGTCTTTCACGAAGTATCGGTAGTATCTCGCTAAGCCAAGAAAACTTCGAATCGTACCGACGGACGCTGGCCATTTCCAATCGACAACGGCTTTAACTTTCTTTGGGTCGACTGTAATACCTTCAACTGAAATGATATGTCCGAACAATGCGACGCTGCTCAACCAAAATTCACATTTGCTTCACTTTGTATACAACTAATTTTCTCGAAGGGTCAGAAGCACGGTCCGTAGATGCTCAGTGTGTTGTTGTCTTTCCTTCGAGTAGACGAGTATATTGTCGATAAAGACTACTATGAACTTGTCAAGGAATGGTCGGAACACCCGATTCATTAAATCCATGAAGGCAGCTGGGTCGTTTGTTAGGCCGAACAGTATTACCAGGAATTCGTAATGGCCGTATCGAGTGCGAAAGGCGGACTTCAGCACATCATCCGGCTTGATCTTGAGTTTATGGTAACCCGAGCGTAGATCAATTTTAGAGAACATCGTAGCTCCTTGCAGCTGATCAAGCAGATGTGGGACAGTGGGTATTTGTTCCGGATGGAAGCTTTATTCAGCACATGGTAATCGATACAAAGATGCATCGAGCCTTCTTTTTTTGACGAATAGCACGGGAGCTCCCTATGGCGAGACACCGGGTCGTATGAATTCCTTGTCGAGCAACTCTTGCAACTGTATTTTGAATTCTTTAAGCTCTACAGGGGCCATTCTGTACGGGGTTTTAGAGATCGGTCGGGTATCGGGGAATGTGTCAATAGTGAACTCAATCTCTCGATCAGGTGGCATGTCGGGCAGTTCATCCGGAAACACATCTGGGAATTCTGCCAAAACATCGGTATGACCCGCGTTTGCACCATCTTATCGTATGTCTCGAACGGATGCTAGATAGCCTTCGCACTCGAAATGCAGCATCTGTCGAGCAGATATTACTGAGATCACCATACAGGTCAGCGATACCTCACCATACGAATAGCAGAATTCAGGCACTCCAGGTTTACAGAAGGTGACTATCTTTCTGGCACAAACGATGGTTGCATTGCACGGACCGAGTCAATCCTTCCCCAGAATGATGTCGTAGTCCATAATATCTAGAACTATCACATCAAGACTGACCTTTGACCTCCTATAGAGATGATTCCATCTTTGCAAACTAAATTTGCAAGTAGTAGCGTACCCGATGGTATATTAACAGTAAGATCGAGACATAGTAGTGTCAAGGAAAACATGTGCTCGACGGTGAAGTCCGTCAATATAAAACTATGCGTGGCACCTGAATCAAACAGTACACGAGTAGGTTTATTATGGAAATACAGTATACATGTTACGACTGTGTCATATGTGTCACGACCCGCACCCGCTTTTCGGGACGCAAGAGCGTGAGCAAGCCAGCTACGTATCAAACGGACTCCAGCCCGACTCGAGTACGTATAAGCTGTCAAGATTCATGGTATCATGGCTAATATGGTAATCTATATTGTATCTCAATCCACAAGAATATATAAGACAAGAATGAACAATTATGGGTCATGGTCTGCAGCCCATTAGCATATTGTCTGATTAGACTCCAAGAATGATATGAGTCTATACAATATGCAGAATATAACATGGTACGGAATGTAAAAGCACGAGAAGATAATAAAGAAATATCACAAGTAAATACCTGTATCATACATCGTAATCCTCTACCATCCCGCTCTGCTAACTAACTCCATGTAGTCGCTAAACCTGAAGAGATCATTAGGTCCTCAGAGGACTAGCAAGATACATAATATACAGGCCAACATGTAACAGTACAAATATACAAAGAAGTAAGAAACAATCAAGGTTACCCAACGAGACAAATGAACTAAGACACGAGATCTAAACACAAGGATCCTAAGACACTGGCATGCCATACTAGAAATGGCTAATAGGTCAAAGCTATAGACTGCAGTCAAGGCAAGTACTCACAATCTATAGTATCTCAATCGCAGTCAAGGCAAGTACTCACAACCAAGACGGTAGCCAATCCTAGTATAAAATCCTATAGACCGTAGTCAAGGTAAGTACTCACAATCTATAGAATGTCAAAGTCGAGTCCTACTCAAGTCATGTCAAGTCAAGTCAAGTTATAATCAAGTCGAGGGAATCGTGGTGTAGGACTAGACGACTCTATCAAGGAATACATATGAAACTAACACAGTGTAACAGATAGAAGTATCATAACAGAAAGGAATGAGAATGTGCAGGCAACTAGAAACATGTAAAGTAAAACTATATCCGGATGAGTGTACTAGACATGGAGTAAAGCAGTCACGAATGTAAGAAAAAAACCGCAGCGAGATGATGAACATGCATATAAATTATACTGTACAAGTTGGCAAGGTATACTTGCATGGTTCTGCAATGTGAGGATGAAGTTTCGTTCCCGTGTCCACGCCTCTGGAACCCGACGCTCCTAGATAATTAATTAACTAAATTAAGTCACTACTCATAAACTTACAATATGACTTAATTAGTCAAAATAATGTTTTAAGATTATATTCAATTTCTCGTGGGACCCTTTAGACCTATACAATCACATACAGGCTCCACGAGACACCGAACACAGTTTTTTGGGTTTCCAACTCCCAATTAGTCAGTTATGCCCCTACTTCAATACTATACTTAGAAATCATATAAAAATTATTAAAATATTATTTAAACTAATTTTATATAGAATTAACTCAAAAATTACAGAATTAATGTTTCTAAAGGCATTTATGACTAGTTGATTACTAAGTTAGCTAGTTAACCCGAAACTTGTCCGGAACATAGTTAATTACTCATAGTTGATAAAATAATCCAAAAATAGAATTTAAATAGAATTTAAATAGAATTAAAATACTTTATTTTCCAGAATAACATCAGAGATACAAGGATAAGATTATACTACAAGTTCGGGTCATTCTAGGTCAGCATGTCGCCCGAAATTAGCTAGTTTTGACCTATACTTTTTTCAACCAGAATTGAGTTGATAAATTCATGGAAAAATACTTAAAAATCCTAATTTATGCATATGAATACATATAAAATTCATTTTTAAGAATAGGCATAAATAACTAGTAGTTCCTTCACAATGGTGTTAATTTGACCCTACCGGAACATGGATATTATGCCTATAATACATGAAACTTTTATGGATGATTAAATATAACAAAATTCATCAAAATATAATTTATATAGATTTAATAATATATATTCTACAGAATTTTAGCAAAGGTTTTTAGAAGAAAAGATTAGGGTTTTTACCAAAGATCCTTGCTATAAAGGGTGGTGATGACTTCTCTTCACCACAGCTCCAATCTTTTCCGCTATCCTCGCTTGCTAAACCTCTCTTGATGAGTATGGGAGAGTTGATAAGTGCTATAGAGGGTTGGATGGGGGAATGGAGTTTTGTTTTTAGGGTTTGTTTTGAGGGGTTGGATGGATGTATGGTGGAGGAGATGAGTTATTGTGAAGGAGGGGAAGATGTATAATGAAGGGATGATGTGTGGAGGCTATAAGGAGGGGGATTGCTGCCAAAAATAGAGAGGGGATAGGGAGAAGTGGTCGGCCACAAGTTGGGGGAAAGAAAAGATTAGGATTTGGTTAAGGTTTGGGATAAGTTGGTATATTTAACATATCCTTAAATGAATTATAAGCAATCTAGGATTTAAATCCTATTTAATTTGATACTTTTAGACATGGGGGGTTTGCTTGGCCGAAATTAACATGGTGGGGGTCCACTTGGCATGATTTGGTTGTTTGGTGAGTTGGCTAGTTGATTTGATTGAGGATTTAAAAAGGGGTTTCCTAATATAGAACTATTTAATTCTATCTATGTAATTACACTACAAAATCTGAATTAAATACAAATAAATATAATTATTAATATTTATTAATGTCCAACATGCCTACAAAGGGTTGGGTTCGGCTTGGAAGAGGTTTGGGATGGTTTGGTGCAACCGGGTCTCCTAAAAAGTCATAAAGGCTTTCTTACTAATTATTTAAATAAAAATTATGACTTGTGCCATGATTTGAATGGTTAACATGCAAGGGACTACCGTATGACCATGTCACTCCTAACATGGCTAGCATGCTAGTTAAAGCACCCAATAATGCTAGGCATGCCATACTTTCTAGTCGTCTTGCATATTCAAACACAACCATGACTAAGGTCATCTATAATAATAAGTATTTAATTTAAAGATACTCACAAATTTCATAAAATCCTATTTAAGCCAAATAAATAAATAAATAAAATAATCAAAAAAATTATGGGCTTTTACATCCTACCCACCTTAAAAGAATTTCGTCCTCGAAATTAAAATTAGGCTCACTAACAAAGAACCGCGCTAGTGTAACTAGGAATAGTTCAAAGAATACGCTATTTCACTACGGTGTCTCCTAATAACTCAAATAATAGTCAATCCTAAATAATTTGGTTTACTACATCTCTATCATAAACTATTGATGGTTATCTCTAGTTGCTATTCTTGGTACCTGCGGTCTTAAAATAATAACGTTGAAGGTTTGCCCTTTTAACCATATTATTGTCATAACTATATAAGTCTCATGTCACCTAATCAATCTAAGTGATACCTACCAATCTGTCTAATCCTAACTTTACAACTGGTAGGGCATAATTCTAAATGGGCTGGGTTAGCCTATATTTAGGTTCTTCTAGTAAAGGGTCAGTCTCTACTCTAAAACTACTACTCTATTCTTGATCAAGCGACTACCATAAAGGGCGTAACCAAGTATGATCATTTAGCCATTTCTAGAATGTCTACCCACCTTTGGTCAAACTACCTCATCAAACACATGATGCCCTATGGCATATGGCATCTATAATTCCCCTTATCTATCAAGCAATCACAATACAATAAGCAAACTTACACTATAACTTAAGAATTCTTTTTGATAAATCCTATATAGCACGATTATTCGTCGCTCTGAAATAGGAAGAGACGAGAATCAATGGTACGGAAAAGCAAGGATGAATAATCGAGAACAAATACGAGGTTTCAATGACGGTAGAGAAATTTCTAAAGGAATTTGTAAGGCAGAGTGGATTGAGATTCTAAGGTTTAGTCATATTCGCAGGCTCGTATCAGTACAGTTACGTAACCGATACGATATTCTCTGACCTGCATGGGCCACCACAAAAACTTGTCACGACCCGCACCCGTTTTTTGGGACGCGAGAGCGTGAGCAAGCCAGCTACGTATCAAGCAGACTCCAGCCCAACTCGAGTATGTATAAGCTGTCAAGATTCATGGTATCATGGCTAATATGGTAATCTACAGTGTATCTCAATCCACAAGAATATATAAGACAAGAATGAACAATTATGGGTCATGGTCTGCAGCCCATTAGTATATTGTCTGATTAGACTCCAAGAATGATATGAGTCTATACAATACGCAGAATATAACATGGTACGGAATGTAAAAGCACGAAAAGATAATAAAGAAATATCACAAGTAAATACCTGTATCATACATCGTAATCCTCTACCATCCCGCTATGCTAACTAACTCCATGTAGTCGCTAAACCTGAAGAGATCATTAGGTCCTCAGAGGACTAGCAAGATACATAATATACAGGCCAACATGTAACAGTACAAATATACAAAGAAGTAAGGAACAATCAAGGTTACCCAACGAGACAAATGAACTAAGATACGAGATCTAAACACAAGGATCCTAAGACACTGGCATGCCATACTAGAAATGGCTAATAGGTCAAAGCTATAGACTGCAGTCAAGGCAAGTACTCACAATCTATAGTGTCTCAATCGCAGTCAAGGCAAGTACTCACAACCAAGACGGTAGCCAATCCTAGTATAAAATCCTATAGACCATAGTCAAAGTAAGTACTCACAATCTATAGAATGTCAAAGTCGAGTCCTACACAAGTCATGTCAAGTCAAGTCAAGTTATAATCAAGTCGAGGGAATCGTGGTGTAGGACTAGACGACTCTATCAAGGAATACATATGAAACTAACACAGTGTAACAGATAGAAGTATCATAACAGAAAGGAACGAGAATGTGCAGGCAACTAGAAACATGTAAAGTAAAACTATATCCGGATGAGTGTACTAGACATGGAGTAAAGCAGTCACGAATATAAGAAAAAAAACTGCAGCGAGATGATGAACATGCATATAAATTACACTGTACAAGTTGGCAAGGTATACTTGCCTGGTTCTGCGATGTGAGGATGAAGTTTCGTTCCCGTGTCCACGCCTTTGGAACCCGACGCTCCTAGATAATTAATTAACTAAATTAAGCCACTACTCATAAACTTACAATATGACTTAATTAGTCAAAATAATGTTTTAAGATTATATTCAATTTCTCGTGGGACCCTTTAGACCTATACAATCACATACAGGCTCCACGAGACACCGAACACAGTTTTTTGGGTTTCCAACTCCCAATTAGTCAGTTATGCCCCTACTTCAATACTATACTTAGAAATCATATAAAAATTATTAAAATATTATTTAAACTAATTTTATATAGAATTAACTCAAAAATTACAGAATTAATGTTTTTAAAGGCATTTATTACTAGTTAATTACTAAGTTAGCTAGTTAACCCGAAACTTGTCCAGAACATAGTTAATTACTCATAGTTGATAAAATAATCCAAAAATAGAATTTAAATAGAATTAAAATACTTTATTTTCTAGAATAACATCAGAGATACAAGGGTAAGATTATACTACAAGTTCGGGTCATTCTAGGTCAGCAGGTCGCCCGAAATTAGCTAGTTTTGACCTATAATTTTTTCAACCAGAATTGAGTTGATAAATTAGTAGAAAAATACTTAAAAGTCCTAATTTACGTATATGAATACACATAAAATTCATTTTTAAGAATATGCATAAATAACTAGTAGTTCCTTCACAATGGTGTTAATTTGACCCTACCGGAACATGGATATTATGCCTATAATACATGAAACTTTTATGGATGATTAAATATAACAAAATCCATCAAAATATAATTTATACAGATTTAATAACATATATTCTACAGAATTTTAGCAAAGATTTTTAGAAGAAAAGATTAGGGTTTTTACCAAAGATCCTTGCTAGAAAGGGTGGTGATGACTTCTCTTCACCACAGCTCCAATCTTTCCCGCTATCCTCGCTTGTTAAACCTCTCTTGATGAGTATGGGAGAGTTGATAATGGCTATAGAGGGTTGGATGGGGGGATGGAGTTTTATTTTTAGGGTTTGTTTTGAGGGGTTGGATGGATGTATGGTGGAGGA
The DNA here is from genome assembly GCA_029216955.1 of Iris pallida. Lineage (NCBI taxonomy): Eukaryota > Viridiplantae > Streptophyta > Magnoliopsida > Asparagales > Iridaceae > Iris > Iris pallida. The sequence continues at coordinate 19,877,726 of JANAVB010024997.1, forward strand.
GATGAGTTGTTGTGAAGGAGGGGAAGATGTATATTGAAGGGATGATGTGTGGAGGCTATGAGGAGGGGAATTGCTGCCAAAATTAGAGAGGGGATAGGGAGAAGTGGTCGGCCACAAGGTGGGGGAAAGAAAAGATTAGGATTTGGTTAAGGTTTGGGATAAGTTGGTATATTTAACATATCCTTAAATGAATTTTAAGCAATCTAAGATTTGAATCCTATTTAATTTGATGCTTTTAGACATGGGGGGTTTGCTTGGCCGAAATTAACATGGTGGGGGTCCACTTCGCATGATTTGGTTGTTTGGTGAGTTGGCTAGTTGATTTGATTGAGGATTTAAAAAGGGGTTTCCTAATATATAACTATTTAATTCTATCTATGTAATTACACTACAAAATTTGAATTAAATACAAATAAATATAATTATTAATATTTATTAATGTCCAACATGCCTACATAGGGTTGGGTTCGGCTTGGAAGAGGTTTGGGAAGGTTTGGTGCAACCGGGTCTCCTAAAAAGTCATAACGGCTTTCTTACTAATTATTTAAATAAAAATTATAACTTATGCCATGATTTGAATGGTTAACATGCAAGGGACTACCGTATGACCATGTCACTCCTAACATGGCTAGCATGCTAGTTAACGTACCCAATAATGTTAGGCATGCCATACTTTCTAGTCGTCTTGCATATTCAAACTCAACCATGGCTAAGGTCATCTATAATATTAATATTTAATTTAAAGATACTCACAAATTTCATAAAATCCTATTTAAGCCAAATAAATAAATAAATAAAATAATCAAAAAAACTCTGGGCTTTTACAAGATGCGAACGCTTCGTCACGAGTTATGACATAGACGCGACCCTGGGCATTGGGGCGACGGTCTTGGCCATTCTTTTGTGCGGTCTATGGAGCCCGAGGCACTTAGCCTCGGTTCTGTTGATGTTGTTGGGGGCGTTGGTTTGACTTCTCCGGACAGTTGCATGCAATATGGTCCGTTCGGCCGCACTCGAAGCATGCTCTACTCTTCAATCGGCACTCGTTGGCCACATGCCCCTCTTTATGGCAGAAATTACAGACTATTAGATCCTTTGCCTGGTTGCCGCCTCCGTTGCCACAATTTTGACGCTTGTGCGCATTGTTGCCTCCCGTATTACTATAGCATTTATTATTAAAGTGAACAGCGCCAGTAGTAGCAGGAGGATACTCGAACTCCAGATGGAGGGCATGGTTGACTGCCTCGCCCATGGTTTTGAATTCAGGCACCAAAATATGGGCACGAATAGAGGAACGTAGGCCCACTTTGAATTGTCGAGTTTGACTTGTAGTTGTAGGTAGATATGCTCTAGCAAATTTGGCTAGTTTCTTGAATTCGGTCACGTACTGTCGAACAGTCATATTTTCTTGCTTCAACTGTACGAATTCATTTTCTTTTTCCTATCGCACGACTGTAGAAAGATATTCAGTCTCGAATGCTTTTCTGAATGTGGCCCACGAGATCGTCGTCGTCTCATCTTCACGTCGAATTGGTCGCTTCTGCACGACCCACTAGTCGAGCGCGTTTATTCGAAGTAGTTGTTGAGCACAACTGACTTTCTTTGATTCTTCGACACCCAGAAGTTCGAATTTGTCTTTCAGCTCCTCCAACCAGTCGATCGTCAAGGAGGGATCTTTTGTGCCATTGAAGGAAGTACGACAGCTTTTTATAAATTTTGACACGTCGAAGTTAGAACTTCTCGGTGTCATAGGTGAGAGCATGGGCGCCTCCGGTTCAGCTTCATTAGATTGAACCGTAGGCTCGGTCATGGCAGGCGTCATCATAGAATTGTTGTTGGCCACAACCGATTGTACTATTTGTTGGAGTGTATTCAGCTGATGTTGCTTCTTGAATTGAGCCTCGAATCGATTCTAAAACTGGGTCTGACGAGCCTCTGCTTGCTGACGATGGAGCTCATTTTAGCATTACTGTATTTCGAGCATCTGCAGCATCCGTTGTATCGGGTCGTCGAAAGATTCGGCTACGGTAGGCGTCATCCCCGTTGGGTTGACGGAATATTCGGGTCTGGAACTACTCGAGCCGCTGGAAGTTCTCGTCTCGTCCAATGCCCGAGGTCCCACAACTGGATGAAAAAGAAAGACAACTCTCGTTAGTTTTAAAAAATATCCTGGGTTCAGCGTATGGTACAACTCATCTCATCGACACAAGATCAACGGTTTGAGAATAGAAACTTGACACAGGAGGCCAAGGACGTAAAGCCGTGCTCTGATACCATTATGTCACGCCTTGATTCTGTAGAATCGATAGTCATCCCCCGGGCGTGATGCCGTACAAACCTAATTTGCGATCACACAAGGCATAGCCATAAGGTAATCTGAAACACAGCATCTAAGAGAGTGAGCGCAGACAAATTGAATAGCACATTAAGACAGAAAAACTTTTTATTTTATTGATAGTAGACATTGTAACGCCCCAGTCCCAAAATATGTAGGACTAGGAACGTAGACATGTCAGCTGTATACATACGAAATATACTCCAATATATGGATACCTCGTATGAATACATAAGCTGTAAAATACAGTAAAACCATAACTAATCTCATCCACACAAAAATAAATAAATAAAAGACATCATATAAAGATAATGAATTATCTTGATACAATATGTTGGGCGGAGACAAATCCACTACCAACAAAATAAGAAAAAATACATGGAAATCGAAATGAGTTTGGCGAGCGAAGCGAAGACGATCCAAGTACAATCATCCTCGAACAAATAGCGATGATCATGGCTAGAGCTAGAACACCTGTGAAAGACAAGAAAACACACACCTAGAGAGATAACCAGGTCCTCAGAGGGACATAACAAGACACATAATATCATGCCATATAAACTGAATAAATATTGCTCAAATAAATAAGTTAATTGAATTTATAACATGGTCCAATACACACCTACTAAACGAGCATACCATCCCCCCAACCAAACAAGGACATGAGATGGTAAACTAATTCACGGCGACGTATCTTTCCATGCTATGAATCCAATATGGTATCCGGACCCCAACAAGGTTCAATACCTTCTCATCGAAGTAGTAAGTCACACCTACAACCAAACAAGGACAAGATGTGACGAACTAATCCGCGACAAGTTATTGTTCCAAGCCACGGTCAGATACAAGTAACCAAACCAAAAGTACTCGTACCTAACGGATAAGGGCGCCTAACCAAATCTAGGTGAATGTAGTTTTAAGAACAGTTCATGGTCGCATGACTACCCGGTCAATACCAATACAGTACCTCAGTAGCGAGTCACAATACCATATACTATTCCTCAGTACCGAGCGAGTCTATAGCATATAGTCTACCTATCGTTCCTCAGTAGCAAGCGAGTCTACGATAGATAGGGTGGTAGTCAACTTCCAATCATGCTCTTCCCGCCCAATGCCAACTCATAACTGCTAAGTCTTCTAGCATGCAATTCTATAAGCAGTTATTTCCTAACGCACGGCTTATACGTACTAGTGGCCAGCCAATCACGCATGTCCGAGTCCTATATGTGACACACAACAACGTGGTATAAACGTGTCAAGGCCTATGAATGCAACACACAAAGGGTAGTCCCTTAACTCTAAGTTTAATGTGTAAGAAAATAATACATAGCAAGAAACTGAACATCAAATTCTAACTGGTTATGCTATGTATCACAGTTTATTTTGCATAAAGAAAATAATGAACATGCATGAAATATGAGCTAAAATAATTAAACAGCAAATGGTAAGGTGTCTTGCCTGGTAGGACGCCTGGTGTACTGCAATGATCAAGGTTGCACGAACTGCAACTTCAGTGCAACAACTATGCAAGGTGACCTCTGATGGTGGCACAGACAGTTCCATTAGGTCCAGAAGGGTCAATTTAGTTGAGGTTGATAGGAGGAAAGATAGAATTGGCGAAGGAATAGGAAGAAAGTGGGACAAATTGAGGGCATGAGGATAATCAAAGGTTAGTAGATAAATAATAATTATGATTTAAAAATATTTATAATACTAAAAAAAGATAAATAAATAAAAATAATTCTAATAGTAAAATAGTTTTATTTTAGACCAAAAATTTGAAATATAAAGAAAACTTGCTTTCAGGAAAAACTCTATTTTTTAGATAGAATCATATTAGTAAAAATACGAAGAAATTTTGGAACTACATTTTTATGGCCAAAGTATCTTTGGGTGAGTATGAAGAAAATCTTTCTAGACCAAAGATGACGTAATTAAGATACTAAATAATACAATATATTTTGATATATTTCAATACATAACAATATAGGTATTATTGGAACCAATGAAAATAATAATGATAAACACCATTATAATTAATATTAATAACAGTCAATAATTTATAATAATAAAAATACCAATAATAATAATAAATATAATATTAATCTATTTTGTAATTACTTATATATATACTATAAATATTATTGACAATAATCCTTAGTAAACTTACACAAGTGCTTACATTTTTCAATACATTAAATAATAATATTTTATTATTAATAACTTATACTATCTATTTCAAAAATAAAAATATAAAAAATATAAAAAAATAAGTAAAAAATTTTACTAACAACAGATGCTCTCCTCTTTCGAGGAAGAGCAGATTTTTTTTAAGAAACAAACAAAAAAAATCAGAAGAAGGGATGGGAGAGGAAGTCCAGAGAGAGAGGGAGCGGGTGAAATGGAAGGAGAGGGAGAGGGTTGGAAGAAGGGGGCGAAGCTGTGGGATTTGGGGCGGACGGTCGGTCGGAGGAGTCCGATTGGATGGGAGGTCGAAACGGAGAGGGGGTTTTGGCGAGGGGATTCGGAGCTGCGGCGCTCCGGTGGAGATGGGGGTCGGGCTGGCGGAGAGGGTTGCTCGGCCTCGCAGTGGAAGTGCGGTCAGCGGGAGGAAGGGAGCGATTGTCCGACGAGGAACGGCGGTGAGGGGAAGCGGGTCGGGCGGACGACCGGAGGAGGGCGCTTGAGATGGAGATTAGGGCGACGACGCTGACGTGGCTTCGACGGAGGTCCGATGGAGGACGCGGGGGTCGTGCGGCTTCATCGGCGTTGGGGACTCGTGCCGACGGCCAAGATCGAGCTCGCCGACGCGGTACTGTGCTGGCGTTGGCTGCTGGGCTGGAAAGGCACGACGAGGGCTCCGTCGGAGAAGGTCGTGGGCTGACGCTGGACGGCGGATGGCGGTCGGACAGGTAAGTACGGTGGTGGCGATAGATTTGATTTGGGTTTTCTTCATGATTTATTTTTGGGGGTTTTTTGGCTGTGTGGTTTTGGTCGAGGGTGGTGGTAGGCGACTTTCCGACGAGGGCGGTGGAACAGACCAGATCTGGTCGTGCTCGGAATTGGTCGGGAGGCTGTAGGGGTGTAATGGTCGGGTTAGGCTTTCGGCGTCGGCCGACGATGGCCGTGGCGAGGGTTGTTTGTCGGGTTGGCTGGGATTGGACGGGGATCGGTGGATGGGCGGTGGCGAGGCGGTGTACTGGGTTGGCGGCGAGGTGTGGTTCTGTTGATGGCTGTGGTAGGGTGCGACGAGGTTGGGACGGCAGTGACAGTGGTGAAGGGGAACGGGTGGAGGAGACGACGGCTACGGCGGGGGTGATAGTCGAGCCGAGGAATAGGAATGCAGCTAGGGGATGGCCGAGTTAGGTTTAGGTTTGAGAATTTGATGGTGTCGGGGATGTCGACACGAAAGATTAATTGTGTTTGTAAAAGAATTGGAATAAGAATTTGATGGTGGAACACGGACACGATGCACGCACGTTGGTTGGAGAATTATTTGTGGAATAATTATGGCTTGTGGAGAAATATTGGAGGAGTACCTGCCTATTTATAGGACGTGGAAATTCCCAATTGGATAGGATTAGGAAAAGATTAAACCCAATTTGATTTAAATCAATAATCAAATCCAAATTTCAAATTAAATATCCAATTTAAATCAAATTAAATTTCTAGTATAAAATCAATGAGATAAATCAAATTTCAAATATTTAACTATTTAAATAAATCCAAAATTTCAAATCAAGGTTTAAATCGCCATAATAATTTCGAAATATATTTTTCAAAAATACTAATAATAATAATTTCGAAAATTACATTATTATTTAGAAATAACTTAAATAAATATTTATGAAATATATATGTAAGCACAAATAATGCATACTTTTCCTAGTACACAATAAAATATTATTTATGATTAGTAACTCTTAATGTAGCTCCCCTTTTCGGAAATATTTTTTGAAATATTTATTTATTCATTTATTTGATTTAATGGTGATTTTTTTAAATTTGTTTTTATAAATAATTATTTAGTTAATTATTACGGTAGATGGTTTTAGCCATGTTTAGGAATTGGAGTACAAGATGGATATGAATCATGGCACAGATAGTGCAGTGGTGTGCCTTGACTAGTGTATTAGCCATGGTATGGAAGACCGAGCCATAATGACGTCCTAACTAGGAAAACCAGGCCAAGTTGCGACTTGACACCTATTAAATGATTTAATTAGTTTTTCTACAATTATGACTTTTTAGGAGACTCGGTGAGACCAAACTGAGCCCAAGCCCATGTAGGCATCCAGTGTACACAAAGATTCCATGTAGACATATTTTCAAGTAGATGCAGTGCCGATTATGGGATATTCTAATTCGTGTTATTATTATTATTATTTTTGTTATTATTATTATTGTATTATTGTCAATACTATTGAGATTATTATTAAATAATATTATTTTATTATTATTGATTATAGTTTAAAATATCGTATTGTCTGTATAGAATTTGTGGTATAGATATATATATATATAAATATGTATAAACACCAGGATATATATATATATATATATTTTTTTTTTATATATATATAAAAATATATATATATATATATATATTATATATATATATATATATATATATATATATATATATATATATATATATATATATATATATATATATATATATGTGTGTGTGTGTGTGTGTGTGTGTGTGTGTGAACAAAAATATATATATATAAATATATATATATATATATATATATATATATATATATGTGTGTGTGTGTGTGTGTGTGTGTGTGTGTGTGTGTGTGCGCGTGTGTGTGTATACCAATATATAATATAATAAGTGTATTTGTGTATAGGAATATATAAATATACATATATGTGTATATATGAATATAATTACCTTTGGTTATTTCCTATTTTTGATAACAAATGTATTTTAACTATGTACATAATGGTATAATAGCTCTATACTAGGATCTCTTGATTGCCAATAATTTATTTGGTTGCTTTACAGCTATCATTGTTTACTTCATTAGATTTTTGGCTATATTTAATTGATTGATTACAAATGGATAATGAAGTTAATAATAGCCTTAAACGTAGTCCTACACCCATCCTACTGCATGGTGACAGAAGTCACCAAGCACACGAAACAGCCACAGATAATACTCCCGGCCCAGCAAGCAAGCCTAAACCATCCAGCTGCTAAGCCCACACACCCGATTACTCAGCCTACTCCAGGCCACTGGCCGACCCCCTTCAATCCCTTTCAGCAAACAACAACAAGATAGGGCTTAACCCGAGCAACCCCTAGGCCTGAGCCCAGCCCGATACTTTTCCTCCAAGAAAATTCACCCACAGCCAAACAAGCAGACCCGAACTCCCCGCACAGTGAATTCCCAACCCGAGAGGAACTACATTGGATATATATATATAGAAGTCGAGACCGAGGGAGAGGATTTGGACGAAACTCTAACCTCCTCAACACTGCGTCGCCACCCCCAGCCACTTGGCGACCGCCCCGGCCTCGCGTCGCCGTGAGGCAGTCGCCGGCGGCAGGCCGGACGGCCGCAGCACCACAGCGGACAAGAGCAAGACAGTAGCAACCATCGGTCCAAGCCCCTAACTTCGAGGAGAGATTTCTTCCTCCATACTCCATGAAGATTCGATCGGTAAATTCCTACGTAAAGCCCTTATAACCCTCTTCCCAATCCATGAATTAGTTTACGACAATGTGTAATTTATTCGTCAGAGAAATCGAACCCAAAATCGGCCAAAACCCTGTTCAAAAACAGAGTAATGAGCAGTCCAAGACCCTCACTTGGAAGAGAGATTGTGGACAAACCATTAGGGGATTTCGAAGACTAATTAAAGATAGTCCTAGCCAACCTATAGGGCTCTGCAACCTAATTTACAGAACTCGATTTCATTGACTACGCGTCGAGAAATCAGATTCCAAACATCGACAAAAACTTATTTTTAAAACAGTAGAAATATTGAAAATCACTCCGATACCACGTGCGTCCCGCCAAACCGGGCGACTTGGTCATGCACCGTAATTTGAAAGCTGCGTAACGGCTTCGTGGTCGTATGGGCTTTGGCGGAATTCAAATTGGTCGCGTGTGCGCGACGAATTTGATACGTATCCGTCGAAATTCACCGTATCGTGCACGTTGCAAATTTCTCAATTACTTTGTGCACGTTCGTCAGATCGAGACGAAACTTACGCCAACAGGACCGTATTATTTTTCTGGTCCTGCGTGCCAAGTTTGGTCCGATTCTGAGACTGTTGATAAAATTACCGTTTTGCGGGCCCCGCGGTTCCACTCAATGGGTGATTTTGCGCACGGTCCGCCGGAATCCAACTCTGGACATACGGTTGGGTTCTTATCGGAAAACTAGATCCGTAGACATGTAGTTTGACGACTTTAGAGACCATTGACTCTGGCACTCTTTTCGGTGCAAAGCGGGTCCAATAGCGGACATCGTTTTTGCCCAAAATTACTATTTTTTCCTTGTGTCCAGAATTGGACTTAAGGACAGGCAATCCTAGCTAATTTGACTATTCTGAGAATGTTGGTAACGTTTGTTTCAGCTTTCGGAGACAGTTGTGATGACTTGGACTGTATGGCTTACCAGTCGACTATATATTTGTTGGATCTGTGTGCAACCACCAGGCAAGTATGCCTTGCCTTCCTCTACAGTTTTATTTACATGCATTTTCTTTCGTTTTTCAGTCATTTGATTTTTATGGACATGTGCTTTTCGTGTTATTTTCTGTGGAGTTGTTTTTATTGTTTATAGCCATGTTCATGTTTTGGCCTTGAGTTTCACATTTGGAGTTCTCGTCAGCACCTTGCTTGAGTCGTATCATAGAACGAGTACATGTAAGTGAACTGCTAAATCCTTGACATTGTTTCCTTGGCACCAGAGAGTCCACACTCAAGACGAGGGTGTTTTCCTTGATCTGTTTACATCCGTGAGTCCACGCTAGGGACTAGGATGCCGATTATTTGCACCAGAGAGTCCATGCTCGGGACGAGGGTATAGACTTGACTTGACTTCACTTGCACCAGAGAGTCCACACTCGGGACGAGGGTATTTACATCAGAGACCCACACACGGGACGAGGATGTAGTATTTGCACCAGAGAGTCCACACTCGGGACGAGGGTGCCTTGCCGTGAACTAACCAGAGAGTCCACACTCGGGACGAGGGTTAGTGTTTAGTTCAAACCCGTGAGTCCACACTCGGGATGAGGGTTTGGTTTCTTCCATTGATCTCGAGATTATCGTTCATCCGGCAGTTCATTTATACGTAGTTGTTCTAGTGTTCGTGTGTACGTATTCGTATTCGTGTTCGTAGTCATTTATCTTGTCCTTGTTCTTTCTTGTTTATTTTTTGCGCATGATAAAACTGTTAGATAGGCATGTATATTATGTATCTTGCTATGTCCTCTGAGGACCTGATGATCTCTTCAGGTTTAGCGATTGCATGGAGTTAGCTAGTAGTTCTAGATGGCAGAGGATTTGCGGTTCTTGCCGGATTCAGGTATCGTTATCATGTTTATTATCCGCTCGTGCCTTATGTTCCTTATCATGATATACTTTTCTGGTTAGTTACATTCATAGACTCATATCATTTCTTAGAGTCTAAACGGACATATATGCTAGTGGGCTGCAGACCACGACCCATACTTGTTCATTCATGTTCCATATTCTTATTGTGGGTTGAGATATAGATTTGTTTGCCATGATTTGGCAGTATACCATAGCCTTGACAGCGTTTACGTATTCGAGTCGGGCTGGAGTCCGTTCGATACGTAGCTGGACTTGCTCACGCTCTCGCATCCGAAAAGCGGGTGCGGGTCGTGACACTTAAAAACAAAAGGCTTTTTATAGCAAGAATAATAATTATATGTAATATTTTGAAAGTGTATAATAAAATAAAAAATGTTTTTCTAAAATATGTACGCTCGCACATATTCGCACTCGACGAGCAAGAAAAATAATCTTTCGTGCGCGACGTAAAATACGACTACGCGACGTACAATACAAAATTTTAAATCAGTACCAAATTTAATATAAAAAAATAGAAGAAATATAGGGGTTTTATAGGCATCATTTATAAACTCCATTACAATCGTGTCGCGCAGGCTTTACAACATGACTCGATTACAAAAGGAGTGCCGATGAGATAACTGTTCCATACATACATCCCTCATGTACAACAAAAGTATTCTAGCCACCTGGATGCGAGGGATGCCAAGACATGTTCCTTGGACTTGCGGAGAGGCTTCAAAAGTTCAGCGGCGGGGTCTTCGACGCGTAGGCTTCAAAAGCTTCAAAACAAAATGCTTGTCAACATAGTGAGCGAAGAGTGCCATGAAGAATCAAGCCATGATTTCATTGGTTCGACACTATGTTGACAAGCATTTTGTTTTGTGTTTCATGTTTGATTTTAAAACAGAGGGTCGAGGCGAAGAAGGTCAGCCACTCGCCTTAGACTTTGCTTTAAGCGAAGGACTGGTTGGCTGTACAAATGTCGCCTACGCGATCACCTGCAATCGCATAAGCAACTGATTAGAATACTGTGTTATTCAAGAAGTTTCGATACGAATGCGAAGTTCAAAAATATAAGCCATGAAAATCCATCGAAAATACATTTACGAAAACCCAAGCAAAAGCCAAAGCAAGTACGACATAAAAACCAGAGCAATGGGAGGTCTCTTCCGACTCAGCCGCAGAGCCAATCCTTGAGGCGCAGCCCGCTAAATATGGGAATTGATTTCGAAGAATCCTTTCCATAACGAGAAAAGGATCTAAATTCAATCGTTTTCGTTCGACCGATTCTGACCTATCATTTCCGACCGAATCGATAGCGACAGTGTTCCTTTCTCGTCTACCCTGTGGACGAAAACGGGGCATGATGTAGGGACGAAGCACTACAGAGGAGATGGTTAGTGCTGATGAAGGACTTTGACATCGATCTTCAGTATCATCCAGGAAAGGCTAATATTGTAGCAGATGCACTCAGTCGGTATCCTGTGGCGATGTTTCTAACCATTGACTGACATCTTCTCGAGGATATCGAGAGCTAGGGGAAAAATATTTTCATTCCACGGATCGAGGAACAGCTGATGAGCATGCAGGTCCAGTCCGGATTGATAGAGAAGATTAAAGAGACCCAGTTTCTTGATGAGGGTCTTTGATGTATCAAAGAAAGTACGACCAGGATTGTTGGATGACTTTGTCATAACGGATGATGGTACCCTAAGGTACGGTACTAGATTGTGTGTGCTTAAAGTGAGCTTAAGGGAGGAGATCATGTAGGAAGCCCGACAATCATAGTACTCGATATACCTAGGAGCTACAAAGATGTACAAGGATCTCTGAGAGTATATTTGGTGGTATGGAATGAAGAGGAAGGTAGCCAGGTTTGTCTTCCATTGTTTAGTTTGTCAGTAGGTGAAGTCGGAGCATTAGAGACTAAGAGGCTATTGCAGCAATTGTCTATTCCTGAATGGAAGTGGGAGCATATCACCAAAGACTTCGTCTCGGGATTACCACGATCACCTTACGAGAAGAATGCCATATGGATGATAGTAGACAGATTGACCAAGTCAGCACAATTTATTTTCTTCAAAGTGGGGCTGACTACAGAGAATCCAGCAGAGTTGTATATGAGTCAGATTGTAAGAATTCAGGGGGTTCCAATCAGCATCATTCAAACCGAGATAGTATATTCACTTCTTACTTTTGGAGGAGCTTGCAGAGGAGTCTGGAAACGCAACTCAAATTTAGCACTGCTTATCATCCCCAGACCGACGGACAGTTAGAAAGGATCATTAAGACATTGGAAGACTTGTTGAGGATTTGTGCTCTAGATTTTGGAGGATCTTGGAAGGATTGTCTGCATTTAGTAGAGTTTGCCTACAACAACAGCTATCAGGCTAGTATTGGTATGACTCCTTTGAGGCATTTTATGGTCGACGATGCCGCACACCTTTATCATAGGATGATGTTAGTGAGAGACTACTACTTGGACCTGAGATGGTTATGGATGCTACGGATAAGGTCAGACAGATTCAAAATCATCTGAGGATAGCCCAGGACATGCATAAGTATTAGGAAAACAGCAGTCGAAGACTTTTGGAGTTTGTAGTTGGAGACCTTGTATTTTTGAGGATTTTATCGACTCGGGGTATTATCATATTTAGTAGAGGCGGGAAGCTCGGTCCAAAGTTTATTGGACCCTTTGAGATTTTGAGCAAGGTAGGGGCAGTTGCTTACAGATTAGCTTTCTACCTAACCTAGAGGGAGTACACAATGTATTATATGTTTTCCAACTTCGGAGGTACATAGCTGACTCCAGTCATGTCCTGGATCACTCAGAGATTGAGGTAGGCCCCAGCCTCACTTACTCAGAGCTGCCAGTAGAGATACTTAACCGCAGGGAGAAGAGGCTGCGTAGTTAGACGATTCCACTAGCTAGTTCGAGTTGCTTGGAGGCACCACTCTCTTGGGGAGTCTACCTGGGAAAGAGAGGATGAGATAAGGGAGAGATACCCATATCTGTTTACTACAAGAAAAAACTCTTTTTATGATGTTTCTAAAATTATTTTAATAACATTTTATATAAAAATGTTACACAGTTTCAGAAACATCTCTTAATACGACAGTTTGGAAGAGTTTCTGACATATTATAACATTTTTTACGTATAAACGTTATATACAGTATGTAGTTTTATAACGAGTCTATATAGAAGCATCGTAAAAGGTTAAAAAAAATATTTTCCCAAATCTTAATCCCGCTCTAATTTTCGTTCCCCCGGAAATTTTTTATTCAAAATCTCGTGTCTCCATCTCACCTCCTCCTACCTACTCTAATTCTTCAACCCTTCTCCTACTCCTCATCCCACGAGAACCCCCAAATCGTAAACCCTAACCCTAGAAATCCTCATCCTCCATGCCACTTCATGAGATGGGCGATGGGCGACTCCTGCGAGGGCTCGAAGTCGTCGCCATCAATTCTGTTGTGTACGTCGCCTATGGGAGCGTTGCACTCAAGCCCCTCGTGGCCTCCATCTCTACGACATCCTCACATGGTTCCTCCCCATCCTCGGTGTCGGCATCACCCGCAATGTCTAGGAGCTCCTCTCCATTATCTGCGTGCCATCACCATCAACAACGTCAAGAAGGTTTTGATTTCTCGATTTTTTTTCCCATTCGATCTATTTCTTGTTCTTTAGTTTACTATTATGTATTCTCTAGGTTTTTTTACTTGTATATTTTAGTAATTTAGGGTTTGTGGATCCGGATTGGTTCAGTTATGTCATTTTCCAAAAATATTTTCTTCTGTTAAAAGTTGTGCCCACTGAAGTTCACTAAAAATTCTGTTAAAAGTTCATTGTAAATTTGCTCACTGAAGTTTTGCTCACTATTAAAAGTTTATTGTAAATTTGCTAACTGAAGTTTTGCTCACTGAAAATTTTGTTCTGTTTAAGTTGTCACTGGTGGTATATTATTTATAAATATTTGCTACTGTCAAAGGTCCATTCATGATTGACTTTAGAAAGTTTTGCTCTTAGCATAACAGTCAAAATTTGTACGCTGAATAGTTACTTACCATATAAATATTTGCTTACCATAACTGTCAAAGGTTCATTCATAATTTCTTACTGTCAAACGATCGATAAGAAAGTTGTCTTTAGAAAGTTTTTCTCTTAGCAAAGGTTCATTCATAATTAATAATTTGCTTACCATATAAATATTTTCTACTGTCAATATTTTGCTATTGTTAACGTTTGACTGTTGTCTTCATATAGTTCTTATCATATGAATATTTGCTAGTATGAACGTTTTCACAATTGTCTATGCTTAATTATTTGCTACTGATAACGAAGATTATTTTTTAATAAAATATTCATTAAATTAGACAATTGTTCTTATATAATTGTTCAACAAATCTTAATTAGACTGTTTTTAGGAATTGACACTTTCCATAAAGAAAGATTATATTAGTACATTTTGTCAATCCTATTTTTCCTTTACTCAATATTTAAAATTTAGGCAAAATAAACAGTTTATTGATATAGCAAAATTTCTTTAATTTTAAAGTTCTAAAGTAGATATTTGTTTGGGTATAAGCCGAAATGGCCCTTCTGTCAACAAGGCAAAAAATCGTCTAAGCGACCGGTACTTAAGTGTTCCTAGTGAACCTTCGCTTGCTGGTATCCGGCACCTACAGCTAATCCAACCTTATCAAAACTTAAAAAATAAAATTTTAATAGTACATTACTAAAATCATTTGAATTGTTAATTTTAGCTTAAGCAATCTTATTGAGTAAAATAAATTTTTTTACAGACTTTTAGAAAACATGTCTCCCAAGGAAGAGACCTACACTGCAAAGCCGTCTAAGTTCAATGGTACCTACTTCAAGAGGTGGCAGAGCCAAATGAAGTTCTGGCTTACAACTTTAGGATTAATTTATGCTATTGATGGGTCCACACCCATCACAAATGATTCTGACGATACTGAGTTTGACATAGGAGTAACCAAGTCATCCTTGTCCTTCAAACCCAAGACCCCGAAGGAAATAAATTACCTCTGTTTCCACATAATATTAAGCGCTATGTCTGAGTCACTCTATGACATATTTTTTTAATATATAAGCGCTAAAGAACTCTGGATGCTTTGGAAGATGAATATGGTTGTGATGGTGCTAGAATTAAAAGATTCAATTCTTCCACATTCAACAGATATGTCATGATAAATAATAAATATATCAATGACCAAATTTTTGAATTCCAAGAATACCTTAGGCATGTTCAATCCAAAGGTACTTTCTTTTCTACTGAGCATAAAATAGGATGCTTGATAGAAAAACTCCATCCTTCTTGGTCTAATGTGGGAAAGGATCTCCTCCATCTATAAGGAACAATTACATACCCTCCATCTCTAAAAAAAACTTAGAATGGAAGAAGAATATAGGTTAAAGGCCAAAGCTAGGTCTAATGCCACTGCTAGGATAAACCTTGTAGAAAGTCATGGCAAACCCAAGTCAAACAACCATCTCAAACCCAAGAAAAACTCCTTCAAAAAGAAGCAGAGTTTTCAACCAAATCACCAAAACCCTCATCACCACCAACCTGAGAAACCTAAAAACTTTTGTCAGACTCAGGATCAAAGAAGATTTTGTTTTGTGTGTGGTAGAACAAACCATACGGCCATCAACTGCTTCCAAAGGAAGAAAGAACATGTCAAGACCTCCTTCAAAGGAAAAGGCAAGCCAGAGGCTAATATGATTTTGAATGGATCTTCTAGCTCATTCAGGTTTGTAAGCTATCAACTTGTAGTAAACATTTCTTACCATTATCATGATTGGTGGTTGGATTATGGAGCTAATGTTCATGTTTTGTTTGATCGCTCCTATTTTTTAGCCTATCAGGAATTAGGTGGAGGAGACGTGACCCTAGAAGATGGCTCAACGACACAGATCGTAGGAAGAGGAAGAATAGACCTGAAGATGACATCAGGGACAACTCTACCTCTCCATGATGTGCTTTATGTGCCGTCGGTTAGGAGAAACGTAGTTAGTAGATCCCTACTTGTAGCATCAAGATACAAAATTGTAATAGAGGCCAATAAAGTAGTTTTTTCTAAAATAATTTTTTTATGGGGAAAGGATTTGTAAAAGATGGACTCTTTATTTTGAGTACTATGAATAAAATTTCAAATACTTCTTTGGTTGTTGCTAATGTTAAATTCTCAAATGTTTGGCATGGCAGTTTAGGTCATGTGAATTTATGATCTATTAAAAGAATAATGAACTTAGATCTTATTCCTAAGACTCCTATAGATAATAAACACAAATGTAAGATTTGTGTTCAAGCCAAACATACTAGATTACCTTTCAAATATGTCCAAAAGGATTCAGAACTTCTAGAACTTATCCACTGTAACATCTGTGATTCCAATAGGGTTTTGATCCGAGGCGGTAGGAAATACTTTGTCACTTTTATAGATGACCATTCAAAGTATTGTTACACCTACCTCCTTAAGACCAAAGATGAAGTTCTAGACAGATTCAAGTTTTAGACAAATTCAAGGTCTATAAGTCCATCGAGGGGGATGGGGCTAAGCCCATAGTTTAGTCACCAGCAGTGACAACCCAATCGAGTCTGACTGAAGATTCTAAGAAACTAGCTCAATAAGTAGGAACAAACTGGACTAGGTGACTATTATGAAACACTGACCTTGAGATTAAATTCTCTTAAAATAAAAAGCCCATCCCTATGGTGATAGTATTCCTCGTGTGATATGGATAGGGTGAGTTTAAACTCATAATAAGTCCAAGCATGATATTCAAGGTTGATTCCTATCACCAATCCTTGAGGACTTACCTATATGAGAGGTCATGAAGGCCGCGACTATAGGACAGGACGATCCTAGACAACTTTTATGAATATATAAAAGTGCGCACGGCCAACCAAATGCGCCACCCGATAGACTCAAGTACCTCTAGCGTACTATGTGTGCTATTGTCTGAATCTGGTTCAAGAATGATTCAAGACGTAGTCCATCAAGCTCTTCTTCAGACAAAAATAATAGTCACTATATGAGATTCAATGCTGTAGTCCATCTTATTTATGCATAATATACAACTGCCCAGAAATTCTCTTAATTATCTTTTATTTTATTTCCTTCTATTACCTTAGAAATTGACCTTTGGGGGGGTTATTAGCAGATGTGCAGCTTTGAGCAAAAGCCCAAGTACACACCATCTTTAGTCCCACATCGGCTGTGGGATTGGAGTGGTTGTGTTTCTATCACATTGTTTCTCTTTGCTTCTTTAAAGTTCTGTGTGGGAGCCCCATGGGCCACACGCGCGCGCTGTCGCTGCCGCCTGGCCTGACTCGGCTCGGTTCGGTTCGACGTGCGTAACGGGTGCGGGTACGTGCCCACATCTGCGAGCGCCGAATGCCAATTCGATTTTCTCTTCGAGTTCGGACAGAGACCTTAAAAATCTTTTTTTTCCTCATCATTTATTTTTGACCGTTACTATTCATTAAATTTCAGTAACGGTAGGATTATGAATTCTGTCCAGGTTCAATGGACCATATGTTGCACATGTATTACACTGTGTAAATATTTTGTAACATCTGGTTTAATGTCAATTATTTTTTTGTCCGCTGGAGATAACTCATCAGCCTATATATTAAGGCATTTTTCATTCTTTCGGACACACCAAAAATTCTACGTGCAAACTCTCTCTAAATTTTGTATTCCTGAATTTCGTCTATTCTTCATTGTTGCTCTGGACGGAGCTAAATCATGGGTCACTCTCTCTCTACGTCATGTGCGGCAAGAAGATTTCGGTGGAGTGAATATTTTACCACTAGGAGCGTTCTGATACAGTCTGCACATAGATCCTGAATAACTCTAAGGGCAGTGCCACGTGCGCGACTTTCCTGGAGGTTGGTAATCTCTAATTTAAAATTTTTATTTCTTGCAGATTTTTAACAAAGAAAAGTGAAGAAAATTCTAACATCTACCATGTGTAACTACTTCACAAAATCAAATTTGTAATGAGTTTCTCCATTGAAGTCCTTAGATTAGAAGCTGCCTCTCTATTTCATGTAAAATTGGTTTAGAATCTTTATATACTACTTGGTTAATTGATTTTGAATGAAATTCTTTTAGCAAGCATTACGAGCACCGGTCTCTTTTTACAATGTTTGCAATAGAAAAAATGAATGGTGTATATAGATTATTGAAATTATAATATTTTTGATCTGATTCTGCAAGCAATCGAGTATATTAAAATCTATTTGAGACAACAAAATACTAAAATCTATTTTTTGTATGCATGAGCAAAACCTACAGATTTTCTCCATTATAATATAATATATAATTTGGATCCAGTTCTACAAGTAGTCGTCTCGGATAGGTATACCTTCCATTTAAACAAAACCACGACCACCTTTTGTTTTTCATTTTATAACATCAAATGTCGATCATCCAATCCTTATGCATGTTGTTGGCTAACATACAAAATCGTAGTTATTTTTCATTTTATATGATGCAAAATATCGTTGTTGGCAATTCATGGTGGCGGAGCTCACAAAAAAATATATATACAAATATACATGGAGAACAAAGCACTTCAATATCCAAGTAAAGCAAAAAGTACAGTTTATTAAAATATCCCTAATATTGATTGTACATTTCACCATATTGATTATCACGTATACTGTGCTGCAATATGTCGAAGATTCCTGAACCAAATTTGACACAAAAATTATACAAAATATAAATAATAGTTTACCGGGTCCTAGATAGCCAGTTATCTGAAAATTTATAAGGACCTTCCTCTCTCTCTCTCTCACTCTAATACAAAATGTAATATCTATTTTAAAACCTATTTACAGTTGCTAAGAGATTTATAAAAGCCTATCTATATGATTATATTATCCAAATACCATGAGTATTTGGATTATATAATTTCTATACATTCTTATATAAAGTCATTTTAATTTCAGGATAAGAAAGTCAATGACACCATCCACTAATTTTAAAATTCAAAATCTCTGTAACCTACTCATCGTATGTACGCATCTTCTGTTTCTCTCTCACTATGGAAAATTTTATAACTACTCCTGATAAAGCATATGTTTTTCACTACCTCCATCGTCTCTTTCTAAACAACTTCCTCCTCATATGATTATGATAACTCCCCCGAATTAGTCTCAATATTTACTCCTGGCATCTTTGAACCTGTATCATTTCAGTAAAGCAAGTTATGATCTATTAATTTATTTTATTTATTCTTTATTTTAAGTCGTCCATAGGAAACATATATCTAAACAACGAAATGGATTAATAGACGTAATTTGTAAATTCTATTATCTAATCATTCAAATAAATGTTTAAATGAATATTATATATATAAAATTATCAAAAACAACTAAATTTAGAAAATGTTTTAAATGTATCTTATAACTTGCACTTTAAATTTGGAAATGTGTTGAACTGATCCTCCAAGAGGAAAAAAAAATAATGATGAACGGATAAAGAAAAAATAATTTGCTTTAATTGTATCTTATAATTTGCATTTTAAATGGATATATGGATATTTTAGATATTTGATGAATTAATATATTTCTAAAAAGAGGTTGATTTATAGTGTTTTGGATGAAAACCAGTGGAAATTATTAAAATCTTATTTTTGATAAGAGGCAAAAATATGATATATCTTGCTTATATACATTAATAAGTATAGATTTATATGTGCAGCGCGTTTTATGATTGTTTGTAACATTTTATGTAAGAAACATAAGATGAAACCAAATTTATTTTAATAAATTAGTATTTGGATTGTTTATTTTCTTATGTTTGAAATGTTGTTATCATCTTATTTAACAACAAAAACATCTAAGCAAACTTAATGAACATAAATATACACTTTCACTTAAAAAATAACTCACTTGACAAAAAATGCAATATAGGAAAATGCTATTTGTCAACATCAGCGGCATCTTCCTGAGCACGACTCAACTTGTAACTCTTGCTTACATGTAAAGGACCAAAATTCATCCTTATTGACAACATGCATTGTCCTGTAAGAAATAAGAAAAAATAAATATGTTATATCGAAGCAAAGGTAGTGGTAATAATTAAGAAGATGTTTAGTTATATTACTTAATAAGCATAAGTCAAGTACCTCATATGTGATTAGTTGTGTGGGAGTAAAACTTCCTGATATAAAATATTTCTGGTAAATACTCCAATCTTGTTGTCAACCGCTAGGGTGAGAAGGAGATGCTCCTCGCCATTGTCGTCGTCGTATTCGCGGAGCCGCTCCTCATGGACTTTGAGGCGTCCAATCACCTCCTCGATTGCCATCGTTTTTAAGTCACTGAATTGGAAGATTCGATAAAGCAAGAGTAATGTGTTATAATTGCAATAATTATAGACATTTTTCTTCAGAATGCCCTGAGAAGGAGAATGAAGCTATACTCGTAAAGGTGCAAAGCGAAGATGAACACCCCGCGCTGCTATGAGTGAGACAACAAGATAGAGTAACAAAATTAGGGGGTTGATTGTTGGAATAATATTGTTTTTACTTATCTTTGTTAATGCATGTCACATACACACGTTTTGTAGGTGTATGATGTTGCTTGTGCTTGGTCAAGCCACAAATGGAGGAAGTGGCACTAGAATGGGAGTTTAGTTGCACCATTTCTGGATCAAGCTTGTTTATTTCCCTTTATTTAAACTTTTCCAAATGAAAATATTATTTTTTTCAGGTTCTACATTTGATATCAGAGCCTTACATTTTCTTTTCCTTTCTCATACTAATGTTATTTCTTTCATTTGGAAAAGTTTAAATAAAGAAAAATAAACAAGTTTGATCCACTAAACTTCTATTCTAATGCCACTTCCTCCATTTGTGGCTTGACCAAGCACAAGCAACGTCATACACCTACAAACGTGTGTATGTGCCATGCATTAACAAAAATAAGTAAAAAAACAAAATTATTCCAACAATCTCTACGCACACTATGAGGATATTTTCATATGGGGTGTTTGAGCCTCACGTCTAGCCCTCTATTTGTAGTGTGTGGAAGAGATATGCATATATCCTTAATTTGGGAAATAACCAAATAAAAACCACATAACTCCTCAACCAAAATATCCTTATACTTGAAAATGGTTCACCAATCATATTTACACTTGCAGCTTCTTCTTGATTTCAGGAACAACCATTACCAATTGAATGAGTCAATCCAACAGATACAAAAAATGGTTCACCAATCATATTTGATTGCAACTTTTTAAGTAGTTACTGTTGAAGTAGGACAATAATGTTGTACCTTCTAATGTTTATAAATGTTCTTTGATATATGATATGATACGGTTTTATTACTTTCCATCAAAATGCAAGTAAATGTCTTTATGTTAACTGCTGCTTCTTTCAAAGTTCTTCTAAAACTTGACTTCGCTATTTAGTAAAAGCAATACGCTATATTGGTTTCCACTAAATCTCATTTCAAATCCTATTTGACATGCATACTATAAGGAAATCATGCCATGCAGAATTCAGAATGGGTACTTAAAATTTTGGTGAACAGTTAACATTATTTTTATTTAAGGGGATGGACAAAAAACTGAATCAAACCTATATTCAGAATCACATAATGCTCTCTGACATGAGATGCAGATAGTGGTTATTGCCAACAATGTCTAAGTTGACTGTTAACAGTTAATTGGTATTGCATGTGAAATTGATTGACGAATTAAATACATTACGAAAATCTTAAAATATATATCTCACAACATGGTAAATAAAAATAAAAACAAAAAAGAAAGTATTTCTTGAGCTGCCCTAGTTAGTTAGCTTCTATTACTAGTCCTAATCACAATAGCATTTAATTAGGGACAATATATCATGGTCACCCACAATATTCGATTTGGTGCTAATGACACAAATATATTATAAAAAATCAATCATGCTTAAAATTTCTGTATGATTATTGTAAAATGGTGACAATATTATTTGCCTCCACTAACCCTAAATTTGTAAAGATATTTCTTTAATAACTAACTAAATTCAATATTTTTCTTCTATAAATGTTACACCCTTAATGTTTGCTTGTTCACATTTTTCTCTAAGCTTAGAAGAGGTAGAAAGGTATATTATGCTACTTGACTCTCTCTCTCTCTCTCTCTCTCTCTCTCTCTCTCTCTCTCTCTCTCTTTATATGTTTCTTGGTAGTGCAAGCACGAGTACTCTAAATTCTCTACTATTTTTACTGCAGCTGAACTATGAAGATCTCACTGGTGCTTCTTGTTTCATTTGGTTTGATCTTGATCTGTTCTGATACTTCCATCCAAGGCCGCGAAGTCCCTTCTGTACACGATGATCAGCAGAAGAATGGGGTGACTCCAGTTCTCGGCTACGCTAATGGAGTTGCAACCAATGCAAATAGCAACGTCAACAGCTATGATGATGATGTTCCTGGCCAACATGCTCATGGGGCCTCTATTGAATCACATCACCGAACATCAGTCGAAGAGTATAATAGGATTGCACATAACCTTCCTATCCCCAATAATCACTAGATGAACACATCCATGGCTAGTTATGGTTACGTGAACGATATATAAGTTTCACGTATGTGATTAAGTATATATCTATGCATGTCATGGATGGCTGGATAAGCCCTTTATGTATTTAGTATTAGTATGTGAAATAATCCATGACTATGGTTTGTGAGAGTACTAGCTAGGCTTATGGTTCAATCACTATTCCAAAAGGTTAGGGCTCACTGCAAGTTCAGTATTTCCACAAATCATACCTATTAAATTGTTGATCACAAGTTGCCAAGTACTAATTATAGGGCCTATTCAACTTTGTTAGAATTGCATATAAGCAAATAAGGAAAATGGAAAAGAGGTTCCCAATTCGCCCCAAGGATCGCAAACCCTAATCATCGATCAATATGCAAGAAGTAGGGATTGACTTCGTCGACTTAATGGAAAATTTCACAATTTTATTTCGGGATTTTCTGAGATGTTGACGTAGGGAAGATGCCCTTCAATAGAGAAAGTTGATTTCGTCGATGGTGGCACAATTCAATGAGCGATGCCAAAGTTGCCGGTTGATGATTTTGCCTCAATCCACGAGCTTGTTTGAGTCACATATGAGATCTAAAAATACATGAAGGTGCTTGATTCCACAAGAAAACTTATCATAAATTAGTGAATAATCTCATATAGCTAAAAGTAAGTATAATCATTTCCCTCCAAACATAATAATGGAGTTTATATATAAACCAAAGAAAAACCCTAATCCTAAGAACTAAAAATATCTCAAGCAAATCATGGTCAAAGATAATGAAAATTTCGCAGCTAAAATTACTCCGAAAATTTCGACCAAATTTTCAGATTTTTTTCAATCAACTCATGTATTTAGAAAACTGTGCCAAATAACTCTGCTGAAACCACTATATGTTTTGGATGACCAAATATGCCGATCGACTAGACATCTGTTTAACGACAAAGAAACATTTTTACCCATTATGAGAACTGCATCTCCAATTGAAGTATATGTAGAAAATCATGTTGGAGAAGTGAATGAAAAGTTGATTTGGAAAACTAATTAAAAAATGTTTTAATTAATTTTTGAAAATTTCCAATAGGTGTCCGTTGGAAAGGTTGTGCCCCTTCCAGACATTGTGTCTGTTCAAAAGGTTGTATCCCTTCCAAACAATGTCTCTTTATATTTTGTGTCTCTTTATACCTTATAAAAGGATAGACATATGAGTGTTTGAATCAACGAATCCAAACTCATTCATTCATCAAACATCCGAGAGAGAGAGAGAGAGAGAGAGAGAAACTACCTACATTGTTTCATCCAGTTCCAACGGGGCTACCGAATAAGAAGAACCGTTGTCTCCTGGAAGATTAATTGTCATTAAATCATAAGCACCAGTGCGGGACGAATATTGTCTTAAGGACATTGAACCAAGTTCAAGACACGGTCTTGGTTTGATTATTATTTTATATTTTAATTTTAGAGTCTAAAATACATAGTTGAGAATTAATTCTAACAAATCACTCTTGAAGGGTGTGTCATATTGTGATGGGAGCATGCAACCACTCTATTTTCTGCCTTGAATCTTCTGCTGTGAGAAGAACCCCATAATCTAAATTTTGACTGTCAAGGAGGCTACACCTTGCTCCTTATTTTGGATCTTTGAACTCGCCCTTTTGTTCTATTTTGTTCTTAATTTTATAACATTAGGCTTTTCGTGTTCCATCCTCTTGGAATAGTTACAAGTAATGTACTTTGACGTTGATTTCGCCCTTGACTTGGTTGAGAAAACTCATTTCCAATGCGAGCTCTTTGTCTAGTAGCTCCTCCAAAAATGTAGTTTTTTCATGTCTTCTAGAGAGATTGTGTCCTTGCCATAAATCATAGTCTCCTTGAAATGCTTATAAAAGAAAGATAATGGGAATTGATGCTTTATCTTCCTCTGCAATTTGAACATCCATGTTTCTGGGTCCATATATAACAAGAGTACAAATTTATCAATATATATGCCCATTAAACATGGATGTTTAAATTTGTACTCTTGTTATATATGGACCCAGAAACATGGATGTTTAAATTGCCCATTAAGTGATATATCTTCTACCATCCGAAGCAAGTAAAATTTTAGTTTTAAGACCAACTTACTAGCGAGTATTGAAAGTTTCCAACTTTATCCAAAGGTTGGCGACCATATGTTCTTGAATCACCCCTCGATGCATTTATTTTGAAAGCTAGAGCTGGATTATCACAAGAATTTAGTGTCTATCTCTTCATTTTGTGTTCCGGTTTTCATCTTCTTCTCTTTGCCCAAAATTGCCATTTGGAGTCTATTTTGAGTCAAGATCACGCACATCTTGACTTGCATGCCAAAGAGAAACTCATATTTTGGTCATATCAAACTAGACAGCTAACATCTATTACCCAAAACAAGCTTACATTTGCTCTAATACAATATTTACTAGGAAAATTTTATAAAACAAGGCCAACTAATTAAATCGCAGCAAAAATGAGAAATAAACCAACAAGAGGTTAATGACAAACACAACACTGAGAATTATGTGAAAAATCCTAAGAGAGAAAAAAGCGGAGAGAGCGAGAGAGAACTATATTAATAAAATCAAGAGGTACAAGTTGGAGAGATATCACAAATGTTTTCTTGGGGGTGTTTTTTTTCACTTATAAGTGAGGGTAAGGGTCATTTACTCCAGTTCACTTTTAAGTGCATTTATAAAATATGTTCTTTTCTGTGTGAAAAAATTATACGGATGCATCTTCTTCAATACATACAAAATTATACGGATGCATCTTCTTCAATACATACAACCTAGCCTTAAGCACACCAAATGTCCTCTCGATAATATTATTTTGTTGGGAGTGAACAAGATTGAACTTTTTTTCTTTTTCTAACTCTACCTCCACGTCAAAATCTCCTAACCAATATCTTTGCCCAGATATGGAGCCATGAATCCTATTGTGTGCGTACCGTTCATCGCATAAGTAATACTTATCTGTAGCAAAATCAACAAGGGTTTTTGGTGTAATTTAAAATCATATACTTGATTATTTATTTTCAATGAAACATAAATGATAGGAGTAATACTAACATGGAGGAGGCATAAAAAAATTTAAATTTTGTATTTCGTATGGTCTCGGGCAATACCCTTGAGCATATGTGAATTTCATAACGAAGTAACATATGGCCAATACATTCTGATAACATTCTTTACCTCCCCTTCCTCTAAAAGGAATTTGTTTGACTGATGGGATCACAGAAGAGATAATGTGCCATCCATTGCACCTACTGCTCTTTTGAATGATCTTTCCCTTAAAGCTTGGTTATTTCCTATTTGTTTAACCGGTGCATCCCAATTGTGTCAAACTATCATCTCTTTGGTGAATATCAACATTCCGCGCAACACTTCGCAAAAACACAAGGAAATGGTCGATCAAGAATATTGGAATCTCTTTAGGAATTGATTCAATGTGTTATGACTTATTGTCATAAAAAAATTTGCCAACTTTTTCTCCCCATTAATAAGTTTGCTATTAGTTAAATAACCTCTCTCGAAAATGACCGTATAAAGTAATATATGCATCTTTGTTCATACTAATTAACTGGTATAACATTATCGAAGATCCATCCAAGAGTTCTTTCATATACACCTTCCCAGTAAGAGAAGAGGTACCTAACTTTTGCCTATTCTAGGTCTTCTATGCCTAAGAATGATCAAAATTACAATGAATGTTATCATCATTAATTCTTCACGGTCTATATCCATATTCAAATAATTTTTAAATGTACCATGCAATATATACATCAACTTTCCAACATAAGTATCAACATTATAACAGAAACATCAATATTCAAAAATAAACATCAACTTTCTAACATAATTAGTATAATTCAAGCGTAAGAACCAACATTTCAACAAAAAGTATTCAACCATGTTCAAAAACAACCAAAAAGTTTTAAACAAAGCCAAGATGTCTATGACACCCACACAAAAGCATTCAAAATATCTCTGACATCCATATAACTCGACCTACGTATTATCTATGACATACTTAATAAGCCATGAATAATTTATACTTTGTAGTTCTATGAAACTTCCATAAACTGCTTCTTGTACTTGACATCCTCCATAAATTTAGAAATAACACCATTTGCTCCTCATCTGGAATGATTGTGTAGATCCTTAAAGCATTAAGCATATCCAAACATGCAACAAAAGTAATTTCTAATTAGCTCTATTTTAGCAGTTTAGACTCCCTCATCAATCCATGCATATCACGCAACTCAACTAATAATAGGTCAGTTACCATAAAATCGTCGAATGTTGCAGCTATCATGTTCCTCTTTTTAGTCCTAGGTAACTATTTGCTACTCCAACTTGTTCCCCAGTAGGAGTAACAAGAGTAGTAGTAATTGTTAATCCCTTTGAAGTAGTTGTCATTGAAGTTTTTATTCTCATGCTCTATTTCTGCCTCACTTCTTCACACCTAGAATGTCATTAGCATCATCTGTAAACGCTGCCTCAGCACACTCTCCTATGGCCAAAGTGTCCTTAAAAATCGTCGTTAAGTCATCAGCAAACTCAAGTGTGGTTTTTCTAAATTGAGCAACATCTCTTTGTTCTCCTATATATAGACACAAAGTAAACTTAATTTTACTCACTTGTTCCACAAAATATCTATATAAAATCAACCTAAATTTAGATAGTATAAAATGAAACTTGCCTTAATAAGTTCCTTTAATTGGCTGTCATCGTAATCAAAATATTCATACTCAATATTATAATGCTGGCCATATTTGATTTTGAGGTAATGCCAAGCAGTGTATTTTTATTCAAAGCATTCCAATAGTTTTTCAGAAACATTTGAGTAAAAGCAATCCCCAGATGCTTTGTTGGCAAAGCATCGCCTGTGCGAGTCATGATTGGGTTTTCAAGGATGTTACTTGATAACCAGTTGAGGCTATTTCCTCTAAGCATTTATCTATGAAATCTCTTTCTAAATTAGGAGTTTGCAACCATACTCTCTTATTATCCTTCTCTGATTGGCGCTGTTGCTCCATTAACTAATTTCTTACTAAAGTACATATACAAAAAAATCAATCACATTAGTGTTGGAATCTACAATTCACAAAAAGTTCGTTTTGTTTGGGATATATGACATTTTTAGTTTCTAAGTTAAAAACTAGGATTTT
Source organism: Iris pallida (assembly GCA_029216955.1). Classification (NCBI taxonomy): domain Eukaryota; kingdom Viridiplantae; phylum Streptophyta; class Magnoliopsida; order Asparagales; family Iridaceae; genus Iris; species Iris pallida. Next base: position 19,905,371 of record JANAVB010024997.1, read on the forward strand.
GATAGAAATTACTGGATAAAAATAAGTTCTACCAATCATTTTAAGTTTGTACATGGACATAGTATACTTTTTGAATGCAGTAAGTACTTAAGCAATCCAATAAGTAAAAAAAAAATTCACTTATGAATTTGGAGCCACATATAAGTGAAAAATTACATATAAGTGTGAAAAACGAACGCACTTATTTGGATCAAATTCACTTATAAGTGAGACCCCACACAGAATAAGTGTAATTCATTTATAAGTGGGAAAAAAAAAAAACCGCTCTTAGTTATAGGAGTTCAAACTCCCAAAGAACACCAAACAATCGATATAGCTTGCTCGATCTACACCACTCACACTAAAAGGATATCTTCATATGGTATCTAAGCCCCTCCGATCTAACCCTCTATTTATATGTAAGAGAAGAACCGTAAGCATACATCCTCGATTTAGGTAACAACAAAATAAAAACCACATAACCTCTCAACCAAAATATCATTATACTTGAGATAGGAACAAATAAATAAGTTGCAGCCTATTCTTGATTCCAGGAACAACCACCACTCAATTGAAATTGAGTCAATCCAACAGATACGAAAATGGTTCACCAATCATATTTAATTGCAACTTTTTAAGTAGTTATTGTTAAAGTAGGACAATAATGTTCTACCTTCTTATGTTTGTAAATGTTCTTTGATATATGATATTATTATTAGATTCCATCAAAATGCAAGTATATGTCTTTATTGTTCAGTGCTTCTTCTTTTAAAGTTCTTCTGGAACTTGACTTGGCTGTTTAGTAAAAGCAATACCATGCTATATTGATTCCCACTACTTCTTATCGTCTCAAATCCTATGTGACATGTATCACTATAGTTGAAAAATGGTCGACTAGACTCTGCTTATTCATGAAATCGTGCCATGCAAAATTCAGAATGGGTACTTATAATTTTGGAATATATGTTGCATAACATTGTTATTTTTATTTAAGAGGACGGACCAAAAACTGAATGATCCTAGATTTAAAATCACATTATGCTCTCTGACATGAGATGCAGATAGTGGTTATTGCCAATGTGATTGGCCCTACCTTCTAGAGTTGACTAATTTGACTGTAACAGCTAATTGGTATTGGTGTTGGTATTGGTATTGGTTTTGTTAAATGCGGATTTAGGTTTTGTTAAATGCGGATATAGGGAAATTCTTCACTATTCAGGACTTGATGGAATCAAATCGAAGGGGCATTGAAATTTCATATATCCTTCTAATTTTTGGCCTCCGGTATCGACAGGGATAATCCTCCCAGGACAACATTTTTTTCAGGCCCTTCAACCGATCAGGATGAAAGGGATCGTCCAGAAAATGCAGCTATATATGTACAAACTGATACGTGGCCATCTACTCACACAGGACAGACTTGCTAGGTTCGACATTTGGGAGGGAGACCATGATCTTGGATTCTTTGTCAGCAGGGCGAGAATCGATAGCACATATGTTCTTCCGTTGTCCGTTTACTAGCCTAATATGGACCAAACAATTGACCGCACTGCACCTTCATGGAGGCAGGAGATGGATATTACGGGCACTATCCAGATGATCAGGTATTCCAGAAGTAGAGGATCAGGGTGGTATCGTGAAGCTTGTACTAGAATGGCGTCTGCGGTGTGGCATGTCTGGAGGGAGCAAAATTCACGTATTTTGGAAAGGATTAGCACTATCCCTACTGTAATACTACCAATATTGAGGCAAATATAAAAGAAATGGGATGTGGGGGGATATTAGGGGAGTTCATGTACCCATTGTAATGATTGCTGTGATGACATGTTAATACAATTAAAAAAATTCAATATATATATATATATATATATTGAAGAATGCATGGTAATTCTTATTATTCAAAACAAAAAAGCAAAAACAAATTACAGCCACCTTTCCCGCCCGCTACCAAAATTCTGCTAGGCCTCTAAACCAGCGTATCTACATTGAAATCAATGTTCCGTATGATGCATATACTCGGGGTTACCAACCCCTCAAATATCCATAAATTTCTTTCCCTCCAGATATGTCAAACTGCCGCGGCCAACCAGAGACGAGCTTCTTTGTTCCATCTTCTACCCTCCTTCTTATCTCCTCTGATTTGGTGCATGATATCTCCCCATATACGAGTACCACCTAATTGTAAATTAAGCTTGTTGCACTGAGCGGTCCATATGCTCCATGTCACCTGGCATGTGAAGAAAAGATGACTCATCGATTCTGGGATGTGTCCGCACATCACGCAGCCTTGTCCTTCTGATTTCACGTCGAACTTAGAGAGCCTGTCAAGAGTTATATATATATATATATATATATATATATATATATATATATATATATATATATATATATATATATATGGAAAAAATGGTAGATTTTATTCCAAAAGCAATGCAATAATCTTACAACATGCAATCAAAGTAGGACTCCCACTCTTCAGTTTCCCATAGCATTAACATCAAACTCTATGTTATGGAGAATGCCGACCGGAGGGGTGACCAGCCCCTCAAATATTCGACGGTTTCGTTCTCGCCATATATGCCAAACTGAGGTCGCCAGCCGAACTCTGGCGGTCCGGAACCAATCCTGTCCTCGACCTCTGCTATCCCCGAGCACAGTGATGATGTCCCCAATTTCTTTTCCGGAGTCACATCCTCCCAATGCTCTACTCTGCTCAGACCAGATCTGCCATACCAGGGCACACTCGAAGAAAATGTGCCCTATAGATTCATTTTCCAAACTGCAAAGCACACACTTGGGATCTGGAACCGGCACTCCAAACGAACTCAGACGATCCCTAGTCAAAAGACGGCTCAGTAGAAGCTTGTAGACATAAAGCTGCATCTTCCTGGCCAGGCCCTTGCACCATACGAACTCGTAGTCAGAATTCTGAGGAAAGGTACGCCGGATGAGGTTGTAGCAACTCCGGAATTGGAATTCCCCAGTTCTCGGAGTTGCTCCTGTCGGCTCCCAAATCCACCAATCAGCAGGCAAATCCGGATCAATGGCAATAGTACTAATGATCCCACCCAGCTCCTCGGTAAACCGATAAGACTCTGGCCTCCACTCCCCGTCGCGTATGATTCTACTATACGTCAGCCCACGTCTGTCCTCCTGATGTGTCGGGACTCCCCTGATGTCCAATAGCAAAAGCCGATCTATCCAAGGATCCCGCCAAAGGTCCGTTCCAGACCCATCCTTCATGACCTTCCGGATTGCAGATTTGAGAACCCCCCTGTGTCTCAAGACATTCTTGAAAGTAACTGAGTAATTGTTGTCAGTATCACAGGTCCAAAAGTTACCCTGCTTCACGTATCTGCTGTTCATCCAGTCAGCCCAGAGAGACCCCTCGTTGATGAATCCCCATGTCAGCTTAAGCGCGGAGGCCTCCCTAATCTCCAGCAACGGCTTGATCCCCACTCATCCCTCCTTCCTGGGTCGACAGAGCTGTACCCAGGAGATCGCATGCATACCACCCCTCCAAATGAAGTCTGCACAAATATGTTCCACTTTCCTAACAGTGACAACAGGAAGGAGGATGGATTGCAGCCAGAAATAAGCCACAGCCGAAATCATCGATCTGACCAGCTCGATACGTACTCCAAAAGACAATTTGGCGGCTTGCCACCCTTCCACTCTCCTCTGGACGTACTCCACCAGACTATGACAGTCCTGATCACGCACATAGTTGACTATGAGAGGCACTCCTAAATATCGCACTGGAAGATCACTCCTCTCGATTTCCAACACATCAGCCCGCTCCTCCTTCTGGGAACATAGGGAGCTGAAGTACACCCTGCCCTTTTCTCTGTTCATCTGAAGGCCCGAGAGGGAATTCAACTCTTCCATAATCTCCACAAGCGTCTGCATACCCTACGTCGATGGCTGGATGAACACCAAGAGATCATCTGCATATATATGGTGGGTAACTGGGGGATCCACCCTCCTAAACAATGGGACCAGCCTCCCACGATGTACTGCCAGGTCCATCAGACATGTGAAGTATTCCATGACAAGCATGAACAGGTAAGGGGACAGGGGGTCACCTTGCCTAAGTCCACGGTTGCTCTGGAAGTACCCATAAGGGATGTCCTGGATGAGGACAGAAAAAGTGGGGGATGTAATGCACTCCCGTATCAATGCAACCAAGTGGTCCTCGAAACCCATGGCGGTCATCAGATGATAGAGGAAGTCCCTATTGACCATGTCATACATCTTCCTCAGGTCCAGTTCCACACTTGCTTTCTCCCCTTCGAGTTTGCTAAAGCCCCTCACCATCTCATGAGCGAGGAGGCTGTGCTCAGCGATCGACCTCCCCTTGATGAACGCAGCCTGATTCGGAGATACCAAGTCCTGCATGATCCCCTCCATCCGCCAGCACATAAGGTGTATAATTATCTTATAAAGATAATTACAGCACGTAATAGGTCTAAAATCTGTCAATGCTGTCGCTCCCTCCTTCTTTGGCACCAAGGTCAGGAAAGTGTGGTTCCGCTCTTTCAACAGCTTTTCTTTGGTGAATAATTCCAGCACCACCTCCAAGACCTGATACTTCAGAGTGTCCTAGTGGCGTTTGTAGAACCCACTGCTAAAACCATTCGGTCCGGAAGCCTTGTTGGCATCCGCCAACTTGACAATAGATTTTATCTCCTCCAAATTAATAAAAGCAAGAAGAATGCTATTTCCATACGGAGTCACCAATCTCTTCGTAACAACCTCTGGGAACACAGACAGGTAGTCGGTCTGGAAATATAACTCAGAGTAGTACCTGACAGCCTCGTCTTGGATCTCAGTCGGCTCTCCCACAAGGTTGCCATCCACATCAAGAAGCTGGAAGATGTGATTCCTATGCTGTCTAGTCTGGATGACATCATAGAAGAACTTGGAACACCGGTCGCCGTTCTTGAGCCAGGAACATTTGGCACGCTGTGTCGTGCTAATATTCTTCTGCAGCCGAAAAATGTTGACTTATTCGATCAGCTCCTTCTCTCTCGTCGCCAGGTCACCGTTAAGCATGTCGGCTTGCATGTCCTGCTGGATAGCTCGTAGCTCCATCTCCTTATCTTCTAAGGTAGACTTGGGCAACCCCTTCACCCAACTTCGTAGAGCCTTCTTCGTAGCCTTGAGTCGATGCACCATGCAAAACTGACATTCCGGAACCATTCTCCATTACCCAGGGCTCTATCAAGCTGGCAAGCAACCATATTCTGGATCGCTTTGTTATGCCAAGTCTAAATAAAGCTGGAGCACGACAATTCCGGGAGGCCCGCCTGAAGGAGACATCGCTGGAAATCATATAGGATAGAGTCTGAAACTGGACGGTCGTCCACCTTCTCCCCTCGATGTAGAAGATCATTGAAGTCCCCGATCAGCAGAAGCGGAAGCGACGACGACTCAGCAGTGACGAAAAATCTGGAGATGTCGCTCCACAGGGACTCCCGTCTCCTCCTGTCGTTGTGGCCGTAAACCGCCCCTAGCAAGAACCAAAAACCACCCTTGTTCGAGAAGGAGATGGTGATCAACTGCTCCGTCATCAAGATCAAGTTCTCGTTCCAGCTCTTCGAGTTCCATCTGACCCAAATCCTGGCCATGTCACAGAGAGCCAGGTTGTGTACCCAATAGGATGGGGTCCACCGAGCAAGGGTCTTTTCACCTTTGATCTTAGATTCTAACAGTACAGAGATGTCGCACTTTTCTCTGTGAAGAACCCCATAAGTCTCTCTCCACCTCCCAAGCGAACACGCCCCCTCACATTCCAGGCGATGATAGCCATTAATTAATGAGAGGATGAATCCCCTGGAAAACACCCAGATTGGCACCTGGAGAATGTACCGCATCTGATGCTACTAGATCCTCCTCCATCCCAGTCGGAATGGCCTGCTGGGGAGCGACCTGAGAAAGCACCATCGTCCAGGCAGGGTTGTCAACACACACCGCCTCCTTCCTGGCTGAAGGTTGTCCTCCCTCCCTGGAGGGACCGTCACTCAGCGGACCCACAGCACGTCGCTTCCTACAGTAAACATGCCCCTCAGCCGATCCGCCACCCCCACGCTTCTCTCTCCCCGACGCCACCATTCCTCTGGTAATCATACCCCTCTGTCCCGGGCAGGTGATCAATGCTCCGCTCGTGGTAGCTAGCTGGATAGAAACAATGAGGCTCATTCCGCCATCACTCACTGGGGTAGTAGTCCCTCCCGCTATGACCTCCTCTCTACTGTCATCTCTGGAATCCATGTCACAGGATGAATCTGGAACCTCACTAAAGGGAATATTAGGCTCCACCGGGGGGACTACTGACGAACAAGCACTGGCCAGACGTCCAAAACAAGTACATCGGGAATAGGCATGTGGGATCCATTCGTATTCCACCTTCTGGGTTAGGACCTCTCCAGAGGAATTTCATATTCCACCATCTCCGGTAACTCCCCTCCAACCCGAATGATCCACAAAAATTCTCGCATACATCAACCTCGAACGGAAGGCAGTAGCTTCATCCGCCTTGATCAGGGTGTCCACCAAGCTTGCCAGACGCATCAGCAATGAGATACTCCAGAACCGGACAGGAAACTCAGGAAAGCGAATCCATACAGGGATGGCATTCAGGACTTTCCTCTCATATCTAAGTTCTGGGGTCCATTCCTTCAGAATGATTAGCCTGCCGTCGAACGTCCAGGGGCCGCCTTGCAGGATCCTTGCGACATCCTCCGCAAGCCCAAACTTCACATAGTAGAAGCCGTTCTCGCGAGCAAAGAACTCCATACTACCCTTAGGTTGCCAGACTCGTGCCGCATAACCCCGGATCTGTCCATAGAAAGGTTTGTTGCCTAGGACGTACAGAACCAGAGTATTCTTCCAGTAGGCGGTCACCTTCTCGATCTCCTCTGCAGAAAACGAGGGCCCGGAAACCCTTCCCTATCTTTATCGGCGGTACGTACTCCATCGATGTGGGAATTTTTAGTCCCACAAGTTTACAAATATCTGCCCAGGACCGTCCAGCCGGCCTTGTAGTCACCCCCTGTAGCCTTGGGACAACCCCCGGGGGGAGACCCAGATCCCTGACCGCCGAGATCCACCACCTTCCTCTTCCTCTTATCCGTCGCGGTCGTCTTGAGCCGCCAGCCCACCGATCTCCCAGCAGACACCACAGGGCCACGGGCCGATGGCCGCACCCCTGACCCGCCTTGTTGTCTGTCAGCAGAATAGCGATCCCTAACATGGCCCTGTCCTCCTCTTACCTTTCCACCGGTCTTCGCCACGCGACGACGCGTAACCGTCGTCCATCCTTCTCCCTCCAGCTGGCCCCCTGGGATCCAGATCCTGCTCCGAATTCAAAATTCAGGACGTTGGAGACACCCCGAGGGATTCGATCCCCATCCGATCTCCTTGTCAGACCTACCGCTAACGATCCAGTCGCGACTGCCTGGTGGGGTGCGCCCGACCCCCCCCCCCCCCTGAACTGACCCCAACCTTCCTCCGGCTGGGGGGGTCACCGCAGCCACCGCCGGATGGGGTCCGCCCGACCCCCCCACCGTCGCTCCCGCCCCTCTCCCCACCACCGCCTGGAGGAGCGCCGCCACTTGCACTAGATCCGGGGGTCCGCCCAACCCCCCACCAGCGAACCCGCCCCCCTTCGCCTTTGGGACCTCCGCCGCTGACCTGGAGGGGGCTGCCCGGCCCCCCTTCTTCCCGATCTTCCTCCCGCCGCCGGCCAGGGGATCCGGTGGCTGCGGGGGAGGAACCTTAGCCGCGTCCTCCAAGTTCGCACGAGAGCCCTCCAGGTTCGCTCCCGAGCCCATCTTTCTTTTATACTCTAATATATATATATATATATATTTTTTTTATTTATACTCTAATATATATATATATATATATATATATATATATATATATATATATATATATTTTATACTCTAATATATATATATATATATATATATATATATATATATATATATGGATGGTCCGGATCGGGAGCCCCGTCGCGCTTGACCGTTGGATCGAGCGGGCGCGCGCGGGCCCCCGATCCGATGGTGCCGGGAGGCAGGGCTTTGGCGGAGCTTTTGATCCGTGTCCATACACTCCTATAACAAGCAAGTGGGATTCATCCTCCGAAAAGGTCTTGGGTTCAAACCTTGGGGGAAGCTCTTAATTTCCAAGTGGTGGAGGAATTAAAGAGGTAGCCGGGCCGGTGATGCAGGTCGGGTGCGGGCCTGGCAGACTGGATGTGGGCCAGACGGCCCGGGTTGTGGGTCATATGGTGGCCAACAAATTGTAATAAACAATTACCATTATATATATATATATATATATATATATATATATATATATATATATATATATATATATATATATATATATATATATATATTATTTTTTATATATTTTTTTAAGGAACCGAAACTTTATTGAAGTAATAGGCGCAAAATGCCGAAGCCTATACAAGTAAGCTCGCTCAACGCGACCAGAGGAAAAAAAAACAAACAGCGCGAGATGCGCACAAAATGGAACCAGATATCTACGACGGCCGACAGGGGAAGCGCAAGAGACCCGGAAGAAGACCTAAACAAGGGCCTCCCAAAAAGTGTTGGAGGCGTTAGAGCAGCGCCTCCTAGCTTTGAGAATTTGTCTGATAACCTCTCTGAATAATTTTGTAGGGAGGAGTTGGCAACCTTCATATCTGAATTTGTTCCTGTTCTTTCATAAAATCTAAATTCCAGCGGCTACGACGATCTGATGTCCGTAGGAGCCACTCCAGCTGGCCAGGAGATCGTGGAAGCCCCCAGTCGGGAGGACAAGACTTAGTCTATTGTGTAGATTGAACCACATTTGAGTCGCCAACTCACCAGAAAGGACGTGCTCTGCCGATTTCGAATTGTGCTCTACGCAGCAGTGGCATCTGGATACGAGGCTGAATCTGATAGATTTGATAGAGTCGTCCGTCGGTAGCTTCCAGCATAATGCGCGCCAGATAAGGATAGACCATTTGATGGAAATGCAAGACTGTCAAAACTTAGCACAAGTGGTATATGGCACGCCACTGCCTCTGGCCACAATTCTGGCGGAAGCCAACGTGAAAGTCCCGCATGGGTTAGGGCACCATCTCCACGTGTCGGATATGTCAGTGACCCACAGATTAGCTGCAAGAAGACCGTCGGCCGCCGGCTGACCAAGCCAATCTCTGACCCTCTCCCAATTCCATCCAGAACTGTCCTCCAATAGATCCCTAATTTCGTACCCAGCGGAGTTCGAACGTTGGGCTTGATGGTGTCTTCTCCTAACCACCGTTCCAGACAGGCCGATGAGCGACCGTCGCCTAACTGAAGACGGATTAAAGGTTCTGCGATGTTGCGTCCACGAATTATGCGACGCCACGACGCCGAAGATCTGTTGTTAGTGACCGCCTCCGACAGTTGGGAGAATCTGGAGTATCTAGCTCTCATGAACCTCGTCCATAGCGAGCTCTCCGTGCGCAACTTCCACCACAACTTCATGGAGCAGACGTCCACGATGTGGGCAAGTCTACTGAATCCCAGACCTCCTACAGTAGTGGGTTTGGCCATGGTATCCCAACCGGTCCAGTGGTGTTTGTCTTTGCCGTCGCATTGACTCAAAAAAAAAACTTGGCGAAGAGGGATAGTATACTTTTTGAATGCAGTAAGTACTTAACCACAGTATCAGTTAATTAGGGACAATATATCATGGTCACCCACTACAATTTTGGTGCTAATGACACAAATTATAAAAAAATCAATCATGCTTAAAACTTCTCTATGATTCTTTTAAAATGGTGACAATATTATTTGCCTCCACTAACCCTACATTTATAGATATGTTTTAAAATAACTAATCAAATTCAATATTTTTGTACTATAAATGTTACGCCCTTATTTTTTAGTTGTTCACATTTTTTTTTTTCTCTCTAAGCTTAGAAGAGAAGTAAGAAAGGTTTATGTCTCTCTCTCTCTCTCTCTCTCTCTCTCTCTCTCTCAATGTTTCTTGGTAGTGCAAGCATATGAACTCGAAATTCTCTACTATTTTTACTGCAGCTGAACTATGAAGATCTCAATGGTGCTTCTTGTTTCATTTGGTTTGATCTTGATCTGTTCTGATACTCATGTCCAAGGCCGCGAAGTCCCTTCTGCACACGATGATCAGCAGAAGATCGCAGCGACTCCAAGTCTCGGCCACGCCAACGGAGATTCAGCCGGCGCCAATAGCAACGTCGGCGGCTACGACGATGATGTTCCCGGGCCGAGCCCTCGTGCTTATGGCGGCCCCTCTACAGAATCCCATCACCGAACATCGCCTGAAGAGTACAATAGGATTGCGCGTAACCTTCCTACTCCTAATAATCACTAGATGGATGGATCCATGGCTTGTTATGGTTACGTACTAAGCGGAACTTATATAAGTTTCACGTATGTGATTAAGTATGTATCTATGCATGTCATGGATGGCTGGATAAGCCCTTTATGTATATAGTATTAGTACGTGAAATAATCCATGACTATGGCTTGTGACAGTACTAGCTAGGCTTATGGCTCATCACTATTCCAAAAGGTTAGGGCTCACTACAAGCAGTGGCGGATCCAGAATTACAATCCACTCAGATACAATCATAAGAGAGTTCTGAGAAAACATCTCCGAAATTTTTTTGGGGGGTATAATTATACTAAATAGTATTATTTTCATACAATAAAGTATTATATCTTCTAATTGTTCTCTACGAGTTTCCGTACTTTGAAAGTGTTTAACTATAAGATTATTTGTACAGAAAATTGCATAAAAAGCACGACAATTTGCTACAATTCTAAGGAGAGCATTAGATTTTGTTAAATTGCAAAATAAGCACTGGACCGAACTTTTGAAATTCGGACAAGAGTCGGACTTAAAAAGTCCGGACTTTGCTAATCTCCATTTAATTTGGGTTGTTGGGTATTAATGTTTGCTGTGGGTGTATATATGAATGTGTTGGGGAGTAAAAAATCTACCGCGGTGAAAAAAATCTGAAGGACGAGAGAGGAGGAGGAATAATTTGTACAAATATTTGTAGAAATAATTTAGAAGTTAATTTGTACAAATATTGTAGACAATATTAATGTAGACAATATTTGTAGAATTTTGTATGAATAATTTCTTATATTTTGTATGAATAATTTCTAGAAATGTTTTTAGAAGATAATATGTAGAAATAAACCTAAATTTGTACACCGTTGGAAAATACATTGCAGAAATAGCCGTTGAAAAAAAAATTAAATTTAGGAACCGAACTTTTGAAGTCCGGCTGATGACGTCAGCAAAAGTCCGGATCCTTTAATTTTTGGATTATTTTCCTAATTGTGGAGCTCTAATCCGCGTTAATCTACATGACATCAGCAACCGGACTTTTTAAAGTCCGGTTGGGTGCTGCATATGCAATTTTGGGAAACCTAATGCTTTTTTTGGAATACCTTTAAACTTTGATGCCTTGTATGAAATTTTCTGTTATTTGTAATACTACTAAGCATGCAAGTCTTTTTCTACTTCCTTAAAAAAAACACTAATGTAGTGTTTGGAACTTTTAGTATTTGTTATATTCCAAAGTATGTTTCTAATTAATTAGAAGGAATTCAAGTGTTTGTTATATGTCCAGATAATTATTTTAATTTAGCATACTTTAGAAGTATAAATTTAAAGTATGCAATAGTATGCCTCTATGAATTTCTTCTAGTTTAAAATAACATGCATGTCGGTTTGGTTCTATGGTCGAATGATTCGAGATAACAATATGTTGAATCTCCTGGGTGCTCGGCTGGCAGTAGCGAGCAAAGGTAGCCGAGATGTGCTTGGTTGCTCGGTCAGCAAAAACGAGCTAAGATGAAGATCGTTGAATTGTATCTTGTTTCCAGTTGAGCCCTCAAAAGAGGATGACAGTGTAGTTGGTAATTTAGTCTCACATCGAATAGGAGGTGGGATCATAATGTATATATAATTTGGATTGGTTCATGTCTTACATGAAAAGTCCCATTTAAGATATATAGATTCAGTCCAATATTGCACCTGAACATTGGCAACTCCAATTCGAGTGAAACCACATTCCCAACACTTTCATAGTTGATAACTAGCGTGGTAGAATGATCAAACCATCAAACTACCTCTCAATTTCTCGAGCTTAAGTTTCGTTCGTCGTAATTGGTATCAAATTGACAGTAGTTTGAAGTATATAATTATTTCTTTCTTATATATTTTTTCAATTGAAACTTTGCTATCATAAGCACCCATGTCAGTCTGTCGCTAGAGTTCGACCTTTTCTAAGACAACAAACTCGTTTACATGATGCATGGTTGTCGTCGTGTCGGTTGTCGTCGTCGTCCATTGGGGCTGATGTGAACATCAGGATTACAGGGTAAATGGACGGTCATGATCCTGATTTTATAAAAGGCGGAGATCTGTAGATGGTTGTAGAAGATACACAATCATGGATGTCGAAGTGGAGGGCGTGGTGAGTCACTAGAAAAGAATCGTTCTAATACCAACTAATGGAAGAAAGATGACCTACAATAGCTGAAGGTTTTGTCGACGGTGGCTCCGTTGATATGATGTTCATGGTGTTGGAAAATAAGAAAAATACTTTATGTATTTATTTGGAATGCGGTGTGATCCGAATCGGAGTTGGTCCATGAGGTGCTATATTGAATTGTACCCATATGTCTTAAAAGAGAATTTTCATGTAAGATCTGAACCAATCTCAATTATCTACACCACATAATCCCACCTCCTAATCGATGTGGGACTAAATTACCAACTCCATTGTCACCCCCATTTAAGCGCTCAACCGGAAACGACATACAATCCAACAATCTCCACCTTAGCTCGTTTCCGCTGACCAAGCAACCTAGCACATCCGGCTACCATTTGTTCGTTCCCGCTAACCGAACACCCTTAGCACACTCCGGCTACCTTTGCTCGTTCCCGCTAACCGAACAACTTTAGCACACTCCGGCTTCCTTTGCTCATTCCCACCAGCCGAGCACCTAGGAGATCCAACGTATTTTCATCTCGATCCGTTCGACCACAGAACCAAGCCTGACACGTTCATCCACGCCACAATTGTGTGCCAACCAGAAAGCCTTGCTCCACCTTGGGCTCGTCAAACCCACCTTTGAAGCCAATTCTTATAGTTGATGCTCATACTCCATCTTGAGAAGAGTCCGTATAATTCGATTATACATATAAACATTCAGCACCATCTGTTTCGAACAAATTAGTGCCGCCCAAACTAGTCCCGTAACCATGGGCTCTGATACCACTTGTTGGAAACACGGTGTGACCCGAACTAAAACATGAGGTGTGATATTGAATTGGCCCGATATGCCTTAAAAGAGAATTCTCATGTAAGGCCTGACCAATCTCAATTATCTACACCACATGATCCCACATTCTAACCGATGTAGGACTAAATTATCAACTCCATTGTCACCCCCATTTGAGCACTTAACCGGAAAGGAGATACAATCCAACAGTACCTCCAAACTCCCATCCCTCTATGTCCCTCTGCCACGTGGCTCTCTCCTATACGCTCATGTCTTTTTCCAATCTCCCCCCTATTTGCTTCGTTCAATAAGGGAGCGTCACGTGGTGGAGGGACATGGAGGGATGTAATTTTTGGAGGTGCATATAGCATCACTCGGAAAGTAAATTTGATTTGTGCCTATATTTTTTAGTCCACAAACTAGTTTGTCCATTAATTACCATTGAACTTTGTTTTGTCATTGGGCTCTCTTGTTTTATGTCCAGTCCATATTCTAGGATGTTCTATGCTAGAATATCCATGGTAAATTAAAATGTTCATCTTCTAAGATGTCCTAATAATATAGTTGTAAAAGAGTCTAAAATGATCCATAGTTATATTTTAATGAGTGTGTATCTTCCAAGGCTCCTATAAATAGGGATACACACTTCCCATTTTTTACACAATAAACATTATAAGCTTAGTTTTGTTATAAAGTTTCCTTTTATCATTTTATCTTCCACCAAAAATTTCTCTCTACATTTACTTCTTCTCCAAATGAATTCCTCGATCCTAGCTAGTTGGCCTACTATAATTCCAATAGATGGAGAATAAGTAACAATTATGAATTTGTCACCCCTATAATTTGTATGAGTCCATTAGTGTGACCGACACCTGTTACGATTCGTTTTCGTTTTTCGGGATACAAGTACATTACCAACCCAGCCTATGCCGCAACATCAACGGTAGTATATTGTCTATACCTCAATAAACAACAATTTAAATACTCAAAATTTGATCATAATGTAACATCTTTGCTCATTCACACCTACACAATTTACAAAATTCAATATTACAATTAAATTACAATTCTGGATCAAATCCGCTAAATATTCAATGATATGTAGGGTCCAAAGTGTAGGGTAGCCAATTGCCTAAAATTGTCAATATTATACAATCATGATTGGAGTAAAATATAGTAATACGATACAGGTACACATTATGATATAGCTACTAATACTAACATGAAAAGAAAAACAACTAGAAAATAATATTATGACCATAGCTATGAGGAAAGCAAGGTAGGAGCGAGACCTATAACAATATATATAACAGTAACAATATGGAAATCTAGCATGCAACGACTCTATCAAAGGAATAACAGTCTGTGTACAGTGTCTTTAGAATACTGGTTTTTCGCATGTGGATGGGACAAAGAACCGACAGTCAACGTGTGAGGTGCATGCCTATTGGTAAACATTGGTTAAATAGTAGAGGCTGAAGACTGGTTGGAAAGACCACATGCATACTAATGATATATTTCTCTGTTCATAATTCATGACTACTAAACACGATCACGATAAAATTGAAAACATTAACATTATTGAACAAGAAAAATTGAGTTAACAATTTGAGCAATGCTGATCAGTAGTGAACATGCATGAAAACAATATCAAGATAAATCTCTCTCTCTCTATCTCTCTCTCTCTCTATATATATATCCCTCTCTCTCTTTTGCACAATAACAATTAAATATGACAAGTTAACATGAATCATGATCTAAGATCTAAACGAGGAAGTGAAGAAATATATAAAATAATGGCAACCATAAAGTAAATTTATTTATCTTAGCCTTCAAACAGATTAGCTATTAACAGTTGATTGGTACCCGCAGAAAATCATGTCACTATTCCCAAAGCAAGCACATAACAATATCACACACATAAATTAAGAATTAGTTATTATAGTATAAACATAATTTCTATTCATTTAGGACTTGTTCCTTATGGCATGCTAATCAATGCACAAAAGTAGGTCAAGTTAACGGTTTTAAACAAGCATTTACTACATAATTACTATTTAATTGTGAAATAATTATTGTTAGAAGTTGTTTTATCATATTAAGTTCTGATTTATAACTTAATTCAAAAATCTTAGGTTATTATGACAAGATTTGTAAATTCATAACCCATGGCATACAAATCGGGACGAACCGTTGGCCAAAATGTCTACCATCACAAATCCTTAATTTGAGTATATGGTCTCAAAAAATTTAGCACTACAAGAATGGTGGAAACAATGATTTGCACAAAATTTTCTTTAGTTGGAAAATATGATCGTTTCAATTTGTAGATCAAAATTTGGGTTTTCAGTAAAATTGGCTAGCCACTTTCTACTTCAAATTAATATTGAATATATCAAATGAATGAAATTATTTCTGAAATCGAACTATGTTGTAGATCATCGTGTCAGCTTTCCCAAGAAATAAACGAATCATCAAAACGAATTCGGAATCTTCCGATAAACACTGAGATGCGTTCGTTTTATGGATGACTAGAACTAAAAATTCCTATAGAAAATTAGGTTTCGAGTTTTGACAATAAATTACATATTTGAAAACTAACCTCTATAATATGGAAGTGAAATGGAGTTTGGAGCTAGGAGATATGACCCTTCAAAGCCGCTATAGCTGCTGAAAATGGGGCTATTTTTTGGACTATTTTGGACGAAAAAGGAGGGATGCTTGGTTGTTAGAAAGGAATAGGGGAAAGCTTATCTATAATTTTATATTCAAAAGTTAAGTACTTATATATAGTGGTAGGGATTGATTAATAAGGATAGGATTATGATTAGGATTAGATGAGTTGAAATGATAAATTTGAATTAGATTTGGATTCTTATCTTAATACTATTTGTATAGTATTATCTATAAGTATACATATCCATGTATTTAAATGTATTATGCATGCAATCATGAGACAATATTATCTAAACTACTCCTATTAGCCTAACAGATACTAATGGATGTTCTCAAATAAGTGCTAATCTATAATATAAAATTATTTAAATTATATGGAATACAATCATAATTATAATTACAAGTCCTATTTTTTATTAATTTAAAATAATCACTACAAGAAAAATGACGATTCTTGACGGTTTATAAGTTGACGGTCGTCGAAAACCGTTAACAATAGGGTTTATCTTGACGGTTTTAGGCTTACGTCAAGAGATGGCCTTTTTTTGTTACTTTAGCTCATTTATAGCATGTATGTTGACGGTTTTGAGGGATCCGTCAAGAAGAGCATCTTTTATATTGATGTTTTGTTGATAACCGTCAAGCAATGCATGTACGAAAAAATTGCCGCTATTTTTTTGCTGCCATTATTGTAATTATTTCAAATTTTTACGTCTATTGACGGTTATGATTCTTTTTATTGGAGAGCACAACAACTTTTTTCCGATCTCTCATAAACTCTCCCTACTCAATAACTCCCTGCTCTCCCTTCCCCTCTCTCTCTCTCTTGTGCTTCCCTTCCTCTCTTCCTTCTCATTCGCAGTAGATGGAAAAGGAAAGCCCTTCTTCATCCTTTCCTCCTCTTCTTTCTCTTCCTCCTCCTTTCTCTCTATATAACCTAATCCCCAAATCCATCCGATGTTATCCCCAAACCCTAACCCTAGATCAAGTCTTTCCTCGAGGACTCTGTCGATGGTGGCGGCAACCGTACGGAAGAAGGTCTGGGAGCTGGGTCTCGCACGTGAGGGGACGGACGGGCCAGGCGGTGGACGTCGGGGGTGCGGTGTTCGACACCACGCTCAATCTGATCTCCGCCACCGCCTTCTCTTGGTTCTAGTTTTTTTAATATTATATTTAAGTTGGTAATTGCAGCTGAGACTATGTACCAGTTTTGCGTCTGTATATCCGAGTCCAGAGCGGTGAGAAGAACCTTCTGGTAGGAGCTAATTTTTCTTCTGCTGGAGCTGGGTATTATTAAAAATAACAATCCTCTATGTCAGTCTTCAAGACTTTTAATACCAAATCTTATCATTCTATTTTAATTGTTAATAGAACAAATTGTGGAGTGAGATTCCTGGCCTTGTTGCTATTGCGAGTTGTCTGATGGAAAATATAAATTATTGCAACACTAGTTCCTTTCTTGTGTTAATTTTTATTGCAACACTAGTTCTTTAACCTACAATTCTATTACAACATGTATTCTCAATGTCTTTTTCTATGGAGAGCAGGAGGGACATCTGATTTTGGCTTTTCTTCCACTGTAGAAGATGTCACCCAAGGGGTTGATGCAGCCATCTCACTGTCATTGTCACAGGTCTTTTAACCAGTCCTCACTTATATTTCTCATTTTTTTTCCATTTTACTGTTTGTTATAATTAGCTATATATAATATATATAATATATTATTATATATATATATATTATATATATATATATATATATATATATATTATATATATATATATTTAAAAAAACCAAGCGGCCGTGTCAAAGACACCCAGCCACCGCCTGGCCCGGGAGCGGGGCGAACCACCAAGCCGCTCCCGTGGGGGCTCGAACACCGTCCGATGCCCCAAGTGCCGGGGCCTAGCCACTTGAGCTACAAGCGCCCGGCATATATATATATATATATATATATATATATATATATATATATCTAGTATATATTATATATCTATATATATATATATTATAGCATATTATAATATAGCTGAAGAACTATTATATTATATATATATAGATATATATATATATATATATATATATATGCTATGTTGTCACTTGGCTTGTTAATTGATGATGTAGCACATCAACATGCATGGAAATAACAATAGGTAGAACTTAGTTGCCAGAAAAGAATATATGAATCAAATTCCTAGAAATTAGTTTATCTAAGCAAGTTTAGGAGATTGCATTTGAGCCCTATGTGAATCAAGGTTAATTCACTATTACATAGCTACACTATCCAAAGGGTTCATGTATGAAGTGCATCCCTTTCTCTCTTTTGAGTAAATGTTGGGAGCCCTTCATAATGGTAATTAACTAGTGTTTAAGTTAGAAGAGTGCCCATTTGAGTGTCCTAATTTGGGCATTCCTTTTTCTTCAGTTCAGTTAGCTATGTGTTAGTATCAATGCTTTGGTTTAAGAGAAAGGGAGTGAATGGTATGCAATTGTATGTAGTGTAAGAGTGCAGGTATGTAAGTCATATAGGTGTGGTAAGATCCTAATGTCAGGTTTAGAGGGTGAGAGGAGAGTTGGTATCAGTCATATGTAGATTGAGGACAGGCTCAGGTATGGTAGTCTCTGTCCCCCATTTCAGTGTAACAGTCCCATTTCTTCATTTCAGTCCACATACTCATATGTACTGTCCTATGGTATTAGTCCAGCCTTTAATTCCGAAGTCCAGATGTTAAGATATTTTTCAGTCCTAGCATGAGTGCCTTGAGTGATAGTGTATATGTGAGTGTCTTTATGAGATAGGTGATGAGTGTTAAAGAAGGGGTTTTCCTGTCCTGCAGCAGGAAAGGACCTGGCAACAAGCCTTGTGGCCTGCATTGAAGGTGGAAGACAAGCCTGACTCTCCCTCAGCTGAGAGGGGCTTTTTGCAGGTGAGCAGTGGTCGGGTGCAGGTAATTGGCATAAATTGAGGATTATATGTATGTGGGAGTGTGGTAAGTATATGCATAGGTTCATGTGTGGGCATTGTAGTTGTTGATATATATATGTATGGATATGGATGTATGTAAAAGGCATAGATCTGAATGTTAGGGGTGTTCTTTTTCAGGTTGACAATTTATATGAGGGGAAGGTAAGGACAGAGAGTTAGAGTGGCAGCATGCTTGCTGCCAATGTAGCAGCAGTAAGTGAGAGGATTGTATGTATAAGTGATCAAGGCTTGGGGCTTCGCAGCAGATGCCATGGCTTGGTTTAGTTAGACAGGGGACTTAGAGACCCTGCCCTGCACTGCAGAAAGGAGGCCACCATGTGCAGCAGATGTGGAGAGGACTTAGTCCTGTGTTGCGGAGGGCTTAGCCCTTAGCAGCAGGACAGATGGGCAGGCCATAGGCCTATGGGTGATGGTATTAACAATATGAGGTGTTAAGAGTGTTACGAAGTGTGGTTAGTGTCCACTTGTATCAGTTGAGCCACTTGACCATGTATCAGAAAACTTAGTTCAGTCCTATGTCTAACCAAGTAATAGGTGTGAATGAGTCTATAGAGGATGAGAGTATCAGAGGTTTAGAGAGGGAGGATTTGAAGAATAGGTGGACAGCAGGCAGTATTTTGCCTTGCTCGAACAGTGGGGCAGGTATGGGGTGTGGTTTGGCAGCCATTGTGCCTGGCATTGGCCATAGTCCAGTAGAAGCCAGTTCCAGATTGGAGCCTTGGCCATTGGCCAACGTGAGTGAATAAGTATTAGTTGAGATACTTAGTGTAGTGTATCAGAGATGTGAGGGATGATATATATATATATATATATATATATATATATATATATATATCTAGATATATATATATATATATATATATATATATATATATATATATATATATATATATATATATATATATATATATATATATATACATTACATTCCCCTCACATCTCTGATACTACACTAAAGTATCTCAACTATACTATTCACTCACGTTGGCCAATGGCCAAGGCTCCAATCTGGAATGGCTTCTTACTGGACTATGGCCAATGCCAGGCCACAATGGCTGCCAAACCACACCCCATACCTGCCCCACTGTTCGAGCAAGGCAAAATACTGCCTGTGTCCACCTATTCTTCAAATCCTCCCTCTCTAACCTCTGATACTTCATCCTAATATAGATCATCACACCTATACTTGGTTAGACATAGGACTGAACTAAGTTTTCTGATACATGGTCAAGTGGCTCAAATTACAAGTGAGACACTAAACACTTCGTAACACTCTTAACACTATATTGTAATACCATCACCCATAGGCCTATGGCTGCCCACTGTCCTGCTGAAGGGCTAAGCCCTCCGCAACACAGGACTAAGTCCTCTCCACACTGCTGCACATGGTGGCCTCCTTTTCCTGCAGTGCAGGGCAGGGTCTCTAAGTCCCCTGTCTAACTAAACCAAGCCATGGCATCTGCTGCGAAGCCCCAAGCCTTGATCACTTATACATACAAATCCTCTCCACTTATGCTGCTACATTGGCAGCAAGCATGCTGCCACTCTAACTCTCTGTCCTTACCTTCCCTCATATAAATTGTCAACCTGAAAAAGAACACACCCTAACATTCAGAGCCTATATGCCTTTACATACATCCATATCCATACATAGATATATATCAACAACTACAAATGCCACACATGAACCTATGCATATACTTACCACCACTCCCACATACATATAATCCCTCAATTTATGCCAATTACCTGCACCCGACCATGCTCACCTGCAAAAAGCCCCCTCTCAGCTGAGGGAGAGTCAGGCTTGTCTTCCACATCAATGCAGGCCACAAGGCTTGTGCCAAGGGTCCTTTCTGCTGCAGGACAGGAAAACCCCTTCTTTAACATCATCACTATCTCTAAAGACACTCACATCTACACTATCACTCAAGGCACTCATGCTGGACTGAAAAATATTAACATCTGGACTTAGGAATTAAAGGCTGGACTAATACCATAGGACAGTACATAGGTATTGTGACTGAAATGAAGAAGAAAATGGGACTGTTACACTGAAATGGGGGACAGAGACTACCATACCTGAGCTGTCCTCAATCTACATATGACGATACCAACTCTCCTCTCACCCTCTAAACCGGACATTAGGATCTTACCACAAGCCTATATGACGTACATACCTGCACTCTTACACTACATACAATTGCATACCATTCACTCCCTTTCTCTTAAACCAAAGCATTGATACTAACACATAGCTAACTGTAACTGAAGAAAAAGGAATGCCCAAATACTAGGACACTCAAATGGGCACTCTTCTAACATTAAACACTAGTTAATTACCATTAATGAAGGGGCTCCCAACATTTACTCAAAGAGAGAAAGGGATGCACTTCATACATGAACCCTTTGGATGTGTAGCTATGTAATAGTGAATTAACCTTGATTCACATAGGGCTCAAATGCAATCTCTAAACTTGCTTAGATAAACTAATTTCTAGGAATTTGATTCATATTCTTTTTCTGGCAACTAAGTTCTACCTTGTTATTTCCATGCATGTTGATGTGCTAACATCATCAATTAACAAGCCTAAGTGACAACATAGCATATATATATATAGATATATATATATATATATATATATATATATATATATAATAGTTCTTCAGCTATATATATATATATATATATATATATATATATATATATATATTATATATATATATATAGATATATATATATATATATATATATATATATATATATGCCGGGCGCTTGTAGCTCAAGTGGCTAGGCGCACCGGCACTTGGGGCATCGGACGGTGTTCGAGCCCCACGGGAGCGGCTTGGGGTTCGCCCACGGCTCCCGGGCCAGGCGGTGGCTGGGTGTCTTTGACACGGCCGCTTGGTTTTTTTAAATTATATATATAATATATATATATCTATAATATATATATATATATATATATAATATATATATATATATATAAATATATATATATATATAGCTAATTATAACAAACAGTAAAATGGAAAAAAATGAGAAAATATAAGTGAGGACTGGTTAAAAGAACCTGTGACAATGACAGTGAGATGGCTGGCATCAACCCCTTGGGTGACATCTTCTACAGTGGAAGAAAAGCCAAAATCAGATGTCCCTCCTGCTCTCCATAGAAAAAGACATGAGAATACATGTTGTAATAGATATTGTAGGTTAAAGGAACTAGTGTTGCAATAAAAATTAACACAAGGAAAGGAACTAGTGTTGCAATAATTTATATTTTCCATCAGACAACTCGCAATAGCCAACAAGGCCAGGAATCTCACTCCACAATTTGTTCTATTTAACAAATTAAAATAAGAATGATAGATTTGGTATGTAAAAGTCTTGAAGACTGACATAGAGGATTGTTATTTTATAATAATACCCAGCTCCAGCAGAAGAAAAATTAGCTCCTACCAGAAGGTTCTTCTCACCGGCTCTGGACTCGGATATACAGACGCAAAACTGGTACATAGTCTCAGCTGCAATTACCAACTTAAATAATAATATATTAAAAAAAACTAGAACCAAGAGAAGGCGGTGGCGGAGATCAGATTGAGCGTGGTGTCGAACACCGCACCCCCGACGTCCACCGCCTGGCCCGTCCGTCCCTCACGTGCGAGACCCAGCTCCCAGACCTCTTCCGTACGGTTGCCACCATCGACAGAGTCCTCGAGGAAAGACTTTGATCTAGGGTTAGGGTTTGGGGATAACATCGGATGGATTTGGGGATTAGGGTTATATGAGAGAGAAAGGAGGAGGAAGAGAAAGAAGAGAGGAGGAAAAGGATGAAGAAGGGCTTTCCTTTTCCATCTACTGCGAATGAGAGAAGGAAGAGAGGAAGGGAGAGCACAGAGAGAGAGAGAGGGGAAGGGAGAGCAGGGAGTTATTGAGTAGGGAGAGTTTATGAGAGATCGGAAAAAAGTTGTTGTGCTCTCCAATAAAAAAAGAATCATAACCGTCAATAGACGTAAAAATTTGAAATAATTACAATAATGGCAGCAAAAAAATAGCGGCAATTTTTCGTACATGCATTGCTTGACGGTTATCAACAAAACATCAATATAAAAGATGCTCTTTCTTGACGGATCCCTCAAAACCGTCAACATACATGCTATAAATGAGCTAAAGTAACAAAAAAAAGGCCATCTCTTGACGTAAGCCTAAAACGTCAAGATAAACCCTATTGTTAACGGTTTTCGACGACCGTCAACTTATAAACCGTCAAGAATCGTCATTTTTCTTGTAGTGATTATATTTTAAATTAATAAAAAATAGGACTTGTAATTATAATTATGATTGTATTCCATATAATTTAAATAATTTTATATTATAGATTAGCACTTATTTGAGAACATCCATTAGTATCTGTTAGGCTAATAGGAGTAGTTTAGATAATATTGTCTACATGATTGCATGCATAAATACATTTAAATACATGGATATGTATACTTATAGATAATACTTACATAATAGTATTAAGATAAGAATCCAAATCTAATTCAAATTTATCATTTCAACTCATCTAATCCTAATCATAATCCTATCCTTATTAATCAATCCCTACCACTATATATAAGTACTTAACTTTTGAATAAAAAATTATAGATAAGCTTTCCCCTATTCCTTTCTAACAACCAAGCATCCTCTCTTTTTCGTCCAAAATAGTCCAAAAAATAGCCCCATTTTCAGCAGCTATAGCGGCTTTGAAGGGTCATATCTCCTAGCTCCAAACTCCATTTCACTTCCAATATTATAGAGGTTAGTTTTCAAATATGTAATTTATTGTCAAAAACTCGAAACCTAATTTTCTATAGGAATTTTTAGTTCTAGTCATCCAAAAACGAACCATCTCAGTGTTTATCGGAAGATTCCGAATTCGTTTTGATGATTCGTTTATTTCTTGGGAAAGCTGACACGATGATCTACAACATAGTTCGATTTCAGAAATAATTTCATTCATTTGATATATTCAATATTAATTTGAAGTAGAAAGTGGCTAGCCAATTTTACTGAAAACCCAAATTGATCTACAAATTGAAACGATCATATTTTCCAACTAAAGAAAATTTTGTGCAAATCATTGTTTCCACCATTCTGTAGTGCTAAATTTTTTGAGACCATATACTCAAATTAAGGATTTGTGATGGTAGACATTTTGGCCAACGGTTCGTCCCGATTGTATGCCATGGGTTATGAATTTACAAATCTTGTCATAATAACCTAAGATTTTTGAATTAAGTTATAAATCAGAACTTAATATGAAAACAACTTCTAACAATAATTATTTCACAATTAAATAGTAATTATGTAGTAAATGCTTGTTTAAAAACCGTTAACTTGACCTACTTTTGTGCATTGATTAGCATGCCATAAGGAACAAGTCCTAAATGAATAGAAATTATGTTATACTATATAACTAATTCTTAATTTATGTGTGTGATATTGTTATGTGCTTGCTTTGGGAATAGTGACATGATTTCTGCGGGTACCAATCAACTGTTAATAGCTAATCTGTTGAAGGCTAAGATAAATAAATTTACTTTATGGTTGCCATTTTTATATATTTCTTCACTTCCTCGTTTAGATCTTAGATCATGATTCATGTTAACTTGTCATATTTAATTGTTATTGTGCAAAAGAGAGAGGGATATATATATAGAGAGAGAGAGAGATAGAGAGAGAGAGATTTATCTTGATATGTTTTCATGCATGTTCACTACTGATCAGCATTGCTCAAATTGTTAACTCAATTTTTCTTGTTCAATAATGTTAATGTTTTCAATTTTATCGTGATCGTGTTAGTAGTCATGAATTATGAACAGAGAAATATATCATTAGTATGCATGTGGTCTTTCCAACCAGTCTTCAGCCTCTACTATTTAACCAATGTTTACCAATAGGCATGCACCTCACACGTTGACTGTCGGTTCTTTGTCCCATCCACATGCGAAAAACCAGTATTCTAAAGACACTGTACACAGACTGTTATTCCTTTGATAGAGTCGTTGCATGCTAGATTTCCATATTGTTACTGTTATATATTGTTATAGGTCTCGCTCCTACCTTGCTTTCCTCATAGCTATGGTCATAATATTATTCTAGTTGTTTTTCTTTTCATGTTAGTATTAGTAGCTATATCATAATGTGTACCTGTATCGTATTACTATATTTTACTCCAATCATGATTGTATAATATTGACAATTTTAGGCAATTGGCTACCCTACACTTTGGACCCTACATATCATTGAATATTTAGCGGATTTGATCCAGAATTGTAATTTAATTGTAATATTGAATTTTGTAAATTGTGTAGGTGTGAATGAGCAAAGGTTACATATGATCAAATTTTGAGTATTTAAATTGTTGTTTATTGAGGTATAGACAATATACTACCGTTGATGTTGCGGCATAGGCTGGGTTGGTAATGTACTTGTATCCCGAAAAACGAAAACGAATCGTAACAGGTGTCGGTCACACTAATGGACTCACAAATTATAGGGGTGACAAATTCATAATTGTTACTTATTCTCCATCTATTGGAATTATAGTAGGCCAACTAGCTAGGATCGAGGAATTCATTTGGAGAAGAAGTAAATGTAGAGAGAAATTTTGGTGGAAGATAAAATGATAAAAGGAAACTTTATAACAAAACTAAGCTTATAATGTTTATTGTGTAAAAAATGGGAAGTGTGTATCCCTATTTATAGGAGCCTTGGAAGATACACACTCATTAAAATAAACTATGGATCATTTAGACTCTTTTACAACTATATTATTAGGACATCTTAGAAGATGAACATTTTAATTTACCATGGATATTCTAGCATAGAACATCTAGAATATGGACTGGACATAAAACAAGAGAGCCCAATGACAAAACAAAGTTCAATGGTAATTAATGGACAAACTAGTTTGTGGACTAAAAAATATAGGCACAAATCAAATTTACTTTCGAGTGATGCTATATGCACCTCCAAAAATTACATCCCTCCATGTCCCTCACCACGTGACGCTCCCTTATTGAACGAAGCAAATAGGGGGGAGATTGGAAAAAGACATGAGCGTATAGGAGAGAGCCACGTGGCAGAGGGACATAGAGGGATGGGAGTTGGAGGTACTGTTGGATTGTATCTCCTTTCCGGTTAAGTGCTCAAATGGGGGTGACAATGGAGTTGATAATTTAGTCCTACATCGGTTAGAATGGGATCATGTGGTGTAGATAATTGAGATTGGTCAGGCCTTTACATGAGAATTCTCTTTTAAGGCATATCGGGCCAATTCAATATCACACCTCATGTTTTAGTTCGGGTCACACCGTGTTTCCAACAAGTGGTATCAGAGCCCATGGTTACGGGACTAGTTTGGGCGGCACTAATTTGTTCGAAACAGATGGTGCTGAATGTTTATATGTATAATCGAATTATACGGACTCTTCTCAAGATGGAGTATGAGCATCAACTATAAGAATTGGCTTCAAAGGTGGGTTTGACGAGCCCAAGGTGGAGCAAGGCTTTCTGGTTGGCACAATTGTGGCGTGGATGAACGTGTCAGGCTTGGTTCTGTGGTCGAACGGATCGAGATGAAAATACGTTGGATCTCCTAGGTGCTCGGCTGGGAATGAGCAAAGGAAGCCGGAGTGTGCTAAAGTTGTTCGGTTAGCGGGAACGAGCAAAGGTAGCCGGAGTGTGCTAAGGGTGTTCGGTTAGCGGGAACGAACAAATGGTAGCCGGATGTGCTAGGTTGCTTGGTCAGCGAAACGAGCTAAGGTGGAGATTGTTGGATTGTATGTCGTTTCCGGTTGAGCGCTTAAAGGGGGGTGACAATGGAGTTGGTAATTTAGTCCACATCGATTAGGGGTGGGATTATGTGGTGTAGATAATTGAGATTGGTTCAGATCTTACATGAAATTCTCTTTTAAGACATATGGGTACAATTCAATATAGCACTCATGGACCAACTCCGATTCGGATCACCCGCATTCCAAATAAATACATAAAGTATTTTTCTTATTTTCCAACACCATGAACATCATATCAACGGAGCCACCGTCGACAAAACCTTCAGCTATTGTAGGTCATCTTTCTTCCATTAGTTGGTATTAGAACGATTCTTTTCTAGTGACTCACCACGCCCTCCACTTCGACATCCATGATTGTGTATCTTCTACAACCATCTACAGATCTCCGCCTTTTATAAAATCAGGATCATGACCGTCCATTTACCCTGTAATCCTGATGTTCACATCAGCCCCAATGGACGACGACGACAACCGACAACGACGACAACCATGCATCATGTAAACGAGTTTGTTGTCTTAGAAAAGGTCGAACTCTAGCGACAGACTGACATGGGTGCTTATGATAGCAAAGTTTCAATTGAAAAAATATTAAGAAAGAAAGAATAATTATACTTCAAACTACTGTCAATTTGATACCAATTACGACGAACGAAACTTAAGCTCGAGAAATGAGAGGTAGTTTGATGGTTTGATTCTACCACGCTAGTTATCAACTATGAAGTGTTGGGAATGTGGTTTCACTCGAATTGGAGTTGCCAATGTTCAGGTGCAATATTGGACTGAATCTATATCTTAAATGGGACTTTTCATGTAGACATGAACCAATCCAAATTATATATACATATGATCCCACCTCCTATTCGATGTGAGACTAATTACCAATACACTGTCATCCTCTTTTGAGGGCTCAACTGGAAACAAGATACAATTCAACGATCTTCATCTTAGCTCGTTTTTGCTGACCGAGCAACCAAGCACATCTCGGCTACCTTTGCTCGCTACTGCAGCCGAGCACCCAGGAGATTCAACATATTGTTATCTCGAATCATTCGACCATAGAACCAAAACGACATGCATGTTATTTTAAACTAGAAGAAATTCATAGAGGCATACTATTGCATACTTTAAATTTATACTTCTAAAGTATGCTAAATTAAATATTATTGAATATAACAAACACTTGAATTCCTTCTAATTAATTAGAAACATACTTTGGAATATAACAAATAAAAAGTTCCAAACACTACATTAGTGTTTTTTTAAGGAAGTAGAAAAAGACTTGCATGCTTAGTAGTATTACAAATAACAGAAAATTTCATACAAGGCATCAAAGTTTAAAGGTATTCCAAAAAAAGCATTAGGTTTCCCAAATTGCATATGCAGCACCCAACCGGACTTTAAAAAGTCCGGTTGCTGATGTCATGTAGATTAACGCGGATTAGAGCTCCAATAGGAAAATAATCCAAAATTAAAGGATCCGGACTTTTGCTGACGTCATCAGCCGGACTTCAAAAGTTCGGTTCCTAAATTTAATTTTTTTTTCAACGGCTATTTCTGCAATGTATTTTCCAACGGTGTACAAATTTAGGTTTATTTCTACATATTATCTTCTAAAAACATTTCTAGAAATTATTCATACAAAATATAAGAAAATTCATACAAAATTCTACAAATATTGTCTACATTAATATTGTCTACAATATTTGTACAAATTAACTTCTAAATATTTCTACAAATATTTGTACAAATTATTCCTCCTCCTCTCTCGTCCTTCAGATTTTTTTTCACCGCGGTAGATTTTTTACTCCCCAACACATTCATATATACACCCACAGCAAACATTAATACCCAACAACCCAAATTAAATGGAGATTAGCAAAGTCCGGACTTTTTAAGTCGACTCTTGTCCGAATTTCAAAAGTTCGGTCCAGTGCTTATTTGCAATTTAACAAAAATCTAATGCTCTCCTTAGAATTGTAGCAAATTGTCGTGCTTTTTATGCAATTTTCTGTACAAATAATCTTATAGTAAACACTTTCAAAGTACGGAAACTCGTAGAGAACAATTAGAAGATATAATACTTTATTGTATGAAAATAATACTTTAGTATAATTATACCCCCAAAAAAATTTCGGAGATGTTTTCTCAGAACTCTCTTATGATTGTATCTGAGTGGATTGTAATTCTGGATCCGCCACTGCTTGTAGTGAGCCCTAACCTTTTGGAATAGTGATGAGCCATAAGCCTAGCTAGTACTGTCACAAGCCATAGTCATGGATTATTTCACGTACTAATACTATATACATAAAGGGCTTATCCAGCCATCCATGACATGCATAGATACATACTTAATCACATACGTGAAACTTATATAAGTTCCGCTTAGTACGTAACCATAACAAGCCATGGATCCATCCATCTAGTGATTATTAGGAGTAGGAAGGTTACGCGCAATCCTATTGTACTTCAGGCGATGTTCGTGATGGGATTCGTAGAGGGGCCGCCATAAGCACGAGGCTCGGCCCGGGAAATCATCGTCGTAGCCGCCGACGTTGCTATTGGCGCCGGCTGAATCTCCGTTGGCGTGGCCGAGACGGAGTCGCTGCGATCTTCTGCTGATCATCGTGTGCAGAAGGGACTTCGCGGCCTTGGACATGAGTATCAGAACAGATCAAGATCAAAACAAATGAAACAAGAAGCACCATTGAGATCTTCTAGTTCAGCTGCAGTAAAAAATAGTAGAGAATTTCG